>BSBK01004459.1:600000-825936 GCA_027943335.1 Chamaecyparis obtusa
ATAGACTCCCACAAAAAGATTACCATCAAAGCTTATGATGAGGAAGAATGCAAGTACCAAGGCTTAGTTGTGCTACCTATCCGTGTAGGACCTGTTGAGAGAGATGTTACTTTTCAATTTCTTGACATTCCTCTTGCCTACAACATCTTGTTGGGTAGGCCTTGGATTCATGAGATGTAGGCTATTCCATCTACATACCATCAATGCATTAAGTTTCCATTTCATGGGGCGGAAGTCACTATACCTGCTAATACCAATTTCTCTTGTAACACACTCAATTAGTCTGCCGACAACTTTGTTCCAACAAATAGAGAATCCACTGAGTTCTATGATGCCAAGCTAAAAGAGATGGAACAAACTTATAAACTCAAGGATACAGGCATGGGAGAATACCGATTTGAACCTATGCTATCTCTGGCTGCTCTTCCTCTGTCTCCACACTCTTATGGGAGACCTTTCAAGAATAACAAACCTTCTAATGCTTCTCCTCAAATACTTTATGATGGCACTTTTGTGCTAGCCTCTACACCATTAGAAGATGAGGATGAAGAAAGAGCCATAACAACTTGTATCTAAAAAGGTAAAGAAACATCTGAAACAACTACTCCACCCCCAGACTTAGAACAAGAGCCATATAGTGAGGCCTTCAAGATCATGAAGCGCTTCGGCTATAATGGGAGTGGTCCTATAGGAAAGAATGACAATGGTCTACTGAAGGCCATTGAAGCTACAAGTTATAGCACAAAGGATACTACTGGCTTAGGCTTCAAGAAGATCCCCTTTCACTTAGGGATAAACAAGTTTGTGCTAGAACCTGAACCTAAACCTAAGTCAGAATTTGAAGATACTACACCAGAGATAAATCCAAAGGCCAGCTTTGATGAAGACACATTTCCATATTCTATCCCTCCGGAACTTGCTACACTCTTTGTAGAACCTGATGAGCCTATCATACTTGTCCATATGATAGAGACTGATACTAATACTGATACTGATTCTGATAAAACCTCTTCAGTGCATCAATTCACATATAAGCAATGGAAAGAAACACTAAATGATGATCCCAATTTTCCAGGTGAACAATACAGACCGCCACATTTCCAAAAGTGGTATGAACAAGAAAAACTCCAACAAACCATTAATACCACAAGGAATGAAGATGAGTAAGGTGATACAACTAGTACTAATGGAATTCCCTCATCAAGTACTGACTCACATGAGTATGAATTTAACTCTTTGTCCGATGCTACTTATGATGTAGAGATGGATACTATTCATGTGTATGAGAGACTCCTTGAAGTAGGTGAAGGGTCTAGCGTTAGGCCGCATGAATTAGACGCCATTGGAGTTAACTTGTCCTCTACTTCTAACATAAGGTCTTATAGGGATTCAAATGCTCCTTTGGATGAGATTGCTCTAGGTCTTGACTTTCTCATCCACACTTTTGATGGTTATACCGTGAACGCAATTGAACTAATCACTACCTCTCTTTCACTCCACCATCCCAATCTGATAAACTGGAACTCCCCTTCCTCATCCAATGAAGTCCTAACATTCTAGAATGATTATGATTTATCCTATTACCTCCATGCTATTGAACCTGTGATGTCCTCCACCAGTGAAAGCAGTGTCAGCATGATAGAGGCGAATATCAAGTATCTTAGTAAAAAAATTAAAAGAAGAAAAAATAGATGCTCTAATGGTGAAAACCACTTTGTGGCAGTATCAGAACCAAAAATAGTAAAAATAAAAGACGTATCCAAGGGTGAAAACCTCTTTGAGGCACCCAAGGATGAGATACTTGATACGCTTCTGAGCCACTTTCAAGAGAGGTCATTGGTATTGATTGAGTTGACACAACCAGTAAATTTGGGTACAAAGGCTGCTCCACAGATCATTCATCTAGCACAATCATTGTCTACAAAAGAGAGGGAAGAGTTCACTAACTTCTTTCAGAGAAAGAAAATAAACTTTGCATGGACTTACTCTAACATGCCTAGACTAGACCCCAATCTAATCATGCACCATCTATCCATTGCACCAGGTTTCAAGCCTATTAAGCAGAAGCTGCGAAAGATGCATCCACACGTAACACTTTTGGTCAAAGCAGAGCTAGAAAAGCTTCTTAAAGCTAGTTTCATAAGAACTATTGATTATGCAAAGTGGATTTCAAATATTGTTCCAGTCACCAAACATGATAAATCCATTCGTGTGTGCATAGATTTCTAGGATCTCAATAAGGCATGTCCAAAAGATGACTTCCTATTACTAAATATTGATATGATAGTAGACATGACAGCAGGATATGAGATGTATTCCTTGATGGATGGCTTTTCTGGCTATAATAAAAAAAAAATTGCACCAAAAGATCAAGAAAAGACCACTTTCACATGTGCCTAGGGCACCTTTTGCTGGAATGTCATGCCTTTTGGGCTTAAGAATGCTGGATCAACATATCAGAGAGCAGTTACTACCATTTTCCATGATATGATGCATAAAATAATGGAGGATTATGTGGACAATACTTTAGCCAAAAGCATGCATCAAAGAACTCATCTCATAGATTTGGGTTGCATACTTGACCGCATGGAACAATTTAGTCTCAGACTTAATCCAAAAAAGTGTGCTTTCGACGTCACTTCCTGGAAACTATTGGGTTACATCATTTCAGCTAAAGGCATAGAAGTTGATCCAGAAAAAGTTCAAGCTATTATGGACATGCCTCCACCTAAAAACATCTATCAAATGGGAGGACTACAAGGAAGGTTACAATCTATTTGGCGTTTCATTTCACAGTTGGCCGACAAGTCACAACCATTTACCAAAACCTTGCATAAGGGTGTGACTTATGAGTGGAATGAAGAATGTGATAGGGGACTCACTCAGATTAAATAATATCTTGATAATCCATCTATATTGATGCCTCCTATTCATGGGAAGCTGCTCATATTATACATCTCAGCAATGAACACATCTTTAGGTGCTCTCCTAGCTCAAGAAGATCAGAACAACAAAGAGAGAGCCATATACTATATCAGCAGAACATTGGTTTCATATGAGATGAATTATTCTGTCATTAAGAAAGCTTGTGTAGTAGTAGTGTTTGGTTCTTAGAAGTTGTGACATTATATGCTCACTCATACTACAAAGCTTATTGCAAAAATTGATCAACTTAAGTATTTATTGAGCAAGGCTGCCCTCATGGGTAGGTTAGCAAAATGGGTGATGATACTTAGTGAATTTGACATTGAGTATGTGGAAAGAAAATCTATTAAAGGACAAGCAATTGCTAATTAGTTGGTGGAAGCTCCTCTAAAAGATCACCAACCTTTGAATATTGAATTCCCAAATGAATCCATCATTCTTCTCACACACCAATCTTGGAGCATGTTCTTTGATGGATCATTCACTCAACAGGGATCAGGTGCAGGCATTCTATTTATAACACCTTAAAGATACTCATTACCAAAAGCTTACAAAATGTTGTTTCCTTGCACAAACAACATTGTTGAATATAAAGCTCTCATTAATGGTATGAAGATAGCCATTGAATGGCATGTGGATGAGCTCAAGGTCTTTGGAGACTCTCAGTTAATCATCAACCAAGTCAATGATGTTTACCAAATAAAAGATGACAAGCTAGTACCTTACAAAAGAATGATGGATGATCTCAAACAGTATTTTGCACACATTTCTTTCCAGCAAATTCCAAGGGCAGACAATAAAGCAGCTGATGCTATGGCCACTCTTGCTTCAATGTTACAAATGCCAGAAAATGACTTCAGACAAAAATTCCTGGTGGAGGCATTACACTACCCTGCCTATGAAATTCTTGAATCTAGGATGATCTATTTAGTCATTGGACATGATTCATCCCGCTACCACCATATTTATTCCTACCTTCATGACTAGATCATTCCAAACACCTATACTTGGAATGAAAAACATCACCTAATTCATACTACTTCATGCTATGTCATTATAGAAAATGACTTGTATAGATGAGGTCTAGACGGTACCCTCCTTAGGTGTCTAGAACCCAATGAGTCCAAATGTGTGTTAGCTGAGGTACATGAAGGTATCTATGGGTCGCATTCGAGAGCTCTGACATTAGCCTAAAAACTTATTAGAGCTGGTTATTACTAGCCAGATATGGAGAAAGAAGTTGTTCAATATGCCAAGACTTGTAAACAATGCCAATTTCACGTGAATTTGATCCATGCTCCTACTAAAGAGCTTATTCCTTCCATCAGTTTCTGGCCATTTCAACAATGGGCCTTTGACTTGGTAGGTTAGATACATCCTTCTTCTTCAAGAGGACATAAGTTTATCATCATAGCTACTGATTATTTTACTAAGTGGGTTGAGGCAGTGCCTCTAGCTATAGCTAATGGCAAGTCTATGGCTATGTTTATATTGAACTATATCATTTGTAGATATGGTGTACCCTAATCCATTATCACTGACAATGGGGGACAATTCAAAAACAAGGACCTGAGAGAGTTATGCGCCAAGTTTAGGATTATTTAGCATTGGTTGTCTATCTATTATCCTTAGGGTAATGGACAAGGAGAGGCCTCTAATAAGACAATTCTCAAAATCTTACACCAAATAGTTCATAAATCTGGTAGAGATTGGCATCTCCAGATTAATCCAGCTTTGTGGGCCTACAGAATAAGTATTCGAACACCAATAGGGACTATGCCCTTTGCCTTGGTTTATGGAGTAGATGCAGTATTGCCTATTGAGGTTGGGATTCCAACATTGAGAATCTCTCTGAGGGGCCTCATCACTGATGAAGAAAACAAAATATCCCAGATTCAAGAGCTTGAGTTACTTGATGAACGTCAGAAGGTGGCGTTTGATCATCCAAGAGCATACCAAAAGAGGATGTCCAAAGCCTACAATAAGAAAGTTAGACAAAGAGAATTCCAAGTGGGTGATCTTGTCCTGAGAGAGAACCCCAAGAATCAGTAGGAGTGAGTCCAGAAAGGGAAATTTGAACCAAAATGGCTTGGTCCGTATGTTATTACTGTAGCATTTGGGTCTAGCACTTATCAACTCTCCACCACTGAAGGAGAATAGCTAAAAGAGCCTATCAATGCTCTTCACTTGAAGAAATTCTATAGTTGAGGCATTCTCTGTATGCTCATGTACATACTTATTGGTCCTGAAAAAATCTCAAAAAATGGTATATTGGCAAAAATCCTAAAAATTGCAAAATATCTTGAAAAAATAATAATCTTAGTGAAAACTTGGTAAACAGGTGCTTTGATGCATCTATTATCTTGGTGAAAACCTGGTAAACAAGCACCTTGATAATAATAAAAAAAATACAAAATTTGAAAAAATACAAGAAAAAAATCAAAAGATCAAAAATGCAAAAAATGAGATATTCAAAAATACAAAAAAATCAAAAAAGAGAAAAGTACAAAAAAAATTGAAAAAGAAGAAAAATGTGCCATTGATGAAAACTTGGTAAATAGGCATCATGGTAGCAAAAATAGAATCTTTGCCAAGATGGTGAAAACCTGGTAAATAGGCGCCTCTTGTTTCCTGAAGCTATATCTCATCTCAACATCGCTTGGCTCTTAGTTTGCTGCTTTAGTTTCCTTGCATTCTTGCTTTAATTTTCTTTCCCGCTTTCCTGCTTTCATTTGTTTATGCTTTAGTTTGTTTCCTACTTTAGTTTTCTAGCTCATGCACTTGCTCTCAATTGTCTTCGAGATTTTCCTTGACTCTTCATGGATTGGAACTGGTAACGCTTGTTGACACCTGCTTGGTCTAGTGGGCATTGTCCTATCACTTTTAGAGACTCTCTTGTGCATTAGTCACCAGTGGTTCTCATTGTGTCTGCCTGTTGATGCCTAGATACTTATGAGATTTCTCTCCTTGAGGATCTCTTGTGTATCGATCGCCAGTGGTTCCCACTGTGCCTGCCTATTGATACCTAGGTTTCATTCAACCTCTCTCTTTCGGGATCTCTTCCTTACATCAATCACCAGTGGTTCTCACTACATCTGCCTACTGATGTTTCACTAGTATCTCTGAGATTTCTCACCTTGAGGATCTCTCTCGTATCTGTCACCAGCATTTATCACTATGTCTGCCTACTGATACTTCATTTAGCTCCTCGATATCTTCTTGAGACTTCATCTCTTGCAACGGTCATCAGTGGTTCTCACTGTGTCTTCCTACTATCACTATCCCATTGAGACTTCAAACGTTATCTTTCCATTTCGACTTCAATCTGCTTGAACACAAACTTCAACTAAAACTAAAAATGGATTTGTGGTTCTCTGAGGCATGCTGAGCTTTCCTTTCTTTGAGTGCTTGTTTGTTTGCTTTGATCTTTTGTTTGCTTTCTATTTGCTGGTTTAGTTCCAATGATCCAATGAATCTACGTAAGAGGGGTGTCCATTTGTAAGAGCCTTCATCTCATATTGGATGGCCATGTGTACCTTGACTCCTTTTTTATGGATGCCTTGGTGAGGTTGGTTCTTCTCCTTGTTTATTTTGGGGTGACTTCTTTCTGCTACAAGTGAAATTGCAAACGCTCGTCCTACTAAGTGAACATAAGGGTCACTATGAGAAATATTTGGCAAAAGAAGGAACTCTCGCGTGTCTGGTGTGTTTGTTCACAAGCAACATTCTAGTCATTCTAGCAATTATGCTTTGATGCTTATGTTAACTTGCTAAATCAAAAGGAATATGTGTTCAAGTCATTCTGGCTTCTTGTGCCTTAATGCTTACACCTCATTCCAACAAATCTAAGACTAATGTCATATTCATATTCTCATGATTGCAAAATTAGTGAGGATTGTATGGCATCTTGCGATCATCCCATGCCTAATAGAACTCGATGATGATAAATATGGTGAGTCCAACAACCAAGTCCTAGGGGTTGCATTCATTCATTTTAGGCTTGCATTTTCATTCTAGGCTTGCATTTGACATAGTGTTTGGTGCTTTCTTATTTCTTCATCAAAGGTTCTCATCTTTTTGTCCCAGATTCCTCTTGGCTGCACAAGTGTCTGGTCCTCACTCTTGATCTTTGAAACATATCTTTCTGATTAGTAACTATCATATATTGCTACAATCCTGCACGAGATGATTAGTACCATATATTGCATTACCATAAATCCATATGCATACATTTTCATATCTATAAACATATGCATTCATTATATGATACATAAACCATATATTGCATACATATATCTACCATCTATCATAACATTTCACATTACATTACATTATCATAAAAGAAAACATGTGCATTTCATATCTAATCCATACATCTAAAGCATATAGAGCACATCTCATAAAACATCAATATCAAAGCAATATATCAACAAGTACGATGATATAAAAATCATGATCTCATATATATAATGGTCAAATCAATGTCATGTACAAAATATGGTGCTACTCGAGCACAGTATCAAAAATGGAGCTACAATATATGGATCAAAATATGGTAACTCTACCCATCGCCACTTGGACGAGGTGGTGGTGGTGGTCCCTATGCTAGTGCCTATGGTGGTGGCATCGGTCTCTGAGGAGGGGGCATGGGCTGCTGTGGAGGTGCCTGTGGAGCTCCAGCATACTCAGCAAAGGGAGGTACCTACTCTGATAAATTTGGAACAACCCCGACATAAGCTGCATAATAGTAAGCTGCCTGAGCAGCCTCATATCTCATCTCTAGTCATGCTCATGCTAGCTCATCTCAGAGCTCTCTGATCTCTTGAGCCATCTCAGTTACATGGGTCTCCTATATGATGACTCATGTATGATAGTCATCTCTCTCTCTCTATACCTGTCTAACCCTCTCCCAGCTCTTCCTGAGAGCCTCCTGTAGCTGTGATGCCTATGCTCTAATCGAGATATCTGACATATCTGTATTGTCACTTGGAGATGTCTTCTACTCTATCCTCTACCTCATGGATCTCTGCTGCGATCCACTACTCCCCACACCTATATCTGATTCCATAGCTCTAGTGAGGATATCCACCTATCCTAACTAAGGTCTCAATGCCCTCTGCCCAAGCCTTTGTAGTAGTACCTGCTACTGCTGCTGAGGTCCTTGCTGTGCAGCCTACTACTGTATAGGCTATTGTACGGGTACCTATTGCTGCTACTGTTTGGGCTCCTCCTATGGAGGCTACTACTGCTGTGCTCTCTGTCCCATGCCTATGGGATTGGTGTACCTCAGGAATGGATACACCATAAAGTGGTCACGGTATGTAGGTGTCATCCCTGCATTGGTGACCTCCACCATATAGTCCCATCTGGCAGCTGGCACTCTCACCTCAATGGCACACCTCCTTGGATCTAACCTCAAGTGCCACCCCTTCTTCTCCTCATCGGTGAAGTGGGCATAGGGGTAGTACTCATATGAAATATCTTGTTGCCTACCAAACTAGCGCATGACATGTGTAACAAGGAAGTGCTCAATAATAGTGACACTACGCCCAATCAGTGGATGTGAAACAAACATATGAGACAGCTCTCGAGAAGCATCATCCCATGGCTCTATAGCAATCTATGGCCTCTAGACGACCGCTGCCATGTCATGAATCTGGCCCCGCCACTGCTTCGTCTTACCTAGCAATGGCTGAGTCATGACACCTGCGTACCTATATATATATATATATATATATATATATATATATATATATATATATATATATATATATATATATATATATATATATATATATATATATATATATATATATATATATATATATATATATATATATATATATATATATATGGCTCTAGATGTTGTTGTGTGTCATGGAAAATAGGCCTACAAATAGTGAGATGCTCCCAGGCCCAGATCTACAAGACAAAGACACTTGCCGCCATCATCCTTGCATTCTGATATGTGATCTCATAAAGCTTGTGGTACATCTGTGCAAGCATGCACTCACCCCATCCAAATCTAACCACTGGTATGGCCATCATCCTCTATAACATGGATCCCCAGCCGCACTCTAGATCATGCTATCCTTGATTAGGAACAAGGTAACAACTTAGAAAGCAAGATAGCACAATAGCTAACAGGTGAGCACTACTGTATCTACAAATCAAATTCTCCCAGGAGATGGCTCGATCGATCACCAGGTCATCATGAAATATGGCCCTCAACGCTAGTGTACCTGCTCATGGTTGCACCTCATCTCTACCCGCGTACTGTAGAATGGTATCTAAAGGATCCGGTAGATGTCCTCGGGAGTCATCGCCATCTCCCCCATCTGCAAGTTAAAAGTGTTCATCTTTGAATGGAAATGCTCTATAAGTGCAGCCAAGAGTGTGATTTACCTGAATGTCAGGTATATCACGCAAGTGTCCCAGTCTTAGCCCATCAATGTGGGCACCCTCAACATCTGTAAGTCTCTGGACAAGTGTCGTGATGGCAGAGTGGTGTGATCAGAATGCGACATTAGGAAGGTCAACCTACAAAGCAAGTGACAACATTGGATCAGTATCTCAACATGGTGTTTTCTCAAAGCAATAACAACAAATACAACAATGCATCTATCCTAGACATGACTCTACGATGCTCTACTTGGCTGATTTCATGCAAATTTGGAAAATTTTGGGAAAGATTTCATAAAACTATGG
This sequence comes from Chamaecyparis obtusa, assembly GCA_027943335.1. Taxonomy (NCBI): domain Eukaryota; kingdom Viridiplantae; phylum Streptophyta; class Pinopsida; order Cupressales; family Cupressaceae; genus Chamaecyparis; species Chamaecyparis obtusa. The sequence continues at coordinate 609,634 of BSBK01004459.1, forward strand.
CAGATTCCCCCATGAGGAAACTATTCCCTCACGCGAGACAGGATCTCTTCTTGTGTGAGAAGTTGAAAGTTCGCCCGACACAAGGAATCATTTCGCACGAGACTTCAAATAGAGCCCGGGCAAGGAAACCACTTCTTCGCGCAAGGGGTGATCTAGGCCAGTGTGAGGAAATTATTTCCTCATGTGAGACTTGAAGAAATTGGTCCTAAACTATGCTAGATCTATCCTAAATCGACCTAGAAAGTAGTACGAATTGAAATACAAGGTAGATTATCAACTACTCACCAGTGGGTCATACTTTGGCGGCCCTGCGTGTCGTCAGGAGCACTCGAATTGATGCATGTGCATAGGGAATCCTTCCATCTTGCTCAGAGCTCTCAAATCACAAGAAGACAAAGTGAATAATGCATTGAAAGTGACCCCTCTTAGCCTTATATAGATTTTGACTTGATTTTCAAAAGTGCTCCATTTTGTGCAAAAATTGCCCTCTTGGCTAAATCGACCATTCTGAATCCATTTTTGGGATCAAAATCAAAATATGACATCTCTAGATAGCTAAAAATCACATTTTAAATTATGCGATCCTTTGAGATCAGACGCTTGTGCAGTAAGCCTTCTGGCATCATTTTCCTACGAAATCCTCATCTTTTTATCACGTTCTCAAGATCTTTGCTCTTTTCATCAAAGTAAACTCTAGTCAAATCTAGTCAACCATGGTCAACCATGTCAAACTTGGTCAAAAGGACCTCTAGATCACTCCAAATTGCTTCTGCATCTTCTCGATGCTTCCTTAATCTGCTTTGAATTCTTCTGATCTTTGATCTTATCTTTATCTGCAACCTCTTGCTGTCAATCATCTTCTGACATGTCATCTTTTGATTTCACTCCCGAGGGGGTAGCATGATTGCATCATTGAATCTTGTTGAATCAATTCTTGAATAATTCTAATCTGAATCATCAGTTCTCATTGCTAGGGGCATCTCGGTGCCTCACATCTTGTTATCTTATCATCTATCTTTTAGGTATCTGACCAATCTAACTCAGATCCTCGGGAATCAAGCTTCATTCTGGAGATGGTTCTTGAAATATTTTAGGTATTTGGGAAATCTAACCCTAATTCCTGGGAGTCAAGCTTCATTCTAGAGATGGCTCTCGAAATCTCTTTTGGACCGTTATCTGGGCAATCTAACCCGGGTCTCAGAGGATTAACCTCGGTATTGGGGCAATCTAACCCTGATTCTGAGATAGTCCTAATGTATGGTGTAAAAGTGACCACACTTCTATGAATCATTACATGCAAGGAAACTCAAGAATGAGCCCTCACAAATCGATCAATAGCTCTCTATGCATGGAGTTGCAAGGGACTTTGATAAATTTGCTCTCAGCTAGAGCTAAAAACTAGTGACCTTGCTAGTCAACCACACAATGAGAGATTCAAGGTTGAAGACAATGGCAAGAGTGCCAATATCTCCAATGAAACCAAATGTATGCAATGCAATGCAAATCTATATGACAATGCAAGCTAGATTAAAGATGCAAGCTAAGCTAAATGATAACAATGCAATGCTTGAAGGGAAATCTAATCTATGAAAGGAAAATGCAAACTAATCTATGAAAGGAAAGTACAAGTCTTACAATCCCTCCTAGTTAAGCTATGTGAAGCTAATCTATGAAAAGAAATCTAAGCTAATATGTTATAACAATGAAACTAGTAAAGAAAATATGCAACTAGAATGTAATGCAACAATGAAAGCTCCAAATCTTCAAAAGCTCCAAATGCACCTAGAAAACCTGCAGCATAACATTAGCATGAAAACTTAAGATATGCAAATGAAGGAGAAAGCTCTCCTTTTATAAGAAATGAGGTGAAATGGACCATTGAGATTAAGAGGCAAAAGACTTAATCAACGGTGGAGAAAAATGGAAGCTTGATCCTTGTGTACAAATATCCTCCAATGAGAAAATAAGAGTTGACTTTTGTGTCCATATGAGATAAAAAGTACTTTTTCTCTTTTTATAAAATAAGAATAATACTTTATTTGTGCAACTTAGGATAAGAGAAAAAGTGGGGGCTTTTTATTTAATAAAAAGGGCGGAAATATTCCTTTTAAGTAAATAAAAACTTTAGTATAAAATGGTTAGCCCAAGGAAAATAATTAAAAATGATGAAAAGGATTTGATCAAGGAAATTGATATAATTGAAAAATATTGATTATTGATAAAACTGATTCAGGATCGATAAATCAAATAAATGGGGCCCAAAGTCTAGGCGACCATTTTTGGGTGCATACATTTGCCCCTCTTTGACTAATGTGTGATTGATTTGGGAACACATGTAGTCAAAGAATGAAGTTGAAATGTGAGATCAATCTGGGATCACAAAACAACTTAGATGTGAGGTCGATTTGGGATCACATCTGGACAAGGCATAAACAAAGGCCTTTGGACATGAGGTCGATTCGGGATCACATCCAAAGTAAGAGATAAGAATCTCAAATTTGAGCAAAAGCTCATAAAAGATGTCTAAATCAAGAAAATCAAAGAATCGGGGATAAGAATCCCATAAATACTGCCCCCTCGGAATTGAAATCGAAATCAGATAGAGAACAGCAAATCGATAAAAGATGATCAAATCAAAATGAAATCACAATCGAAGATAAATGATAAGAGGATAACCATTAGGGAATGAAACATGCCCCAGTGAGGAAGTAGAAGAATAGAAATAGAAGACTAGAAATAGAGCGAATGAAAGACTAGAAAATTTGAGAGACATGGAAAGGAATAAATTCCATCAAAGATCGAAGAATATTACCTCAAAAGGTCAGTCAACTGCATAGAAGAAAGAGAAAATTTGAAATGCGATTTTGACTAGCAAGATGACCTTAGATTTCGATTTCGAGTCCGAAAATAGTTCCAGGATGTCAAAATCAACTAGGGGTGCAATTTTTGCACAATTTTAAGGTGTTTTGAAAATTGGTCAAAAAAGTCAAAATGCTATATAAGGGGTGAAAATGTCATTTTCAAAATCATTTGACTTTTAACTATTTGAGAATCTAGAGCTCTGAGAGATAGCGATGGCTCAACCAGCAGGAGTTCCTGTCCACAGACACCGATTTGAGCGTTCCCGGTTGCACAATCGGCCTCCACATTATGGTGCCCCGGTATGTATCCAAAAACTAGTCATTGTTGGGGTCATTTATAGCATTTAATGCAAATTTAGCACGTTTTGAAAATTTTTAAATTTTCAAATTTTTAGTTTTAGGTGAACTATCGCGTGATACTTTAGAAGTATTGTGCCCTTTGGGAAGAAACATCGCACGATACTTTGCGGGTCCCCAAAGTATTGCGCGCATATAGACACCAGTATCGCATGATAGCTGGCGAAATATCACATGATACCGGGTGAAGTATCGCATGACCAAAGGTGTATTGCACTGATATAGAGAGAAGTATTGCATGATACTTCTCCTCAAAACTTAAAATTTGGATCATTTTGAGCAAAGTAAGACATGGGTCTAGACAATAGTTGTGCTTTAAGTGTCTTGTACTAATTTTCATCATAGTATGCACTGACATATGGCTTGGTTGAATGATTTGCAAGAGGTCTTTCCGGCGTTGATCATCAAAGTGCCGAAGGTGGTGGGATTGAAATATGTCTGGAACCTAGATGATCTAGGTGAGGATGACATCAGAGCAATGGGATTCTAGTACCTGCTGAAGTTCCCCTACATCAAAGCTGATCACGGGCTACTGACAGCCTTGGCAAAGCGATGGCATAGTGAGCACAACACATTTCACTTGCCGACAGGGGAGGCATCCATCACATTAGAGGATGTCTATAGGATCCTGCGGGTACCATGCCATGGTGAGCCGGTAAGTAAAATCATGTTTGGAGATATAATTGTGTAAGTGTAAAGTTTTCATATGATGAAAACTAACATGATTTGTGTGTTGGCACAGGTGTATTATCATCCATATGTCACCGAGGGGCGATGATTGATACAGGAGATGTTCCAGGATGTCACCATTCTAGATAGGCATGTCAGCCAGGAGAAGCTGATAGATGATTTTGGTAGAGACTTCCCGGTGCCATGCATTGTGGCATCATTTATCTCACAGATCTTGATGACTGACCGCAGTCAGAAGGGATTTCCTCTCAACTGGGGTAGGTTACTGGTGGACTTGGTAGGCAGGCCTCGGCGTATGGCATGGGGTCCTACCATACTGGTAGAGATGTATCATGAGCTGCATGAGATCGTCTACAGGGACGGTCAGACATGGGCGTGCGGGGCCATCCTAGCACAAGTGTGGGCATGGGAGAACATTTCTATGATGCACCCTAGGGTTCAATCGAGAGAGAGGAAATACCCATATATTTATAGATATGCAGGTTTCATATCACATGCTCATATAGGGGATGTGACACATTACAGGTGGATTCTAGATGAGATGACCTCATTCACATGGAGGCCATACAAAGATGTTGAGGCATGGGGTGATGTAGAGGATGAGCTGAGCTACATGCTATGTACCCGACCACCGGTAGGCTAACATTTAGAGGTTGTTGAGAGGTTCTGCATCACTTGGGTATGGCGACAGATTGGGAGGTAGCAGCGAGTCTCTACAAAGACCACTACATATGCAAGGGCCAGAGATGAGGAGGGACATGGGTGGCTACCCATGTTAGATCATCAGCGGGCTATCGAGGAGATAACTGGGATCAGGAGGGAGCCCTGGGAGTATCTCCCAGACATGGCGGATGCAGGAGCCAATGCAGCATACAGGGTAGAGTGACGGAGGACACCATTCCCTTGATTTACTATACCAAATGCAGCACAGGTTGCCCCAGGAGGAGGAAATGGAGGGGACGATGAGGACAAAGGAGCAGGCCAGGTTAGAGAGGTGGGAGAGGGATCTAGAGCTGGTGGCCAGAAATGGCCATGAGGTCAGGGCTTAAGGAGTGAGGAGGTGCGGAGACCTTCTCAGGAGAAGGTACAGGGACAGGTGGATCCAGTGATAGGGGATGATTTGAGAGCCCACATTTAGACTCTTAAGGCAAAGATTCAGTAGCTGAGGGTCACTATAGTAGTACATGATCAACAGCTAGCAGATCTAAGATTAGAGAGAGATTAGCAGATGACAGATCTCAGGGCAGAGATAGCACGTCGGGAGATGGTAGCACAAGTAGCTACACTAGAGATCTGATGGGAGATAGCCAGAGCTACATATTATCATGGACTCTATCTCTAGGTAGTGCCAGAGGGTCAGAGAGCACCATCCTACTCTCAGAGGGTAGGGGCATCAGACATGGTTCCTGACAGGGCAGCAACACCTCCTCCTCCTCCACCAGCACCACATGATGGTGCCAGCGCATCCTAGGTCTAGGGCTTAGGCTTAGATGTGATGTTAGATGATACTATTGAGACTTTGATCCAGTTGGGATCATATTTGTATGGTTTATATCAGTAAGGACATTGTACCATGACTTTGATTTTATATATGAGATATACTAGATGTTTGATGTATCATATTTGATTATCTCACTTGGATGTGTATCAATTTTCATATGTATTATCTTGTATTACTTCGCTCAAAATGTCTATGCATGTGCTTATGTATGTTATCTCTCATAGATGTATGTTTGATTCTCATATATATGATATAGACTCATGTTTCTGAAAATTATATTTTTTTGAAAGGTAGACATGGTGATATGATTAACCCCTTTTGATGATAGGAGCAAGTTCGAGATGCAAAATACAAGGAGTGGAAGATGTGATCAAGAAGAAGGAAAGATGAGTGCAGTCGATTGACAGGTCCATGTGAAATGAAAATGAGAGCTCTCTCCATATGCAAAGTGCAAAACTAGACTAATCATGAACCTGAGAATGCAAGCTACTATGAAAATGGTTGACTTGCAAGGTCACAACACCTATAGACATCTAATTATCATCATCGAGCATTATTGGTAGCATCATAAGATCATACAATGTACACTAGCATGACTATGTGGATATGAATATGATCTTTATCAGATAGAAATGTGGAAATCCCATCTAGGCATCAAAGACATGTAAGTCAAGATGACTAGTACAGTGAGATTACCTAAGTTTGATATGGAAAGATTATGCTTGTATCAAGACACATGAAAGTCAAGATAACTAGAAGCACGCACTCGCATAAAATAGTCAAGGATAATATCTTGTCAATCCCTAGTGTCAAGTAAGACCAACATAAATGCTCATGATAGTTAGGATCAACAAAATATACCCATAAGTAGATAATGAAATAAAACATGTTCTCATACCCTCAGTCTTCTAGCTATGCATCATCAAAAACTTCTTAGGGAGAGACCACTCATCAAAGAAATCCTCATAGACAGCACACAAAGAAAAATAAAGTCAACATATCTCAGCGAATTGATTGTTTAAGTGCGTGTGTGTTGGTCATAGAGTCAAACTCTGATCATCGCATTTGCCAATGAGAAATATTGCATCATAGTAGACTGTTGGGTAAGACATCTGATAAGTGTTAAGAAACACTCGACGCAAGGGTAGTGTTGAAAAACATTGTTTGGGGTGATGTTGAAAAACACCTGTTGTGAAATGCCCCAAGAGACAAATGCACCTAAAGGACCTATGTTAATAGTCATCCCCCCCAGACAAAGATAAAGACCAATTCCAGACCACGCCAAATAAGGTCAAGGCATGATGGAGAAAGGCTAAGTGTCAAGAGAGCATGCTAAAAGACAAGGGTGCAAAGGCCTCAAGTAGCGCCTGTTTCTAGGTTTTCACCACTTGGATTTTTATTGCAATTTTTCTCTTTTTTTCATTTTTTTGGTTTTTTTCTTTTTTTTTGTATTTTTGCTACCAAGGCGCCTGTTTCCAGGTTTTCACACCAAGGCACTTTTTCTATTTTTTTTTGAATTTTTGAATTTTTTGATTTTTTTGTATTTTTTCAGGACTGTATATGCTTTTTTGGATTTTTTCAGCATCATATATGAATTTTTTTGGTATTTTTTCAGGATCCATAAATATGTACAAAGGATGCCCCCAGACAAAATAGGCATCAATGATAGAACTTCTTTAGGTGCAACACATTAATTAGATCAGGGAGCTGTTCCCCATTCTCATCAGATAATAAGTAAGCACCTATACCAAAAGCAGTAGTGATGACATATGGCCCTAGCCAATTAGGTTCAAACTTTCCCTTTTATTCTCTGTTCTATTGATTCTTAGGGTTCTCTCGCAAAATGAGATCACCTATTTGAAACTCTCTAGGGTGAACCTTCTTGTTAAATGCCTTGGACATACGCTTCTGATATACTCTCATGTGATCAAAGGAGGCTTTATGCTTTTCATCTAGAAGTTCTAGTTCTTGTAACCTCATGGCATGGTAATCCTCATCTGTAATCAAACCTTTGAGAGAGACTCTGAGTGAAGGGATCTCTACTTCTAAAGGTAATACTGCTTCAACGCCATAGGTAAGGGCAAAAGGAGTAGCCCCTGTAGGTGAGTGAATACTTGTCCTATAAGCCCATAGTGCTGGATTGATTTGCAAGTGCCAATCCCTACCATTCTTGTGTACTATTCTATGAAGAATCTTGAGAATGGTTTTATTAGAGGCTTCTGCTTGTCCATTTCCCTATGGAAAGTAAATAGAGGACCAATGTTGCTTGATTTTGAACTTTTTGCATAGATGCTTGAGGTCTTTATTCTTGAATTGTCCTCCATTATCAGTAATAATCTCAGAAGGCACTCCAAACCGGAAAATAATATGATTCAGGATAAAGAGTGAAACAGTTTTGCCCAAGGCAATAGAAAGAGGGAATACCTCTACCCATTTCGTGAAATAATTAGTAGCTGTGATGATAAACTTATGCCCACCTGATGAATTAGGGTGAATTCTCCCCACAAGGTCAAAGGCCCAGTGCTGAAATGGCCAATGAGAGACAGAAGGAATTACCTCCCTACCTAGAGCATGAATCAATTTTCCATGTTTTTGACATTTCTTGCAAGACTTAGAGAAAGCTACTGCATCTGCTTGCATTGTGGGCCAGTAATACCCCACCCTAAGCAATCGATGAGCCATGGAAAGACTATTAGAATGTCCACCACAAATGCCCTCGTGAATGTCAACTAACGCTTGGTTGGATTCCTCCTTTTCCAAGCACCTAAGAAGTGTCCCATCAAAACCCCTCCTATATAGATCACCATAAATGAGGGTGTGGCGAGAGGCATTGCAGATGAGATTTCTGCATTCAGAATGATTGAAAGTGTCAAGGATGATGCCATCACAAAGATATGAATAGATAGCACCATATCGGGAGGACTCATGTGTGACAAGGGTACAAATGACTTGACTTTCAGGTGAATCAAAGATAGTGTAATGTAATTCTTCCACCAAGAACTCAAATCGGGACTCATGCTACTCCAATTGCAAAAGGGAAGTGAATGTAGCCATAGCATCTGCAGCCTTGTTGTCTGCCCTAGGGATTTGCTGAAATGTCACAAAAGTGAAATAGTGTCTCAAAGAATCAACCATCTTCTTATAGGGTATTAACTTGTCATCTTTGGTTTGATATTTTTCATTGACTCGATTGATTATCAATTGTGAATCCCCAAAAACATGCAACTCAGTGATATTCCATTCTATAGCCATCTTTAATCCATTTGTTAATGCTTCATATTCTGCTATATTGTTTGTACATGGAAAGAGTAATTTGTAAGACTTTGGTATAGTATATCCATGTGGAGAGACAAATAATATCCCTGCACCTAACCCATTTTGCATATTAGAGCCATCAAAGAACATTTTCCAGGTGCGAGATGTGATATGCAGTATATGTTCATCAGGAAATTCAACTTGTATAGGCATGCTATTCTTAACTGGAAAATCAGCAAGTTGGTCTGCAATAGCCTGCCCCTTTATGGCCTTTCTTTCAATGTACTCTATGTCAAATCCTGATAATATCATTGTCCACTTAGCGAGCCTTCCTGTGAGAGCAGCCTTACTAAGTAAATATTTTAGAGGATCAATCTTAGCAATTAAGTGTGTAGTATCAGCTAGCATGTAATGTCATAATTTTTGGGAAGCAAACACCATAGCAAGACAAGCTTCCTCAATGTTATTGTAATTGACCTCATATGACACAAGAGTACGACTTATATAGTATATGGCCCTCTCTTTTCCATTTTCATCCAACTGAGCCAACAATGCCCCCAAGGAAGTGTCTGTAGCTGAAATGTATAGGAGCAATGGTTTCCCTGGAATAGGAGGCATTAGAATTGGAGGATTAGCCAAATATTGTTTGATTTGATCTAGGCTCTTTTGACAATCCTCATTCCAAACACAAGAAACACCCTTATGTAATGTCTTATTAAAAGGTTGTGCTCTATCTGCAAGTTGTGAAATAAACCTCCGTATAGATTGGAGTCATCCTTGAAGACTTCTCATTTGACTGATATTTTGAGGAGGTGGCATAACTAGAATTGCTTGGACTTTTTCAGGATCAACCTCTATGCCTTTTGCTGAAATGATAAATCCTAAAAGTTTGCCTAAGGTGACACCAAATGCGCACTTTTTCAGATTTAGCCTAAGTTGAAATTTTTCCATCCGATCTAGAATCACTTCCAAATCTTCAAGGTGTGTATCCCTTTTTCTTGATTTTTCCAAGGTATCATCCACATAATCTTCCATGTTCCATTGCATCATGTCATGAAATATAGTTGTCATAGCTCATTGATAGGTAGCCCCTGCATTCTTTAGTCCAAATGGCATGACATTCCAACAATAGGTTCCCCATGCGCATGTGAACGCTATTTTCTCTTGGTCTTTGGGAGCTATTTTAATTTGATTATTTCCTGAGAAACCATCCATTAGAGAATATATTTCATAGCCAAATGTCATGTCCACTATCATGTCAATGTTTGGAAGTGGAAAATCATCCTTAGGGCATGCCTTGTTTAAATCTCTAAAATTTGTGCAAACTCGAATAGATTCATCATGCTTGGAAATTGGCACTATGTTTGAAATCCATTCTGCATAATTGATGGCTCTGATAAATCCAACTCTCAAAAGTTTTTCTAATTCTGCTTTGACGAGGAGAGCTACATGTGGATGAATTTTTTGTAATCTTTGTTTCACTGGTTTGACCCCTGGAGCTATAGATAGATGATGCATAATAAGATTTGTGTCAAGTCCTGGCATATCTGAATATGTCCAAGAAAAGTTGATTTTCTTCTTTTGCAAAATCTTTGTATATGCTTCTTTTTCTTCAACTGACAGAGACTGAGCTAGGTGCACTATTTGGGGAGCCTCTTATGTATTCACATTCACTAGTTGTGTAGGCTTAATAAGAACTGATGACCTATCCTGGAAGTAATTGGGCAAGTTATTAAGTACCTCATCCTTAGGTGCCTCAAAGAGGTTTTCACCCTTGGATACGTCTTTTCTTTTTACTATTTTCGGTTCTGACACCGCCAAAAAATGGTTTTTGCCATCAGAACACCTATTCTTTTTCTTTTATTCTTTTATTTTGAGACTGAGGTACTTAATATCAGGCTCAGTCATGCTCGTAGTTGGCTCACTGGTGGAAGACACTACTGGCTCAATGGCATTAAGGTAACATGCAATCTCATAGTCATTCTGAAAAGTCAATAGTTGTGGCTCTTGTGAAATTTGAGACCAATAAATTAAATGGCGGTTGACAATAGGTAGGTCTATGACTAGTTCAACATTGTAGATGTGTAGGGTGTCATTTCTGATGATCATATATTCAGGATCTATCAAGTTCCCTTCTAAGGTGTCCAAATTAGGACTTGTCCTACCAAACGAAGTGTCATCCACTAAGGCAATTCGAGGAGTCCAATCCTCTAGTCCTACACTAGGCTCATCAGCTATGTTGAGTTGGGTATTATAAGCTTGAGCAACATCAATATCCAAGTCTATTGTTGCATCTGAAAGTGAGTCCCATTTGAACTCATGTGAATCTGTCTTTGAATCAATATTGGGGCCTCGTGATGTAGAAGCCTCAAGGTTGGGGAGGATCTCCCCTTCTTGAGCAATTTGTTGAACCACAAAAGTATCTAAATTGGTACCACCCATTGTAGCTAAGGTGGTGACACTTTCCATGGTTAACCTAGCATTCATGTTGTCACTATCTGTCGCAGTTGGGATAGGAGGACTATTAATTGTCAAATTTTGAGAATCTCCCCAAAGGAGATCATTTGATGGCACCCAATCTTCTATCATATCTTGCTGATTAGTTAAATCGGGTGTGTATTCAGAATCAAAATCATTGTCCATCACAGCTAGGATAGTAGTATCTTTTAGTTTCTCACTTTCAAAGCCTAAACCCTTTGTTGATTTATCCCTTCGTGCAAAAAGTGCATGATCCAAAGGTTCAACCCTGGCATCCAATCTGTGACTAAGGGGACCATGTCTCGAATATCCCATGTTTTTCACTAACGTGTACCCTCTCCCATAAGCATTAGGTGAAGGAGAAAAATTTTCATTGTGTTGATATTTTTCCTCATGATAAATCCAATCTCTAATGGCAACTTCCTCTTTCTCTTCCTGAATAGGAACTGAAGACTCAACAAAATTTCCAAATAGTGTCATGGCTGACAAAGAGGGCTTCATATCTTGTGAAGGTTTCCCATAAGACCTAGGAGAGATCAACAATTTTGTAAAAGAATCAATTTTATAATCTCCCATTCCAAGATCTATGGTTTTAAACTTTTCCTTGCATTGCTCGAGTGAAACACTAGAGTTGTCAGCTTCCCTATTCAAAGGTATATGTGACCCAGCAGAAATATTATTAACTAACAAAGTACTATCTCCTGGTATGCAAATTTCTACACCATTATGAGGAAACTTAACACACTGGTGATATGTTGATGGGACTACTTGCATTTCGTGAATCCATGGCCTACCTAGCAAAATGTTGTAGGCTAAAGGTCCAACATCAACAATTTGAAATAAAATATCCTTTTCTACTGGACCAATGCGAATAGGCAAAACGGCCAATCCTTTAGAACTACGTTCTGCTTCATCATAAGCCTTGATAGTTATCTTCTTCCTTGTGTCAATGACTTCTTCTGAATAACCTAAGGCTTTCAACAAACTCATGGTACAAATATTTAGCCCCGCACCCCCATCTATCAATATGCACCTGACACGGGTTTTATGAATCATGACTTCTATGTGTAAGGCCAAGTTATGTGGGTGACTGATGGATTTGTCATCTTCTTCTAAAAAAGTGAAGTAATGGGGGCTAGCCAAATGGTTGACCATATTCTGGAATTGATCAATATCTAAGTCGTTAGGGACACTAGCCACTCACAAAGCATCCTCAAGGACACGCTTATGCCTTAGGGACAATTCCAAAAGTTCAAATATAGAAATCTGAGCTAGCATGCGTTGAAGTTGATCAACAAGGTTGTAATTAAGCTCAGGGCCAACAACAAATTTAGAGTGAGTTTGCTTAGATGAAGACTGCCTAGGGTTTCTAGAATTAGGACCTCTAATGACAATAGGAGGTTGACTAACTTGACTCCTAGTGACAACATGAAGAGACTGAGACTCCCTACGTGAGTTAGGTCCTCTCAACACAACTATGGGTCCTTCATTAGGCATTTTCTTAGAATCATCATCATAATCATAAGCATCCTTTCTCCTCATCATATTGACATTTTCTTCAACCACCTCAAGCATGTTGATCACATTATCAGCTTTAGTGTATGTATAGTTGATTGTTACCTTTCCATTCTTATTATTGTTGTTGGAACCTTCTCCTTTCTCATACTTTGGCAAAGGTTCTTTAAAAGCCTTATGATCAGAATTCGAGGTTAAACTATCCACTTGCAATCTACCACTCTCAATGAGGTCTTGGACAAGATGTTTGATTTTGAAACAGTTCTCTATATCATGCCCAATTCCATTGTGATACACCCAATACGCCTTCTCATTCCACCAATATGGTTTTGGATCTAGGATGTGGAATTTCAAAGGGTCTTGAGGTTGTACTAAATTATGAGCAATAAGAGTTTTGAAAATGTTAGCATAAGAATCTCCCAACTTTGTGAATTGCCTCTTCTCAGTCTTAGGCTTTCCTTGATTCTTTGGTCTGCCCTCTTGTTGTTCTGAAGACATTTGAAGTTTCATGGCTTGTACCACTTTTGAAAGATTAAGGACTTCACTTTTAGGTTAAGGTGCATCAACAACACCATCATTAACCACTTGTTTATTCTTGTTCCAATAATTGTTCTTTTTGTCCTTATTTCCACTATTGTTGTTTTGGCTATTGGTATTATTTGTTGATTTTGCCAAAATTCCTTGTTCTTTTAAAACATCTTCAATGTGACATGCCACCTCAACCATAGTGTCAAAAGAGTTGAAAGGAATCTTTTTGACTTCATATCTTAACTTTGGGACCAAATTACTCACAATAATGTCAATTCTCTCCTCTTCTGGAATTGTCCTTGGGTACTTGGTGCATAAACATCTCCACCTTTGCAAGAATGCAACAAATGACTCTCCTTGATTTTGTTTCAATTTACACAAATCGAGCATTGTGACAGATTGTGTTAAATTATAGGCAAAATGTTGTACAAATCTTTCCACAAGTTCCTTAAATGTCTTGACTGGAGGAGTAAGGTTAGTGAACCACTCCATTTCTTACCCCTTGAGGCTTCTAGGGAATAATCTCATTAAGTATGAATCCTCATGGTGAAAAGAGAAGCTCATGATGTAAAATCACCTTACGTGATCATGGGGGTCACCAATGCCATCATAGTTGTCATAGGTAGGAAACTCCACCTTCTTAGGAAAGTCAACCATTACAACACTCTTGTCAATAGGATTGGGACAAATAGAATCTAAGTTGAAAGTACTTTTGGGAGCTCTCATGTTGTCCACATCTCTTTGCAATTGTTTGATCACTTCATTTGTGGATGGGTCCTGCTTCTTTACCTTTCTATCCACATCAAAATCAAAGGGAACTCTTGCACCCTTATTAATTAGACTTTCCAAAAATTGGTCTTTGTTTTGTTCCACATATTTTTCAACATAGGCTTGGAAAGATGGCTCTTGTTGTATAGCCATAAAGTCTAAGGTGTCCAAATTAACATACCTCCCCCCATTTTGTGAAGTATGATGTGCTCTTTGGGAGGGTTGCCTAGAAAGTCTAGGAGGTGAATTTCTCCTATTGTGATCAACTCTTGAAAATCTTCTTCCTCTTGGACTTGGTGATCTTGAGGGTGTCCTAGACCTCCTTCTAGTCTTAGGAATTTGAGAGGGTGTTGATGGTGGAGAATTGGTTCCATTATTAGTCCTTCCATCAAATTGTCTTTGAAGTTGTCGCACATACAACCTATCTTCTTCTTCTTGCAATGCTCTTTTCTTCATTTCTAACAAGGCTTTCTCTTCTTCTTCCAATCTCCTAAGTTTTTCCTACCTCACGGCTTGTTCATCTTTATAAGCTTGTTTATCTTTTTCAATAGCCCTCAATCTAGCATTAGTATGCCAAGGATTTTCCTTAGTAGGAGATGAAGGTCCTGATGCATTGAATAAGTTGGTCGCATTGACATGGTATTCTGAATCATTGTTGTGATCAATATGTTGTGGGGATCCTGATTCTGAAGGACTATGCTTATGGTGTCTTTCTGCTCTTTGTTGAGGATCCCAATACCTTGATTTATCATGAGGTGACCTTGGTGGACTATATCTGAAGTCATCATCATCATTATGTCTGAAACTTGAAAACATGTTTTGAAGATTACGGTTGATATCTTCTCTAGAATTCTTAATGTTTGAAAAACTCATATTTGTGCCTGATGAGTAGTGTGTCTTAGGTGTACCTTCCTCACAAGGATTAGCCTCAACCTCTAGTTGACTCCTAGGGGACTGACCAAAGAGGGGTTCCTTTTCTTTATGTTGTTGACGTGTTCTAGTGGTAACTAATTAAAGATAACTGGGGGTCTTTCCCTTGATTCACTTGGTATCTTGTAGTAACTGACATGAAAGAAGGAGACTCTAAGTGATAGGTCAATCTCTCAAAGTGTCAATTCCAACCTAGGATAATTGAGATTCTCTATTGTCCAAAGAGAAAATGAAAAGATAGAAAATAAAAGGCGTCACCAACATTGTCAAAGAGGTGCTTCAAATCAAAGGGTGAATACCCTTGCACTTTTGAATCAGGAGGTTGGACTTAGCCAAAATTCAAATCAAAATTGAGATATATGAGAAATGATTTGGACAATAATAGGATCAAAATTCTCCAAGGGTGTAATCAACAATTCTAAAGACAAACTTTTCACTAGGAATAACTTTCCAACTTGACAAATTATCTCCAAGGTAACCTTATAAATCAATTGAAATGATCCCTAGAAGGCTAAAATAAAAAATTTGCAGTCAAAATAGGTCTCTAACAGCAAGACCAGATATCCTACTCAAAGTTCAGGTTGTACTTAAAGCAGCTTAATGACTGAAACTAAGAATACTACTGAAAACTTCCAGGCGACAGACTCTAGGCAGGCTAGGCGATAAACCTAGGATCGGGCGATACTTCGCATGATACCAGGTGATATACTTCAAAACTACCAGGTGACAGAACTAACAACTAATAGGTGATATAGTTCCAGCACGAAGTATCAAGCAATATTTCTCTTGAGTACAAGTGACACTGATGCAGTTTTTGACCAATTTGTGCAAAATTTCAAGTTTTTAAGGTTTGATCTCAAGTTTCTGAATCTAAGGGTGAAAATGTCTGATTTCAATCACAATTTTAACAGCATTTGGATAGGTTTGCAAATAGTAGGGAATCAAACATGTCTTCAAACACTTGAAACAAGGGCAAAAGCAACCTTGCCAAGACAAACACTTGTGATATCAAAAATAAAATTGCACCCTATACAAGCTACCGATTGTTTGTATGTAAGAACATTTACACTAGTTTAGCACAATCGAAGACACTTCAAGCAATTTGAAAGCACATAGACTATAGCGAAATTATGTCTCAACTATTTACATATTTTCAAAGCTTATTGCATTAATTAGTTTGCTCTCATTTAGTGTTAATTACATCTTTAGATTAATTTGCTTACTTGCTATTAGTTAATTATCATCTTTCTTTCAAGCTTTCTTAGACTAAAATCTGCATTTCATATTTACTTTCAAGTTATTAGATTAAATTCTGCATTTCATTCTAGATTACAAACTGCATTTTCATCTTAGATTAATGGTACTTTTCTTATCATTCTAGTTTTTCAAATCCTCCATATTAACTCGGTCTGATGGTTGGTGGCTCTCCAATTTGAGAATAATTCAACAACTTAATTAATTAGGAGGCAACAGGTCACTTCACCATGAATTTTGAATTGAGTAATCCATACTCATTCTCGTAATTTGATTGTGTGAGTAATGACTATGTTGAGTGTGTATTTGGATTCGAGGTCCACGTTCAACCACATACACACATAAGAAGAGGAATTTTTCTCTTCCAATATTTTATATCTTCTTTATTGATTTATTTTGATGACAACCACCTCATGTATTTTCCAAGATCATATATAACTTGTTTGACACTGTTGGCAAAGTGGTGTGGGAGAGATAGAGGTAGAATGTACTGCAATATTTGTAAAATGATCTTATCAATATTTTATAAAAGAATGCAATGAAAACTACATGCAGTATACAAATATATAGTGAATACAAAATAACATGAATTACCTTAATAAATTTATGCCAATCGTGTGTTTTCATCCCTGACCCAAATTTACTTTTCTTTGATATGAGATCATTTATGTTTGTGACAAATCTTGTGGGAAATCATATTTTTTTTATGACTTCTTTTATATCATTGCTCTGCTACTTCGACAATAACCAACTAAGGGCACTTGTATCAATCTGGTCTCCATTGTTATTTGATCGAATGACATTTTTCATTGCATGGTTGGATTCTTCAATGTCACTAAAATTTTTGACAATTTTGTCTTTGTCACGCCTTCCATCCAAGATTTTCCATAATGTCTCTGTTACATTCTTTCCAATTTGCATAGGATCAAACAAATGCACGATTGGGAGGTGCTCGTAGTACAACAACCTACTAAATTGTGTAGGATAAATTTTTAGTCCTTTTGGAAGTTGGTCATTAATGCCTTGACAACCTTCACGAGCATCAATTACATCATTAGTAAACAAAACACAATATCAAAATATAAATTTAAAAAAAAAACCATTAGATGGAATGACATTACCTCAAAGATTTATTTTATTGTATGCCAAATTCCATAGGTGAGGTGTCATTATTTGTGGCTTTGATGTAGTCTCTTCTTTCCCATTGAAAAGATATTTTTTGGTAATTCGGTACTTATGATTTCTGTGGAGAAAGTGTCTATTCTCATCGAACACCTACTTTCCTAAACTTTTTGAATGATGAGATTTCATCTTTGGACCACAAACTTGACATGCAAATTCTCCCTTTGTCTGAAGACCTAAGAGATCATGTATAATTAGATTAAATATGTTAACTTTGTGTTACCACTATAACATACCAAAAAAGAGGTGTTAAGGAGAGAACATACCATAAAAATGTGTTAGCCCAGGGGCATCATGTATTGTCCATACAAGCATTGCATGAAATTGAAATTGTCTTTGTCCTATTGATCTAGAGATGTCATACATAGTGACCCCATTCCATAACACCATCAAATCGTCGATAAGGGGCTCAATTTATACATTGATATCTTTAACTTGGTACTTACCTAGTTGAATGAACAAAAACATTACATAATTATTATGACCATTTTGATGGATTATTTATAATAAATTAATTTAGATGACTATTAAATGAAAAAATACCTGAAATAATCAATGCCAACATTATGTGCTCCCTCTTTATGGACATCCAAGGAGGAATGTTATTGTTGATAACAAAAATAGGCCACATCGAGTAAGTAGATCTCATCTCTCCAAACGGATTGACACCATCTACTGCCAATGAAAGCTTGAGATTACAAGGTTCTTCTTTAAAGTGTGTCCATTTTTCCTCTATTTCCTTAAATGTTGAACCATCTGTAGGCATTCACATAATGTCACATCAAATTCTATTGCATGCATGGTAATCCATAAATTGTGCCAAGCTATTGCACCTGAATAATCATTACAGACGTGGAATAATGGGAATAAACTGAAGAACCTTGCAAGGCACCTTTTTTGTTATTCGATCTGATTGATATCTACTAATATGACAAACAAGGCATTTTGTTGCAAATTCATGTTGTTTATGATATATAATATGATCATTCAGACATGCATGTATTGTTTGATACTCCATTCCAATATCTTTCATAATGGCAGATAATTCTCGGTACGAGTGAGGTAGAATGTTTGATGGTGGTAACAAACACTCACCTATCAACCTACGACCAAAAATATAATTTGTTAATTTAAAGAATATTAATTGGTACACGATTCACCCAATGTTAATTGTAAGGGAATTACGACTAAAATAATAAAAAAATATGACATACCTTAACATACATGTCATTGCTACATTGGATAAACCATTCATAACCTTCAAGTTCACCAACAACAATACAGTGGCAAGAAGAGTTGTTTGGGAGCCTTCATATAGGGGCTCATGTGCCTTCTCAAGTATAGGTACATCAAGGTCTGTGTCAACATCATCATCATCATCTTGATCATCATGATCATCTTGATCATCGTGATCTTCTTCATCATTGTGGTCTTCTTCCATGGGATCATTACCTTCTACTTCTATATTTACACTTCCATGTTCCACATTCTCCAGATTGTCATGGTCCATAACATGAAACCCAGGGAGGTTGACCTATATGAAAATAATGACCTTATATTAACCATGACCATGATGTCATCATCAAATCATGTCTTATGTATTTTATAAATTATTAAAATACATACCAATGGATGAAATTCGTTTCCCCCTTCAATGTGACCATGCTGCCTACAATGTTCCTCAGTTGTTTTGATTAGATATCTTCGATTTTTTAAGCCCTTACAAATTTTTCAAGGACAATAACATTTTCCACCACCTTTTCTTTTTAAGTTAGACCACAGTCTAGCAATTTTCTCCCTATTTTTTTGTGCATTGATATCATCAGACATGGTCTTTCTTGAATGAAATGACTCATTGGTGGAAGAAGGATGACTTGTTTGCAACCTGCAGATTCTATATCAGAGCAGAAAAGAAGTTAAATGCAACATATAGAATGCAAAATCCACAATGAATATGAGTACCATTTCATCATTATATCAAAGATCAGTAATCTTTAGCAACATTTATACGAACAGAGCCACAAGTATGAGACTATAGGAATACAAAGAAAATAAAACCCTTGAATAGCTACAATGATTGCAGGCTATGAACTAAATGGATTTGTGGAAAAGGCTCTGGAAACTTTTAAACAAATGCAATTGGCAAGTGTAAAGCCAAATTCCACAACCTTGGCAAGCATCCTTCCAACCTGTGACAAAATGGGAGCTTTGGAACAAGGCATTGATATCCATCAAAGCATAACCATAAGTAACCATAACCATAAGTAACCATAAGTATAAATAATGATGGAGGATGAAGGTAGTGTCATTGGTAAGGACAATGGAGACCTGGATCATAACAATGGAAGAAAGAGGTTTTCATAGAAATGGACAAGGAATATATTGGAGAAATGGTAATGTTTCCCATGTATTTGTAATGATTCTCATGTATTTAAGTCTAAATAAATAGTCATCATAGAAAACAAAGGATAGATCGACTGCTATAAATGACAGTGGAATGTAGACTATCCTAGAAAATAGAGGTATGCCATGAGGTTGTGAAAAATATTGTATAAAGTTACAAGACAACAATGAAATAGTATTCAATTCCCTAAAAAAATTATTGTTGAATCATTAGTAGTGATTTGTTCACTATTAAAAATATGTAAAAGTGACAAGTTTACCATTCTTCGAGCAATGATAAATTTATGTGTGAAGATGGTGTCAACAGAAAAGATAGTTTATACATAAAAATACATTGATGTTTAAAAATCAGAGGTTGCTGATATATAAAACTAAATATCAAATATGGGAAATGGAAACAAGGCAGTGGTAAAGATTATTAAAATAATGATCAATACATATGCTTACCTGAAGAAAGATTTGGCCTTGTAACATCATAAGGACAAAAGTGGTAAAAGGATGAAAAAGTAGTCACAAGATAAATGATCATACATGGTTGTTATAGTGTAAAAGGAACTCATAGCTACATCATGAAAACACATTAATGTATCAGAAGGAGGAGATTGTAGATGATCATGAAGTTAAAAACATCAGAAAGGTCTGAACAAAAATAATTCTATTACTGAAGACAATAAATAAACCCAATTCATTAGGAGGGGAGTAATGTAAAATACAAGACATGTCACTTAGAATCTGTCAAATAATTCAAGACTTTAGTGCTACATTAGTTGGAAGACACAAGGAGAAGTGGTATTTGATATCAAATGGGATTTAGTAAAGGTCATAACATCACACCATAGACTTACCGAAGAAACATAGGTGATAAAATAAGTGCCAAGATAGTGAAGTGCGGGGTAGTATACAGAGCATTTATTAGAGTAGTTAACTATGCTACTGTCATTAGCAGTCAAGTGCTAAATAATGAACAAATATATTTAATAAATAAAAAAAATAAAAGAAGGTAGTGAAGGCATGTTGTCAAGTGTTGTTAAGAATAGATAAAAGAGAACAATAATGATGATACAATAAGATGTAATAAGTATTAGTGGTCTATGATGGCATGGCAGTCATAAAAGAATCAAAGTAGATGATCCTTGGGGTGATAAGTAATGCATCAAGACCAATGAAGGGTTGACAAATTGTGTAGACTAGGATGAACAAAAAAAGGTATGATCCTCATATGCATAGAAATTTAAAATTACACAGGGTCATTAAAATCACCATAACATCATCAAATCACATAGATAATTGGAAAATGGAATTGATTAAAGAGATTCAAACAAATCACAACCAAGATGTATACCCATAGCACTAAGAATATAATAAGTATCAATGTAGAGTGCTTATATAGTCCAAGAAATGATAAACTTTGTCATGATATAAAGGATTAATGATTTCATTAATTGGTAAAAATAGCTCTCTACTAAGGAGTTATGATTTCACAAAGTGAAATCATAACCTATTAGGGTTTTCATTACCCTCCAAAAAACTATAGCATATGTTGGAGGAAAACAAGGTATAGAATGCAAAATCCAAAATGAATATGAGTACCATTTCATCATTATATCAAAGATCGGTAATCTTTAGCAACATTTATATGAACAGAGCCACAAGTATGAGACTATAGGAATACAAAGAAAATAAAACCCTTGAATAGCTAATTTTAGTGCTTTTATAGAAATAAAGATGCAGAGAATCATAAATACTTAGGAATGTTTTTTATCAAATGTTTTTGTGTGATGATGATAATCACCTTCATGAAATTAAGATCAAATTAGTAACAACTCAAAGAAAATACAATGTGAATCTAATTAAAATTGAAACTAAGATCTATAACATCTCATGGTTCTCTAGAAAGATGTGGTAAGTGAAGCTCTCAGCTCAAATCTCCACTAGTGACACTTCTAAAATGAGAATGTATGTTGTTCTATGCTTCTACAATGCTTCTATGATGATGATTCTAGCTCAAATTGACAAAAGTATAATGCAAATGCTCTAAATGCTCTTAAATGCTCTTCAATTGCCTATAGTAACAATGCATTGCAAATGAATTTCTAAAAGATGGGAATTGCTCTCAAAATGCTTCATATTTATAGTAAATTCCCAAGGGTAGGGGGTGGAGTGAAATAATCATGATTAACCCTTGGTTGAGTCAAATACTTTGCTTTGTTCATAAATGGGGGGACAATTTAAATGTTTGTCTCAAAGCTTTGGACAAAAGGACAAAATTGAGTGGTTGAGATTGAAACTTTAAAATGAGTGATTGGGATTCATCCTTTTTGAGTGATTTATGTCTTTTTTGTCCTCAATTTTCATTGGTTGCTCAACTTTGTTGAAAGATATTAGGAATTATTAAATTCAATTAATTAATTAAATTTAGCCATGTAAGGGTAATAGGTTCATTTTGATTTTTGATTAAACAACTATACAATTAATTGATTAAAATCAATTATGTAGTGTTTTTCACCCCTTTAAGCTTTGATTTAATTATTTAACATCATTATTTGATTTTTCCTTTGATTTTATTTGATTTTGTCCAACTTTATTTAATTATGTCCATTTTAATTGATTTGATCCCTTTTTGATTGAATTGGTGCATTTTAATGATTTTGAGTCATTTATTGATTCTTTGCAATTTAAAAACACTTGTCCATTTTTGTGTGTCTACAAATGCCCCTCTTTGAATTGATGTGCGAAGAACATTGATTCAAAGATTCTTTTGAGTCCTAATCGCTTTTAGGTCCTGATTGCTAATTCATTGATATGAAACTGATATGTTGCTGATTTGATATGTTGCCTTTGATTTGATATGATAAATTGCTCTGATAAAATGATACAATTTTTTTTTTATGCCCCACTGATTCCAATGATGTTTGATTTGATACTCTGATGCCCCCTCAGAAATTAAAACATATTGATTGCTTGATTTGAAAAATTTGATGATGTTGCTTCAATGTGTTTTCATTTCTGAAGCATCTTGATAATATGCCATGATTCAAGAATATGCCCCGGTTCATTTGATAGGTCAATATATAGGTCTAAGCCAATTTTCACCTCCAAAATTAGGTCAAATTAGCTTAAATAAGGTGAAAAACCTTGATTTACTATTCATTTGCACTTTTTGACTTTGGTGATTTTGCTCTGGTCCTGCGGTGAATTTCAAGATGGTTGTCCCTATTCGAGAGCATTGATTAGAGAGGTGTCGGTGATATGTGAGACCACCTAACTATGGACCTCTTGTGAGTCATTATGAACTCCCTTTTTTCATTTATTGCTCATTTATTAGCATTTATTGCATTTTTTCATTTCATCGTTGCCTTGAATATGCAAATTCACGCCTAGGAATATTTCATTGTCACCTAGACCTTTTCACTGTCACATCCGTGCTTTTTACTCACGCCTCCGCATAGTAAACTGTCACCTAAGAAACTTTTGTTCTCGCTTGAGAATAGAATGTTCACGTGTAGAGTTATGGAAGAAATGTCAATTTTAACATATTTTACTGTGTAGGAAACCTTAGTAATTCACTGTCGCCTAGGCCAGATTTCATTATTGCCTAGCATGATTTAGTGTCGCTTGGCATGAGAATTATCACGTAACACCCGCAAAGTGTCACGTAACAACTTTTTGGTACCACTTAAATGAAATGTCGCCTGGTATGATTAAAATCATGCCTGCAGACTTTTGAAATTTTTTTACACTTGTACTTGATTTGTTCTGATGAAAAATTTGATAGCTTCAGATGCTTGATTCGAATGATGTGATTAGGTCTCTTGCGTTCAACAAAAACAATGGATCAGGATATCAGGATAGTGGTACCAATAAATGTGTTTTATCAATCCGATTAGGATAGGATAAGATAAATCAATTAGTGTGAAAATTGATATGATTTGATACTGCTGATAATTCGTTCTCAGGACACAGAGACATGAACAAATGGTACTGGGTGTGATTGCTTAATACTTTTGATAGAATTGATTGACTTAAGATAATTCCTTGATATAATATACTGATATGATTCCTTTGCTTTGCCAACAGGAAAACTTTCCTACTTTGTACATCCGGACAGTTGCATCTTGGGTCATTGATTTGGGTCAGACACTTATGGATGCTGAGTTTCATGTGATTGAGTTGTGCAGATTGAGTTTCCTTCTTGACCTTCCATGGTTCTAGTTGAACCATGGTTTTTTAACTACAGTGGCAGAGTGATGGCACTTCGACCATAATACATTCCATTTGCCTTTTGGAGAGATGACTATCACGCCTAAGGACATGTATAGATTGCTACGTATCCCATGTAGAGGAGAGTTGGTTTATTATGATTCCGTATATGATTCCACAGTCTACCAATGAGTGTTCGGGGACAACTCTATTGATGACAAGACTATCACCTAGCCTCAGTTTGCTTCATTTCCTACATTGCCAATGGTACTTGGTGCACTGATCGGTGGTTTGCTTCTTGCTGACCGGCGAGGTCATGGTTTTTCTGTCAGATGGGGTAGGATTCTGGAGGATTTTCTTGCTCATCCTCGATGCTTTGACTGAGGTTCATGCATTCTTGCACAACTCTATCATGATTTTCACGAGGTAGTCTATAGACAAAGTGCTTCCTTGTCGGTTGGTGCAGTTATTCTCCAGTTGTGGATATGGGAGCATCTTCCCATCACTAGGCCTATTTCTGATAGGGTTCGACAATGTGGTTTTCCATATGCTTTTCTATATAGTGGTATGGTTTTTCAGCACCATCTAGGTCATCTTGATTACTGGTGATGACAAATTGATGATCTCAATTAGGTTCTATGGAGACCATATATTGGTTGTGAGCGCTGGAGAGAGGATGATGATGAGTTACCTTACATGTTTGTCCCTCACTAGATGATTGGTCATACTACTACTACTATTGAGCACTTCCTCTTTGGTAGAGTTTCTAGACAGTATGGTCAGATATAGGATATGCCTCAGGGTGCAGCACTATATGCTTGGGTACAGGTAGAGAGATCTATGTGGGGTCCTCTCATTGATTATCAGGTTGCATTGGATCAAATTGTTGGTATGGCTTACTACAAATGGGAGATGCTTCCTGGTATGGAAGATGCAGGTATGTCTCGTGAGTATGCAGATTGGTGGGCTCATAACAAGTTTTCTTGTTTCATTGATCCAATAGAGCCTATCCTGGGCCGGGGTGATGGTGGCAGTGGTGATGGAGGTGGTGGTAGTAGATAGTGAAGATAGCGAGGACAAAGAGATCCTCTAGTTATTAGTTGAGTATGGGTGAGAGGCAGGCATGCTAGAGATAGAGATCGAGCTAGAGGATAGGATGATGTCATTGATGTATGCCCTAGAGCAGCAAATAAAGAGCATAGAGCTCACAAAAAATAAAGATGAGAGAGAGAGGCTCAGGTTGATGCTACTAGGCAAATTCTAGGTGGATTAGATCCTTTGGTTTAGTTGCAAAGAGTTGCCTTGGTTCAGCAGGATGATGTTCTAGCATAGCAGGATGAGGTTCTGACACAGCAGATGCCTACACAGGTTCAACAGCCACAAGATGTAGGATAGAGTTCCCAGGATGCTCCTACTATTGGTACTTTATCACGGGATGTGCAGTCACTATGGATAGATGTATCCATTATTGTTGGGTGTTTAGATCAGGTTTCTACCTTGATGCAGAAATTTATGTCAGCTATGGTTCAGAGACAGAGCGGGGTGAGCACTTCTTAGGCTCCTCCTCCACAGGATGGTAGAGGTCTAGATGGATCTGGTGCTATGGGATCTTGATTGATTGATGATAGATTCACTCATTGTTGATGTCCTTGTATCACATGTCATGTTATTTGATTGATCGGAACATTTTATGTATCACTTTGTATGACATTATATCTTGATATACCAATTGGATGGATCATTGATGAACACTTTTTTGATGATATATGATGATATAATCCTTGGTTCTCCTTGATGAGTTGTTATGAGATTATCTTTTATGTAGCTATATGATGTTTTATGCATTTACTTTGATTTATGCTATGGATGCAGTTATCTTATCTTATGATATAAATAAATGAATGCAATGATGTATCGATTTATGACATGTTTTTCTCTATTTCTCAATGTATTGATGCAAAATGTTTTATGGAAATGCATATGTAAATACCCCTATGTTTTTTATTTTTTATTTTTTTCCAATGTATGCAATTCTATCCTTAACTACATGTATGCAAATGATCTATGATTCTTTTTCTTTTTCTTTCTTTTCTGGTATATGGATAATGATTAATGATTAATGCTATGCATGAATGCAAAAGATAATCTCATTTTCTTTGTTTTGATTTATCAAGAGTAAGACGTGTGATTGTACCCCTCATTTCTTTAATGTTTTGACTAACCAAGATTATTAATGTACCCCCTTGTCTTGGAAAATTTACCACAAACAGATGCAATTAATCTAACATGATAATGCAATGCAACCTAAGTGTCACCAACTTTTAGCAAAGAAATGCCATGGAGATAAATTTTCATCATTGAGTGTTTTGGGACCGGAAAGCAAGTATAATCATCATTGACCATATCATGATGATATGAATACCACTTTTTATCACTTTTGGTAACCTCTTTTTGAACCTAGTACAACCCTCACTAGTTGGATGACCAAACTATGGGAGTTTGAATACCGGTGTCAACGGATTCAATGTTGCAAGTGGATTTTTGGTATTAAGATATGGAAGATCTAAATAGCCAAGGGATCCATTTGCGTAAATAAGAAAAGGTCAATCCTTCCTCTTATGGGATAGTCCTCGATGGTTCTTTGATGACCATGTCGTTAGACGAACTCTCATAAGTTGATGAATCTTCCTCAAAATAATCACTCAAAGGTAAGAAAATATCATGTCTCTATCATGGCTAATCTAGTCGAAACATCATCAATTAGCTAAAAAGATGTGATAAAAGTCAATTTCGTAAAGATTATCAAAAGAAAGCTTCAAGTGTTTTGCAATGTTTCATGATTTTCAAAAAGTATTTCCAAGCATTCTGATCTTTAAGGTGTTTTATCAATTTTTAATCCCGAATAATAAAGTCAATGTCGAAGGCTGAAGGATCTTGTTGTAGGATCAAATACTTGGGTTTGAACAATGATATCCATCAAAGGTTCAACAAACTTTCCACTCTTCTGAAGCTCTGATAAGTCTCTCTCTGATGTGACTGATTGTAGCACTATTGAATCCATTTAGTACCAAATTTCCAATCCTTCCCTGCCCCCAAGTGATAAATGTGATCTTGTGACAAACTTAGGGCTGTAGGAAATGCAATAATGTGACTAAAAGGCTTTATTATGACTATGCACAAATGACGAATGCAATGACAGTTTTACAAATGGGATGTTGGAAATGTAATATGTACACATGTAACTTGGGAAGACAAACTTAAGGGAATAAAAGGTGCTTGTTTACCAAGTTTTCACCCTTTGGATTTTTTCTTTTTTTCTTTTTTCACTTTCTTTGGATTTTTTCTTTTTTCACTTTTTTTGCTACCAAGGCACCTATTGCTAGGTTTTCACCAAGGCACTTTTTCTTTTTTTTTGTATTTTTCTTTTTTTAAATTTTTTTGTATTTTTCTTTTTTTTTTTTAATTTTTTTTGTATTTTTCTTTTTTCTAATTTTTTTTGTATTTTTCAAGATCTCTTTGACTATGTACAATAAATATGATCCTCCTCATTTGATATTCTTTATACTCTTTTTTCTCCCTCATGTGTAGAACCTTTTGAGATGAATGTTGTTGATAGGTTCTTGGAGTTCCTCTCCTTCACAATCTGATAACTTATAGGTTCCCATTCCAAATGAAGATACAATGATGAACGAACCAAGCCAATTAGCCTCCCATTTTCCTTTCTTTTCTCTGTCAACTTGATTCTTTGGGTTTTCTCTTAACACTAAGTCTCCTACCTGAAAGACTCTCGGTTTGATATGCTTATTGTAGTTCCTTGAGATTCTATTTTGATACACTTTCAAGTGCTCATAGGCTTGTGCTTGGTGTTCTTGTAACAACTCTAATTGTTGAAGTTTAGCGACTCTAAAGTCTTCATCTATTATCAACCCTTGCAATGACACTCGTAAAGATGGAATTTCAACCTCCAATGGTAGAACTACTTCAGTTCCATAGACTAATGAAAATGGTGTGGCTCCTGTAGGTGTCTGAATGCTAGTTCTATAAGCCCATAATGCTAGATTGATTTGCACATGCCAATCTTTTCCTCATTTATTTACTGATCTCTTCAAGATTTTCAAAATGTTCTTATTTGTAGCTTCGGCTTGTCCATTTCCTTGAGGGCAATAAATGGATGAAGAATGGTGAGTGATATGAAATGTAGCACAAAGTTCATCCACATCCTTGTTTTTGAATTGCTTTCCATTATCTGTTATTATGGCATGAGGAATACCATATCTACAAATGATATGATTCAAGATGAACATGGAAATTTGTTTACTCGTGGCTGTGATCAAAGGAACCACTTCGACCCACTTAGTGAAATACTTCGTTGCGGTTATGATGTATTTGTTGTTAGAAAGTAAAGATCCCCAAGATAACTGAGAGGGGGGGGGGTGAATCAGTTATCAGATAATTTAACCATTCAACTGCTTTAAACAATATAATCAATGTACTAATCAACCATAGAAAGATAACCATACACAATTGCACAATAACACAAGATATGTTGACTAGGGAACCTCTTGAAAAGAGTAAACCCCGGTGGGAATGATGCCCACAAAATGATGCACTAATATGAAAGTTCCTTGTTAGAGGATGGACCCTGTTAGGAGTCTTATGAAATACATTTAGTACATATAAATCCCTATTAGGAGATTTTGAATCCCTGTTAAAAGATTCTAACCCGGTTAAGAGTTTATGGAAGGACCCACTACCCAAACAGCTTCAAGGCAAGATCTTTGAACCCACTATCCAAAAGATCTTAGAATTATTCAACAGAATAATATGAAATATATTACCTCCTTCACACTATGCCAAAACTGCACTCTCTGCTACACAAGATCACAATTCCAGATCTCTGTACTCACAAGTCTTCCTTCATCACTGAATTAGCTCTTTTCTTCACTTCATGCATATATTCCCATCTCAACCTTCATAGTACATATTGCAACAAGGAAAAAATTCCTTCTTATATACCAAACTCAAATAATTACAAATGAGTCAGTCCTCAATTACAAAATAATAAATTCTACACGCTACACACAAAATTTCACATAAAACTGTCGGCTTCCAGATACTATAACTTTCTCCAAACATATCTTCAAAGTTTGTGCTATGAACCACATCATCATTAATGAGTCTCCAACATCCCTTTAACTGCACAAAATCAGATTCCATCCCAGCTAAGAGATATCCTCTGATTTCCAAAAATCGCTTCACAGAAACATTGTCTAAACACTGCTTTCACCAAAATGCTCATAACTCTCATAAATGAATGAATTTCTTTTTGCACTGTTAACCATAGGTTAATAACACACCAAAGAACATACCAGCAACTGCACAAAAGCCAATCTGCAATACAACATGTGTGCAAAACAAAACTGTACCTACTTTCCTGCTGATATCCAGAATATCACTGTGTTGACATCAATGACAATCCAAGTCATGAATGCAACAACAACTGCTACAGAATGACTACCAAAATACTTTACATTCATTCCTAACATTTGTGTCCATTTGAAGGAGGGTATATTCCACCAATCAATTCAAACCCCCATTGATAGAATGGCCATGGTGTAACAAATGGGTGCAATTCTTGTGCTGATACATGTATCATGTCGCCATGATATTGACATTTTCTGCATATCCTAACAAAGTGACAAGCATCTTTTTCTAAGGCCTTCCAAAAATACCCTAAGAGAAGGATCTTCTTGGCTAGGTTTAAACTGCTTGAGTGTGACCCACAAATGCCTTCATGATCCTCATGTAAAGCTAACTTAGACTCTTCTTCCTCTATACATCTAAGTAACATCCCGTCAAGACCCTTACAGTATAATGTTTCTTAAAGGATTATGTAATGGGCTAATTGGTGTATGCAGTTTGGTTTTTGGGCTCGAGATTGGTCTAAAGGTAGCACTTAGTCTTTGAGATATGTATAGATAGGGCCGTACCAAGGTGAGTCATGTCCATGAAGTAGGGAAACAATTTGGGTTTCAGGAAGGTTGAATGCCGATTTTACCAACTCTTCCACCAAGAACTCGTACTTCTCATTTTGATCTAGTTTTTTTAACAAGGAAGCCAAGGTGGCCATTGCATCAACTGCTCTATTTTTCTCTTTCAGAATTTGCTAAAAAGTGCTCAAGGAAAAGTACTTTTTCCATCCATCAATCATAGTCTTATATGGCATTAGCTTTTCATCTTTAGTGTTGTATTCATTGTTGACTTGATTGATTATGAGTTGTGAATCTCCATATATTTGTAGCTCAATGATGTTCCATTCTAAAGCCATTTTGATGCCTATGACTAGAGCCTCATATTCTGCTATATTGTTTGTACATGGAAACAAGAGCTTGTAGGACTTAGAAATGGTGTACCCTTGAGGAGTAACCAATAATATGCCGGCCCTAGAACCTCCTTGTGTATATAAGCCATCAAAGTATAACTTCCATGTCTTTGCTTCTATGTTTACAATGGCGGAATCCAAAAATTCCACTTGAATGATTTGTGTAGAAGTCATTGGGTTTTCAGCTAAGTGATCTACTATCACTTGTCCTTTTATTGCCTTCCTATCCACATATTCAATGTCAAACTCACTCAATATCATGACCCATTTTGCTATCCTGCCTGTTAAGGTAGTTTTACTTAGCAAATACTTTAGAGGATCAATTTTGGCAATTAGCTTTACCTTGTGCATCAACATATAATGTCTCAATTTTTGAGATGCAAAAACAACTTCTAGACAAGCCCTTTCCATGAATGTGTAGTTAAGTTCGTATTTGATCAATGTCCTACTCAAATAGTAGATTTCCCTTTCCTTTCCCTGCTCATCTTCTTGTGCCAAAAGCACTCCTAGAGACCTTTCGGTAGCGGATATGTATAGCAGCAATGGTTTTCCCTTGATTGGTGGCATTAGGATAGGTGGATTTATTAAATAAGTCTTCAATAAAGTGAAGGCTTGGTCACATTCGTCATCCCATATGAACATAGTATCTTTATGTAGCAACCTTGTGAATGAATGACATTTTTCGGCCAATTCAGAAATGAACCTTCTTATGGATTGTATTTTGCCTTGTAGAGACCTCATTTGAATTATGTTCTTTGGTATCTCTATATCCATTATTGCTTGTACTTTTTCTGGATCCACTTCAATTCCTTTTTCTGAAACTATATAGCCTAACAATTTGCTGGATTTGACACCAAAGGCACATTTCTTTGGGTTTAGTCTCACTTTGAATTTCTCCAATTGAATGAATATCTTTTTCAAAATTTGTAAGTGATCTTCTCTTTTGTGGGACTTGGCCAATATGTCATCCACATAATCCTCTAAAAATGTGTGCATCATATCGTGGAAAATAGTTGTCATTGCCCTTTGATATGTGGCTCTAACATTTTTAAGGCTGAAGGGCATGACGTTCCAATAAAAGGTACCCCAAGGACATGTAAAAGTTGTCTTCTCTTGGCCTTTGGGTGCAATTTTTATCTAATTATATTCGCTAAAACCATCCATTAATGAGTACATGGAGTGACCCATTGTCAAGTCAACTATTGCATCAATGCTCAGAAGTGGGAAGTCATCTTTAGGACATGCAAGATTCAAGTCTCAAAAATCCATGCATACATGAATGGATTTGTCATGTTTTGTGATTGGTACAATGTTAGATATCCATTCAGCATAGGCTATTGCTCTTATGAATCCCACCTTCAACAATTTTTCTAATTCTGCCTTGACTAAGAGAGCTATATGTGGGTGCATTTTTCTCAACTTTTGCTTGACGGGCTTAACCCCTTGTCTAACATTCAAATGATGCATTATGAAGTCGGGCTCCAATTCGGGCATGTCGGCATATGACCATGCAAAGTTCACTTTTTGCTCTTGGAAAAACTTGATGAAATCCTCTCTTTCAAGAGGTGTAAATGATGCGGCCAAGTGCATAAATTTTGGATCCAATTATGTCCCAATGTTGACCTTTTCTGTCGGCTCTATGAGAATAGGTGACATTTCTTCCTCATGCTCAGGTAGGGTATCCAATCTCTCTTCCTTTGGTGCCACAACTAGGTTTTCACCATAGGAAACATCTTTTATCTTTACTTTTTTTGGTTCTAGTCCTACCACATAGTGGTTTTCATCACTAGAACTTCTCATTTTTTTATTTATTTTTATTTATTTTCATTTTTTTTCTTTTGACTAAGAGATTAGACCCCCGCTGCTTCTATCATTTTTGGTTCGAATTCGTTGGTGAAAGAGGGTTCAATCACATTAAGGTATTGGTTCATTTCTTGGTCATTTGGAAAATAAAGCAAGTCACTTGGCTCAGTTTGGTCCCAATCAATAAGATGGGGATTTATCAAGGATAAGATTTCATTAGGCAAGTTATCATCAATTGGTTTTATGGATGTGACTTCATTTGAGGGTACATACATTGTATCATTTAGATCTATGACGCGAGCTTCCTTGAGATGGTCCATGGAAGAAGGATCAAAATCCCCTTCACTTGAGTCCTTGTCAACTTCTACAGGAAATAGCATGGGAAAAACCACGAGCAGATTAAAACTAACATTTGAATCTCCCTCCTCCAAAGGCATCCAAAATGTATCTATCCATGGTGGATTAGTAGATGCTTGTCCTATGTTAAGATCTTGTATATTAGGCTCTTCATTGTGTTGAGTTTTTTGCTTTGGGATCTTTGCATAAGTATGTATTGTGACTATCTCCTTATCATGACATGATTCATCGAATAAGGTATCCCATTCATAATCCCAGGAGTCATCACTATCCAAATCAGATTCAGACATGTTCACTTGAGGATATGAGTCTTGCATTGGGATGGAGCTTTCTCCTTTGTATTGGTAGCCTACTCCAGATCTTTCTTCTTTTTCCCTCCAAGAAGGTTCAATGGGTTCTAATAAACCTCTATTTCTTCGGCGTAAGGGTCCTCTTCCCTTGTATCCCATTTTTTGCATTATCTCAAATCCTTTCCCATACTGATCAATTTGAATGTTGATATGATGGATTATTTCTATGGGAGTACTTGAGGTATCATCTTCATCATGATAAAGCCATTGAAGGACTTCATCTTCCTCTTTGTCGAATGTTGCTTTGTCACTTTGTCTTATGAAGTAAGAGTTATACTTATGAGGTAGGTGTTCTTTTGATGGTTTTCCATGCGTTCTTGGAGATGTGAGCAAGTCAAATAAGGAAACGAAGTATTCTCCTACTCCTTTGGAACTGATTTTACATTGTTTGTCAAATGCATCCATCATCTCACTCATTTTTTTGTAGTTATCTTTTTTAGCTTCATCCCTTTCTTCTCTGGTGGGTTTCTAAAGTACCATATCTGATTTAGGTGCTTGATCTGAACCTTCAATTGGAGTTGGACCCTCGTAGCTCACTTTTTCCTTTCCCTTAGTTGATGTCGATGAGCTAGCTTGAGGAGGGTTTGAAGTAGCATTTAATGTTATCATGGGATCATCCATTTTGATATCTTCAATGGTGGCTCTTTGGATAATTCCTTCTTAGTTATGTGGAATAAATAGCTCATGAAGGGGTTTAAGTGCATTGCAATATTGGAACAGATTTGAGTCCCCTCCCACCGTGATTTCCTCACCCATGTATGAAAATTTGATGCATTGGTGGTACGTGGATGGGACTGCTTGCATCTCGTGGATCCATGGTCTCCCTAATAAAATATTATAAGTTAGCTTCATGTCCAATACTTGGTAATTTGTGTCCTTTTTGACAGGTCCCACTTGAATGGGCAACATGATCATTCCTTTGGAGGCTCTTTTAGCTTCATCATAGGCCTTTATAGTAATCCTTTTTGTAGGGTCGATGCAAGACTCGGATAACCCTAGGGATTTGAAAAGACTCAACGTGTAGATGTTAAGGCTGACTCCATCTATGAGAGCTCTTTTGACTCTATTTCATTCAATCAAGACCTCTATATGCAATGGTAGATTTTGGGGATGAGTAATAGACATGCCATCCTGGTCGAAAAATTAAAGGCAATGAGGTGCAATGAGATGACCTACCATGTTTTGAAACTTCCCCTCTTCTAAGTTAGTAGGAACATTCATCTCTACTAGGGATTTCTATAAAATTTCTTTATGGTTGGGAGATAGTTTCAATAGCTCCAAGATGGAGATTTGTGCTAGAGTTCTTTGTAGTTGATCTACCAAGCTATACGGTTTTGCTACTGTAGAAGATTGCTTGATCATAATGTTGGACTGCGGAGTGCTAATAATTTTAGGATCAACCCCTTATAAGGCAATCCTTGAAGTCTTCCCCATAGTAATAACATTGGATGTATCTTTTTGGGGCTATTCTTTGATCACTATAGCATTCACAACATTATCATAAGGTGGCGCAAAGTTAATGTTATTGCTGCTTTGTTTCTTGCCATTGGATGACTCCCCTTTGTCATGTTTATAGAAGGGTTATTTGAAAGCCATATGGTCTTCATTTCTTTGAGGTCCATCAATGGTGATCATGTTGCTATCGATTAAGTCTTGCACCACATTCTTTAGCTGCAAGCACTCATTGGTCGTGTGCCCTCAAATTCTATGGTATTCACAATGGCTATTTGCACTCCACCAACTATGCTTGTTGTGTGGCTCATAAGGTTGAATGCTAGGTAGATTAATGATGTTGTTAGCCATGAGGTTTTTTAATGCCTTTTCAAGGGGTTCACCCAAGGGTGTGAAGTTCCTTTGAGGAGTTGGTACCAAGAATTTATCAGATTTGTTACTCCTTTGATTATTTCCTGGGTTGCCACTATTAGCATTGTTGTTGGAAGGTGTGTTGGAGGTCTAGTTTGCATTATTCACCTGATTAGGTGTTCTTGTCAGGGAAAATGGAGTCACCTTCAGGTTGCTAGAATCAACAACCCCATCATTGACTATTCCCTTATTGTCTTTTTTATACTGATTATTGCTATTGAACCAATTCTTATTCTGATTGGTGCCATTGTTGGAGTTATTCTTGTTATCTTTATACAATTTCAACTCTCCACTTTTAACCAACACTTCTTTTGTTGTTACTCCATTTTCTATGAGGTCTTGGAATGTCTTGGGGCATTGCATTCTCAATCGGTAGTTCATCTTGTTGCTCAAACTATTGATGAATATATCCATCTTCTCCTTTTCAGGCACACTCCTAGGATACCTAGCAAATAATGTCCTCCACCTTTGTAAGAAAGTGAGGAATGCTTCTCCATTCTTTTGTTTAGTATTACATAATGTTATCATCGTGACCTCATGCTTGATGTTGTATGAGTAATGGGCCACAAATTTTGAAGCTAGTTCTTCAAAGGTTTTTATGTCGAATGGTAACTTACAAAACCACTCCATAGCCATACCTCCTAAGATTCTTGGGAATAGTCTCATTAAATAGGTGGTATCGTGCATGAACTCTAAGCTCAATGCACAAAACTCCCATAAGTGATATTGTGGATCTGACATTCCTTCGTACTTGTCATACTTGGGGAACACTACATTGATTGGGAATGGTGCCATTACTAGACTTTTATCAAATGGGAATGGGCACAATGCTTCAATAGAAAAGGGTTTAGGAGCTCTACTTTGCTTAATTGTATCCAGTTGCATTTGGAATATCTTGAACTATTTGTTCATGATGTCAATGGCACTTTCTTCAACTTCGGGTGGTTTAAGTTGATTCACATCATAATCTCATGGAAGCTTAAGACCTGATCAGGCTAGGTCCATGAAATACTTCTCTTTATCTCTTTCCATTTCTTTTTCCACGAGTCTTAGAAAATAGGGGCACTGAATGACTTCATCAACCTTGTCATCAATGGCATCATCGACAGTTGGTTCAGTATTAGTTCTTTGGTGAGTGGTATCAATTCCTTGAGTGTTTTGATTCACCCCTCCACTATTGGTATTGCCTTGAATATTCATGTCAATGCCCCCATTATTTGCATCACCTTGGTTGTTTGAGTCAATGCCACTATTTTTGTTATTACCCAAACTACCATAGTACATCATGTTGTCTTCCACTTCTTGTTCAGGTGATTTTTGGGGTACTCTTGGAGTGGTAGAATCATCACCTGGGTAAGGGAGCTCTTGACTCAAATAAGTCCTATCTGCTTGCAAGGTTTTCTTGATGTAGTAGGATCTAGTAAAAGCAAGCATGAACCTTGGAGAATAAGAGTCAATATTGCCCATGGTCAAATCCTTTGTAAAATTTACAAAAATTGCGTAGAACAGGATTTATGATTGGGCTAAATGTTAGAATAGTAAGAACACGGAAAAGGGTATCTAAATATATGATCAAATTTTTTTGACCCCCTCAATAAATACTCTCTGTTTGCCCTTTTGTGTTTCTGGGTGTCACTAACCTGAGTGTAGGCATGACTAAAATATTTATATGCATGAACTGGTATTGAATTAGGTGGCACTCTGCAGGTATACAGGTGACACTTTTCATTTGATAAGCGGTTTCTAGTTTTAACAGGCATGATTCAATAGATGATAGGTGTGACTTCCTTGTTAATATGCATTTTTACAAAATTCATAGGTGTGACTTGGCCTCTGATAGGCGGTATTGTTTTGTGCATAGGTGGCACTTTGCTGACCAATTTGTAAAATTTTGAATTTTTTAAACGTTTAAGATCAGGTCTTATGAAATTTCCTTATTTGAAAATGGAACACAATCGCAACACAAAGATCAATTTTTCATCATGTCCCTAAAACAATCTAGTGTGTATATTCTCAATCATTTTCACAACTATAACACAAGAAAGAATTCCAAGTAGCTTACCTAAAGTCAAATTTGGCTCTTAACATTTTGGCTCTAAAAGGTGGTCTTGCTACTTTATCAAGGATTTATTATGGATTCCATTCAAATAGATCTTAAACTTTCATCCCCCAAGTATGTTAAGGAGCTTCCCACATGCACCAAGGTACAATTTTTCATAATCCATGGGGACCACTAGAGGAAGTTCAAAAAATTTAAAATCTATTTGTCACACACCCCATTAAGGATGTATGTGTTTCATTTTATAGTGGGTTGGATTCCCACAGCAAAAGCGAGCATATCCCACTTTGGGCTATCCCTCTCACCTGCCTTGTTAAGGCACAACTCAGGAGGTGAGCCCACTAATTCTCTAGCATGTTCATTCAAAGCAATGAAAATGGAATTAAGGTTAAGCTTTTGGGAATTTGGTTCACCAAAAAGGTGAAGAGCATATCCCTAACTTTCCCTTTAGTTCCCAAACACAATAGACAATTTTCTTCAATTTATTTCACCCACTAACTATAGGGACTTGAGTATTTCTACTCTCTTCCACAAACAAGGGACTTTTGATTTATGTGTTTGATTCTTTAATCCTTCTTAATTACTAGATTCTTGAAATGCACCAATGCCACAAGCTAAGGGAAAATATTGACTAGTTGAGGCTTACCTTTTCCTTGTAGCTAACCGAAGTTAGGGGCATTTTTAAGTGATTTCATTATTTTTATCTTACCTTGGCAAATAGCTCCTTCCAAGTATGTTTGTCCACCAGCAAGTTAGTCAACACCAACAAACACTATGAGGGGAAACCAAATCGAAATTGATGAAGTAAAGAATTATGTATGAACTTTAGGCACCTTATGTCAGAAAGTAAAGGCCACCAAGATAACTGAGAGGGGGGGGGGTGAATCAGTTATCAGATAATTATAACTTTTATCAACTTCAACAACATTAAACCATGTAAGCAATATAATTACTGTATCATCTTAAAAT
Organism: Chamaecyparis obtusa; assembly: GCA_027943335.1. Lineage (NCBI taxonomy): Eukaryota > Viridiplantae > Streptophyta > Pinopsida > Cupressales > Cupressaceae > Chamaecyparis > Chamaecyparis obtusa. The sequence continues at coordinate 647,339 of BSBK01004459.1, forward strand.
GGAAGCACTTCCATGTTAAGAGCATTTAGCCCTCTGAGTAAGTGGTTTGGGGTCATGTTAGGCACCTTGATTAGGTCTTTACATGTATTTGGCTTTCTCCCCACTTTCCACTTCTTCTCCACACTTGATTTCTTCATTCTAGGTGAAATTAGGGTTAAGGTCTTAAGGACTTTCCTAATTTTCCTTCTTCTATGGCTCTATTTTCTAGGTAGGGTTCAGAAATGAGCCCTCCTAGTCCTTCATCATATCATTTTGAGGATTTTCTATCTATTCCTGACACTGGGTCATAATCTGACATCAATTTCTAAGTTTCTGGCACCCCTGGAACTCCTATTGTAGAACCTGACAAAAGTTAGGGTTTGAGGTCAAAGTCAACCTTGACCCTGACCAGGTCAGGGTTGACCTTGACCTTGAACTCTTCCTACCAGAATTTCAAAGTTTCATTTCCTACTAATTTGGTTTTCAGGAAAGTTATTTCCCACTTCCAGGTCAGCTGTTTCGGGCTCCGAAATGGTAAATCTTTTAATGATATTTAATCAAGGTATATTTTCTAAAGGTGAGGACCTAATTAGGATTTAATTCTTCAAGGTGGCCCATCTAGAGAAGTGTGCCCTAGATCACTATAAAAGGAGGCCTTCCTCTCTCATTTTCACATCTCATCTCAAGCAATCAAGCTCTCAAGTTTACATCAAGTCTTCAAGCAAGCAAGTCTTCAAGCATTCAAGTGTTCAAGCATTCATTCATCAAGGAGTTCCATTGTTAGATATTGAAGGATTCAATCTCCTTGGAGCCCCCTTGAAGATCCATCCTTCTCCATTCATTCAAACCTTCTCATATGCAAAGATCAAAATACCATTGATTGGAGACATCCTACATTCATTGGAGCATTCTTAGTTGTGGATTTGAGGATTTGAATCCTCTACAAGGACTTCAACATGAGCGAGGTGATTTGTTTCAATTACTTTGTTTATGCATAATACAATTTCAATTCAATTTCAAGGTTAATTCCTAAACTGGAGTTTGACCAAGGCAAACCCCCCATACAACCAAAAACTCCCATTTTCTTGTAGGTACAAATGGAAAATCTCAAATCTGAGAGAAAAATTGGATACCCTTTTCAGAAATCTTTCAGGATCTACGAACGAAATCAGAATCGGACTTCAAATAAATAATGTGGTCTTTGACCTTTTAAAAGGTCAAAGTCGACCTATGTGAATTTGGAGAAAAGATTTTTGGGTTTTGTTCGCCTCGGCATTTCCAATCCAAAATAGGGGACAAAATCTTCAGAAAGTACATACATAAGCTAGAATTCAACATTTTCCAGATCTGCCCTAATTCAAGGTTAGTATTTGCACTTCAATTATTTTAGATTTCAAGCTTAATCCAACTATAAGGAAATATAGGGTTTCTCTCTCTTTCATATTCTTCATAGATCGATTTGATTGTGTATTAACCTCTTGGTTGATCAAATTGGATCTCTCCTTTGGGAATTTGGATTTTGGAGTGAATCTTACATTTTCCCCACACACTTACACAAATAGTGGTAATTCCAAATTACAACTATTCATTTTGGTGAACCCAACTAGCTTACTCTCTTTCTTTTTGGTGTTAGATTTCCTTTTATCTTGTTAGTATTAGATTTATCCTTTTTGATTGATCTTGTATTCTAATTAGATTTCATATTCATGCTTTATGTGTTCTTAGTTTAGTTCATTTGCATTATATTGGTTTATGAGCTTTACTACCACTAGTCCTACTTATAACATTCCAGTTAGAAGAAGTCGTAGACTCATGGGTGCCTTTGAGCCTGAATCTTCTCCTTTCCTTAGGATCCCCGATGATAAATTGATTCTTCATGATTCTAATCCTACTATGGAGCATAACTCTTCTCACTCATCTCATGATGAGAATGATGCTTTAAGGGTTCCTCCTGAACAAGTCCAAAAACTTTCCATTGAACTTGATAAAATGGGTAATTGGCTTCTTCAAGAAAACCATGGTCAAGGTTCTATTCAAGCTATAGAGGCTCTTAAGAAAGTTCTCCATGATAGTGATCAAGGTGTTAACCTCTTGCATGGTATTACTCATCTTGTGCATTCCAATGTTAAACCTTTAACTCAAGAGGCTCAAGATTTAGGTTTCACTGCTCCTATCACTAGTGTTGAACCTCCTTCTAATCCTTTACCTAGTAGTCCTATCTATAATCCTCCTTTGGTGACTGTGACGGTTCCCTCTATCCCTATGAGTGTTCCTCTTGTATCTCTTCCTACATCACAACCTTCATATCATAGTGTTCCTTTCACTTATTCCACTCTGCTTCCAACTATAGTTCCTAGTGTTCCTCTAGTTGTGTCTTCTATTCCTGTAGCTTCTCACACTTTCCCTAGTGTTTCTAATGTTGCTACTCCTCCTATTTCCTCTACTGATTCCACCATCATCAGTTTGGCTCAAACTGTATCATCCTTACAACAACAACTTGCTTCCTTAACTCAAAACAAGTTTAGTATTCCTACATGTGACATGGGAAGTCCTTTGTCTAGGGATATTATCTGAACTCCTGTTCCTCAGCAAGTCGATATGCCTCATCTTGAGAATTATAATGGAAAGAGAGATCCTGTTCATCATCTTAAAACATTCCAAATCCTTTGTAGTGATTATGCTTATGACCATAGGATTTTAGCCAAATTGTTTGCTCGAACCTTTCGTGACAATGCTTTACAATGGTATTGTTCCTTGCCTCCTTATTCAATTGATTCCTTTCCACAACTTGCTAATGCCTTTATTCAACAATTTCAAAACAATATTGGTCTGCAAGTGTCTGTGACTGATTTAATGCATTGTAAACAAGGTGCTAAAGAAAAATTGACTGAATTTATTGGTAGATTTAAGCATTTGCATGCTCAAATTTCCTATCCTGTTCTTGATATTGATATTCAACGTATGTTTATTTCAAATTTGGAAAAGGATATTAGAGATAAGATTCTACTTACTGAATTTACCTCTTTTCAACAACTTTGTGCAGTGCTTCATCATTATCAATTACAAGTGAGTCACTTTGAGAGCAACACTCCAATGGCTCCTATTCCAATTGATAAGAGTGATGCTGCTCCTAATCCAAACAAGTTTAAAAAATTCAATAATTATGTCAAGATAAACAAACAAGCGAATGCAGTTGCTGATCAGGTTGCTATTGCATCTCATAATGCCACTTCTGTATCCACTACTTTTTGATTAAATCGTACGTTTACTCCTCTTTTTGAAACTTTATATCCTATTATGAATAGGTTGTTAGATGCTAATATGATTACTTTACCTCCCATTCGACCTCTTTTACCTACTACGATTGCATCTAAATCTTTTGATCACAATGCTTTTTGTCAATATCATTGTCAGAATGGTCATGATACTGAGAGATGTTATTCTTTAAAACATAAGGTCCAAGATCTCATTGATGCTAAAGCCTTATCTGTGGATAATTTGGATAGTAGTGGGAATCAATTTGTCTCTCCTCCTAATCAGAACCTTCAAATCTATATGAATCCTTTACCTATGCATGATACTAATACTATTGCTCAACCATCTGCTATGGAAATTGTATATGATTCAAAGATGGATGATCTTAATCATGTCGTTAATCAAGTGGATCATGTTGCTAAGCCTATATCTGCACCTCAACCTTCACTTCAAGTTCTATCTCAACCTCAAGATAAACCCAAACCTAAAGTCAAACCTCAACCTAAACCGCGACAACAAATTAAGGATAAAAGACCTCAGGAAATTTTGATTACCTTTGATGAATCTAAGATTGTTAAGGCTCCTGATGGTCCCCTTTACATTGCTGCTAGGGTTGCTCAGATACCTACTCATGGTTGACTTGTTGATCCTACCTCCTTAGTCAATGTTATCACCGAAGAAAATATTTTTATGAAAAGATTACAACATGAATTCTATGATACATCAGATGTGTGGATTCAAACTTGTAATGGTTTTCTTTATCCCTCGTTTGGTTCTATTACTTTACCGGTTGAACTTTTTGGAAAACTTGTGAACACTACCTTTGTTGTGGTTCCTACTTCTGATCAATTTCAAGTTAAGCTAGGTTTGCCTTGGTTGACTGCATTGCACGCTATTGCTTCACCTATACATAAGTGTCTTAAGTTCATTCATAATGGCAAAGTGAAGATGATAAATCATAGTCTATATCAACCCTCTAGGCCTAGAGATTTTGTTGCTCTAGATTTCTTTTTCCCTTCCTTACCTAATTCATGTCCTCCTTGCCCTGATAATATTTTTTAATCATTTCAAGCCTATAAGCATTGTAAGATTTTTCAATTAAGCATACCTCCTATGGATCTTAATCATGGTCTTTTACCTACACCTTCGATACCTCCTTCAACTATGGCTTCTTGTTCTGTTAATCAAGTTCCTCCTACTAAATCTATCAAAGACCTTGTGATTGCTCCTCCTATGGTTGATAATCCTATTGATCTTCCTGAAGAACCTATGAAGGATCCTATGATTGTTTCTCCTAGTTCTCAACCTATTTCAAATAAATCAAAACGTAACCGATCTGCTAATGAATGTCATAAAAAATGTTATGCTCATGCTAAAGCTAAAAGATCTCTACTTTTTATGCATACACCTATGCATAATGTTGTTACTAATAATGATGTTCACATGCATGATTATGATGATTCTATTCATATTTTAGATCCTATTTTGATTAATTTGGATGATGAAGATACTCTTGATGATACTGATAATGTTACTGATGAATATGAGACTATTGACATTGACATTGATTTGCCAAATATGCTTTCATCTCAATTAATTCTTACACCTAGTATCGAACAAAGTGATTCTCAAGAGGATCCTTGTCTGGAACTAGCTATCATTCCTACTATATTGGATATAGTCCCTCTTGCGAGTCACCCACCTACCCTAAATGATATACAATGAGATGGGGAAAGTAGGTGGCATGCTTGATCAGCTTATCCTTTGTGGTAGCTTTGTTGTGTGTTTTCCTGTTGTACTGTGCTTCTCCCATAATGTGTTTGCTAAATGTTGTTAGATTCTTTTATACGATCCTTGTTACTCAACTGGTACAAGGTGATAAAGGAATCAAAACCATTGTTCAAATTCTTCTATGTATTGTTCAATGTTATATTGTAACTGTGTTATTGTTTGTAAATGTTTCCTTGTGTAATCTGCTTGGATTCGAGATATGGTAGCACTAATTCTTTTTGGTCTCCATGTCATGGTCTGAAAAGATTCTCCTTTGTATATCTTACGTAATCTTTCCTCCTTTGTGATTGTAGTTCTACTTCCTTTGGGGAATGATGTCAATTCATTTGCAATAATATCATATATATATTATCTTATGATCATACTGACCCCATGGTAGGTAGATCCCTTTCGTGTTCTCTATATGTTTATGTGTTGTTTCCCTTGATTTGTCTTTGTCTGGGGGCATCTCGATGTGGAAACGTAATCAGTGGAGTTGTTTATGTTTCAGTTAAAGCCATTGCTCCTGTTAAAGTGTCAGCAATGACTTTAATGTGGGGGCATACGCTCTGTTCACTTATTACACGCACGCACTTATAAAAAAAATAAAAATTTAAACATGCTAAATCTTCTAAAGGTAACGACATAAGTTGCTAAATCCTGAGGAAGACACACACTTTAAATTTACTTTTCAATCTTTTTTTTTGGATTAAGAACTAATCCTTAAAGTATAAATTTATATTAGGATCTCATGATCCCTCCAATTTCAAATACACATATATTGTGATCCCTTAAGGTTGGAAATGTCCTTAAGACTGGATCTCTTTTGTTTTTTATTTATTCTTATGGAATAGGATATTCCTAAGGATAAATCCTTGATGGGTTGACTAGTGAGTAGCCATATTCACTAGGCGGTTCAATTCCATCTTTCGAGTTGCACCTTTTTCCTGTGTGGTTCACAATGGGACATAAGTTCTCATTGGGTGAGGTAATCGCACTTTTTCTTTCTTTCTTTAGAGATGTCTCTCTTATCTGTGATTTAAGAGTTGATGAAGACTTGAGTCCCTGGGGGCTTGGGATTTCTCTTTGTCCCTTAGATTATGATAAGATTATCTTGTTATTTTTATCTCCTTTACCAAGAGTTTGCATCGAGTCCATACTCTTGCTAAAGTGGGGGCTTAATGTATCATCTTAAAATGGAAGCACTTCCATGTTAAGAGCATTTAGCCCTCTAAGTAAGTGGTTTGGGGTCATGTTAGGCACCTTGATTGGGTCTTTGCATGTATTTGGCTTTCTCCCCGCTTTCCACTTCTTCTCTGCACTTGATTTCTTCATTCTAGGTGAAATTAGGGTTAAGGTCTTAAGGAATTTCTTGATTTTCCTTCTTCTATGGCTCTATTTTCTAGGTAGGGTTCAAAAATGAGACCTCCTAGTCCTTCATCATATCATTCTGAGGATTTTCTATCTATTCCTGACACTGGGTCATAATCTGACATCAATTTCTAAGTTTCTGGCACCCCTGGAACTCCTGTTGCAGAACCTGACAAAAGTTAGGGTTTGAGGTCAAAGTCAACCTCGACCCTGACCAGGTCAGGGTCAACCTTGACCTTGACCTCTTCCTACTATAATTTCAAAGTTTCATTTCCTACTAATTTGGTTTTCAAGAAATTTATTTCTCGCTCTTAGGTCGGTTGTTTCGGGCTTCGAAACGGTAAATCCTTTAATGATATTTAATCAAGGTATATTTTCTAAAGGTGAGGACCTAATTAGGATTTAATTCTTCAAGGTGGCCCATCTAGAGAAGTGTGCCCTAGATCACTATAAAAGGAGGCCTTCCTCTCTCATTTTCACATCTCATGTCAAGCAATCAAGCTCTCAAGTTTACATCAAGTCTTCAAGCAAGCAAGTCTTCAAGCATTCAAGTGTTCAAGCATTCATTTATCAAGGAGTTCCATTGTTAGATATTGAAGGATTCAATCTCCTTGGAGCCCCCTTGAAGATCCATCCTTCTCCATTCATTCAAACCTTCTCATATGCAAAGATCAAATCAAGATTGGTGTTGAAGATCAAAATACCATTGATTGGAGACATCCTACATTCATTGGAGCATTCTTAGCTGTGGATTTATGGATTCGAATCCTCTACAAGGACTTCAACATAAGCGAGGTGATTTGTTTCAATTACTTTGTTTATGCATAATACAATTTCAATTCAATTTCAAGGTTAATTCCTAAACTGGGCTTTGACCAAGGCAAACCCCCCATATAACCAAAAACCCCCATTTTCTTGCAGGCACAGGTGCGAAATCTCAGATTTGAGAGCAAATTCAGATACCCTTTTCAGAAATCTTTCAAGATCTGTGAACGGAATCAGAATTGGACTTCAAATAAATAATGTGGTCTTTGACCTTTTAAAACGTCAAAGTCAACCTGTGTGAATTTGGAGAAAAGATTTCTGGGTTTTGTCCGCCTTGGCATTTCTAGTTTAAAATAGGTGACAGAATCTTCAGAAAGTTCATACATAAGCTAGAATTCAACATATTCTAGATCTGCCCTAATTCAAGGTTAGTATTTGCACTTCAATTATTTCAGATTTCAAGCTTAATCCAACTATAAGGAAATATAGGGTTTCTCTCTCTTTCATATTCTTCATAGATCGATTCAATTGTGTATTAACCTCTTCGTTGATCAAATTGGATCTCTCCTTTGGGAATTTGGATTTTGGAGTGAATCTTACATTTTCCCCACACACTTACACAAATAGTGGTAATTCCAAATTACAACTATTCAATTACCAACCATAGAAAGATATTCATACCCAATAACACAATGACACAAGATATGTTGACTAGGGAACCTCTTGATCAAAGAGTAAACCCCAGTGGGAATGATGCCCAAAAAAGATGCACTAATATGAATATTCCTTGTGAAAGGATGGACTCTGTTAGGTGTCTGATGAAATACATTCAGTACATATGAATCGCTATTAGGAGATTTTGAATCCCCGTTAAAAGATTCTAACCTTGTTAAGAGTTATGGAAGACAGAAGGACCCATTGCCCAAATAGCTTTAGGATAAGATTATCGAACACACTACCCAAATAATCTTTGTATTACTCAACAAAATAATATGTTACCTCTTCTCTAACTGTGCCAAACCGCACTCAGTGTTACACCAGATCTCAATTTTAGATCTCTATACTTCGTATGTCTTCCTTCACAATTCACTTTCACATTTAGCTCTTTTCTTCACTTCATATTCATCCACTACTTTTATAAATGGGAAAAAAATTCCTTCCTTTATACCACACTCAAGTAATTACAAATGAGTCGGCATAGAATTACAAAATAAAAGTTTCCACACGCTACATCAAAATTACACAAAACTATCAGCTTCCAAATACAATAATTCTCCACTCCTGTGACCTCAAAGTTTGCATTATCATCCACATCACTATCAATGTGTCTTAAAATTCCCTTTAACTACACAAAACTAGATTCCATCCCGATTAGGATATATCATTCAATTTCTACAAACTGCTACTCAGGAACACTGCCTGAATACTACTTCCACCAAAATGCTCATAACTTCCATGAATAAATGAATTACTAAATGCACTCTTAACCATAGACATATAACATATCAAAGAGGATATCCTCAACATCGCATAGCTCCAACTGCAATATCCCATGTTCGCTAATTCAAACTCTTTCTGCTTCTCTGTAAGTCTCCGGTAAATCACTGTGTTGACATCAATGACAATCATAGTCATGAATGCAACAACAACTATTACAGAATGGCTGCCAAATATTTATCATTCATTCTTAACAAACTCCCCCATTAGCATTGATGGCAATATAGATGAAAAAACATCCAATGTTCCAAAAATCCAATACTGCAACACTGTTGCTTCAAGTCCTCTTCATCAATCAAATCTTGCTTCATTTTCCTGTTCAGATAGTAAAAATAGTTTTTTCATGTACACTTCTCCCCCATTGACATCAATGATAGAAATATCATCATTATGTCAACAAAAACTCCAATGTCAAAAGACACTATTCAGAAAATTACATTCACTACAGTCCTCATGACTCAGCTCAGATACACATACTCCCCCATAGAGGAAGTACCAACATCTAGTCCAAAAGAAAGATAAGGCTCATATACCACTGGACAGATGCAACCAACTGCATCACTTCTCAAAAGCAGGCTAGGGCATAAACCCAAGCATACCTCTGAGATACTCAAATGTATCCTTAGGTAAAGGCTTTGTAAATATATCTGCTATCTACTCCTTTGTACTTTTGTACTCAAGTCTGACTTCCTTCTCAACAACTTTCTCTCTTACAACATGATACTTAATCTCTATATGTTTTGTCTTAGAATGTAATACAGGGTTCTTAGACATACTAACTATGTTGGTGTTGTCACAATGCATGATAACAGGTTCAACAAACTTTATTCCAATATCCTTCAGCATTTACTTCATCCAAATTATCTAGTTATAATTGTTTGCTACTACTACATATTCTACTTCTGCTGTGCTCTATGAGATACAATTTTTCTTCTTTCTTAACCAAGAAACCAATCTTCCTCCAAGGAAAAATGCTCCACCACTAATGCTTTTCTTATCATGAACACTGCCTCCCCAATAAGCATCTATATATGCACATAGGGTAAAATCATCAGATTTTTCATACCACAATTCATAGTCCATTGTGCCTCTTAAATATCTCAGTATCCTCTTTACTGTTGCATAATGTGATTCTCTAAGTTCAGCTTGAAATCTTGCTACAATTCTAACTGAATGTGCTATATCAGGTCTTGTATGATTCAAATACTGCAATCCTCCAATCATAGATATGTATTTCCTCTATTCAACTGTCGGTGTTTCATTTGTTCTAGATAATTTATGTCCAGTTACCATAGGTGTTCCAACTGGTTTACAATTCTCCATTCTAAATATTTTCAACAAGTCATTCAGGTACTTTGTCTGACTTACAAAGATACCATCATTGTTCTATGTTATTTGCAATCCCAAAAAGTATTTCATTTCACCAATCATACTCATTTCAAATTCAGTCTTCATTTCATCAACAAATTTGTCACTAGCTTCATCTTCTCCTCCAAAAATAATGTCATCAACAAAAATAACTATAACCAACAAACCATTTTCAATTTCTTTTGTGTAAAGATTTCTATCAGCAGTTCCTTTTTTAAATCCTAATTTTAACAAATACTTGTCCAATCTTGCATACCAAGTTCTAGGTGCTTGCTTAAGTCCATATAAGGCTTTCTTCAGTTTACATACCATGTCTCCTTCTTGAGTCAAAGGAAAACCTTCAGGCTACTCAATGTAGACTTCTTCTTCCAATTCTCCATTCAGAAATGCTAACTTCACATCCATCTGATATACTTTGAATTTATTGTAAGCTGCATAAGCCAAAAACATTCTCACTGCTTCAATTCTTTCAACAGGTGCAAAGGTTTCTACATAGTCAATTCCTTCTTGCTGTGAGTATCCCTTACATACCAATCTTGCTTTCTTTCTTACTACTTTTCCTTGTTCATTCATCTTGTTTCTGAATACCCATTTAGTTCCAATAACATTCTTGTCTTTAGGTCTAGGGACCAATTACCATATCTTATTCTTTTCAATCTGATCTAGTTCTTCTTTCATAGCATTAGTCCAACTTTCATCTTTACAAGCTTCACTAGTAGTTTTAGGTTCAATTTGAGAAATAAAATAACTGTTCTTGTACCTTATTCCGAGTTAGAACTCCTCTTTTGATGCTTCCAATAATTTTCCCAATAGGATGATTTCTTGACACACTCTTGTTAGGTGGCACTGTCTCAGATCTCACTTTAGGTGTAGGTTCTTCAATGACGTCATTGTTGTTTTCATTCAAAAAATCATTGTCAATCTCATAAAATAATTCATTAGATCCAGTGTTAGGTTTAGGATGAGCTTCTTCATCTGATTCATAATCAAGCATTCTTTCCTGAATTTTGAACTTTTCATCAATTTTAACATTTGCGCTTTCAACAATAGTCTTCATTCTTTTATTGTAACATCTATAGGCTTTTCTTTTCAAAGAATATCCAAGAAATATACCTTCATCACTTCTAGGATCAAACTTTCCAATATCATCATCTATTTTTATATAACATTTGCTTCCAAAAATTCTAAAATACTTAACTGAGGGTGCATGTCCAAACCATAATTCATAGGGTGTCTTGTTTGTGCTGCTCTGATTTGTACTCTGCTCATTGTATATGCTATTGTGTTCACTGCTTCTCTCTAGAATATCTTCACCAAATCATTCTCAAATAACATAGTTCTTGCTGCTTTAGTCACTGATCTATTTCTTCTTTTTGCAATACCATTTTGTTTAGGTGTTCTAGGGGCTGAGAACTATCTCTTAATGCCATTTTCTTCACAAAAGGTTTTAAACTCTCTAGAAGTAAATTCTCCACCTCTATCAAATCTCAAACATTTAATCTTCATTCCAAATTCATTCTTAACTTTATTCTTAACAATCTTAAACTTATCAAATTCTTCAGACTTTTCTTTAAGAAATGCAATCCACATCATTCTTGTAAAATCATCAACAAGAATCATAAAATACCTTTCTCCGTAGAATCCTCTAGTCCTGGTAGGACCACTCAAATCTATATGAACAATTTATAGCTTTTCTACATATGTAAACTTCTTACTAGGAAATGAACTTCTCTTTTATTTAACCATCACACATTCTTTGCAAATCATGTTAGTAGGCTTCATAATTTTAGGTAAATCTCTTACTGCAAGTGTAGTACTCACTTTCACAATATTGTCAAAGTTTATATGACAAAACCTTCTATGCCATAACCAACTATCATCAATTTTAGTAATCAAACATGTCATCTTAGTAGGATTCAACTGAAATACATTACCTCTTGTTCTAGATCTAGTTCCAATTAGATTTCCATCTTTATCCTTTATCAAACAAGTTTTCTCAATAAACCAAACTTGATATCCCTTATCAACTAATTGTCCAACACTCAAAAGATTATGTTTCAATCCATCCATAAAATAAACATCATCAGTATTAGTCTTTCCATCAAGAGTAATAGATCCTATACCTTTAATCAAACAGGGTGCATTGTTTCCAACTCTCACAACTCCTCCATCATAATTGTTAAACTTTATGAACTTTTTCATGTCTCCAGTCATATGATGTGAACAACCACTATCTATAATCCAATTAGCTTTCTTTTCAACTTGAGAAACTAAGGCTTTTTCTTCCTTAACATTAGTTTTAGGATTCTCTTCTTTAATTGCTACAAATCCTATGTCATCATTATTCTCAGTATCACTTTCACTTAGAGTTCTCTCCATACTTGCTTCAAGATCTTCATCATTAGCATAATAACATTCCTTAGATATTCTAGGTTTGAAATTGTTTCTGTACTTTTTAACTCTCTTAGGACATTTAGATGCAAAATGACCATATTCTTGACAAGTCCAACATTTAAAATTTTTCTTACCATCTGGTTCTCTCTTCACAAGCAAGGCAATACCTTCTTCAATCTTCTTGTCTTCTTCATTTCTAGATCTGTTGCTACCAACATAATCTCTACTCACACTGATGCTTCTTGACAAAGTAGGGTGAACACTAAGAGCACTGAATGTTGTCTCCATTCTAGGTAAGTCTCCTAATAACCTCAGGTTCATTTCTCCTGCTTCCAATCTTCCAAGAAGAGTCTCTCTTGTAAAGTTTGTAGTACAAGGTATAACTTGTTCAATCATTTGTGTTGTCTACTTAAATACATGAGTTAATGTTCTCAGAATTTTCCATATCATTTCATTCTCTATCTTTGTTCCTCCACAAGATTTTATACATGTAACAATTTCTGACATTCTACCAATATAGCTTCTAACAGATTCATCTTCCAACATTCTTATATCTTCAAATGCACATATCCAATTATGTAATCTAACTCTTTTTTCATGTTCATCACCTTCAAAAGTAGAGTGTAAAACATTCCAAATTTCATGACATTTTTTCAAACATTTTACCTCACTGTACTCATTCTCTGGAAGGGCTGTCAAAAGTGCTTCTCTTGCAAGTATGTTACACATGAATAGATCTCTCTCATCAGCAGTACATGTTTCAAGATTATCCTCTTCAATGATAGTCTTATCATTCTTTGCAATCAACCAATAACCTCATCCTACACACTGTAGGTGTGTCTTCATCTTTTCTTTCCAGCTTTGAAAATTTACTCCATCAAACTTAGGGCTTTCTTTCCTGAAATTTGCCATGGATCTCCTTAAGCTGTTAAACTTCTTTTTCAAGGACCTGTTGCTCTGATACCAATTGTTAGAAAGTAAATTCCACCAACATAACTGAGAGGGGGGGGGGGGGTGAATCAATTATCAGATAATTATAACTTTTATCAACTTCAACAACATTAAACCATGTAAGCAATATAATTACCAACCATAGAAAGATATTCATACACAATAACACAATGACACAAGATATGTTGACTAGGGAACCTCTTGATCAAAGAGTAAACCCCAGTGGGAATGATGCCCACAAAAGATGCACTAATATGAATATTCCTTGTGAAAGGATGGACTATGTTAGGAGTCTTATGAAATACATTCAGTTCATATGAATCCCTGTTAAAAGATCCTAACCCTGTTAAGAGTTATGGAAGAAAAAATGACCCACTACCCAAACAGCTTCAAGGTAAGATGACTAAACACATTGTCCAAATAATCTTTGTATTACTCAACAAAATAATATGTTACCTCTTCTCTGACTGTGCCAAACCACACTCACTGTTACACCAGATCTCAATTTCAAATCTCTATACTTTGCATGTCTTCCTTCACAATTCACTTTCACATTTAGCTCTTTTCTTCACTTCATATTCATCCACTACTTTTACAACAAGGAAAAACATTCCTTCCTTTATACCAACTCAAGTAATTACAAATGAGCCAGCATACAATTACAAAATAAAAGTTTCCACACGCTACATCAAAATTACACAAAAATGTCAGCTTCCAAATACAATAATTCTCCACTCGTGCAACCTCAAAATTTGTGCTATCATCCACATCACTATCAATGTGTCTTCAACTTCCCTTTAACTATGCAAAACCAAATTCCATCCCGACTAGGAGATATCATTCGATTTCCACAAACCGCTACTCAGGAACACTGCTTGAATACTACTTCCACCAAAATGCTCATAACTTCCATGAATAAATGAATTACTGTATGCACTCTTAACCATAGACATATAACATATCAAAGAGTATATCCTCAACATCACATAGCTACAACTACAATATCCCACGTCCGCTAATTCAAACTCTTTTTGCTTCTCTACAAGTCTCTAGTAAATCACTGTTTTGACATCAATGACAATCATAGTCATGAATGCAACAAAAACTGTTACAGAATGGCTGCCAAACATTTAGCATTCATTCCTAACACCTTATTTGCAAATTTTTAAAGAAAAAATTGAACTAAGGACTAAAAAAATCCAATTGAGAGAAACAAATTTCATTTTGTAAGCTTCAATAATTGCAAGATAGTTCTAGAATACCTGATTGTCCTCCTCTTGTGTAGTCTCAAGGACAACCTTAATATGTGCAATGTTTTCCTTCTTAATCCTCTTGGTTAGCACCTTTCCTTCTTGATTAAATTTTCTTTTCAGCTTTTATACCTTTCTGTGATTGCTCATTTACTGTCAAATCATGTAAACAGAGAGTTAGACAAATGATTTAATCAATTTAACAGTAAATAAAGGCAACAGATAGTAGGCGACATTGTCCAGCTAATAGGTGTGAACAAATTGTTAGCAGTCCTAAGTTTAGTGACATAAAGTGACACTTTGTAGCGACACAGATGACACTAAAAATTACACAGGTGAACAATTAATCACAAAGCATGAACAAAATTTAAAATTGTGGGAAAATGGTTTATGCTAAGTGACAATTTAATAACAGTAAGCGTGAATTGACAGATTATAAGCGTAACTATTATTTAAAATTGTGAAGTAAAGCGTAAAGATAGGCGATAACAAATCATGGTAAAGTGATACTTCCTGAGTCATAGGCATGACTTTAAGCACAAAAGGCTGAATGCTTTGATCTCACAAGCGCAAGCCTCTAATTCACAGGTGACTGTAGAGAAATCAAGATAGAATAGAAGTTGTATGCCAAGTGTGAATCCTTAGCTAACAAGTGTCAGGACAGAGATCTTAAGCAGCAGTAAAATGACTACAGGTGTGATTAAATCTCTCGTAAACGTGACTTCACTTGTTTCTTGCAAAATATTCACGGAAAATAGACAAAACAACCATGCAAATTATGACGAAAATGATAAAATGAGGCCTAGGGCCCCACGGTGGGCACCATTTGTGTGATGATGATAATCACCTTCATGAAATTAAGATCAAATTAGTAACAACTCAAAGTAAATACAATGCAAATCTAATTAAAATTGAAACTAAGATCTATAGCATCTCATGGTTCTCTAGAAAGATGTGGTAAGTGAAGGTCTCAGCTCAAATCTCCACTAGTGACACTTCTAAAATGAGAATGTATGTTGTTCTATGCTTCTACAATGCTTCTATGATGATGATTCTAGCTCAAATTGACAAAAGTATAATGCAAATGCTCTGAATGCTCTTAAATGCTCTTAGAATGCTCTTCAATTGCTTATAGTAACAATGCTTTGCAAATGAATTTCTAAGATGGGAATTGCTCTCAAAATGCTTCATATTTATAGTAAATTCCCAAAGGTAGGGGGTGGAGTGAAGTAATCATGATTAACCCTTGGTTGAGTCAAATACTTTACTTTGTTCATAAATGGGGGGACAATTTAAATGTTTGTCTCAAAGCTTTGGACAAAAGACAAAAATTGAGTGGTTGAGATTTAAACTTCAAAATGAGTGATTGGGATTCATCCTTTTTGAGTGATTTATGTCCTTTTTGTCCTCAATTTTCATTGGTTGCTCAACTTTGTTGAAAGATATTAAGAATTATTAAATTCAATTAATTAATCAAATTTAGCCATTTAAGGGTAACAGGTTCATTTTGATTTTTGATTAAACAACTATACAATTAATTGATTAAAATCAATTATGTAGTGTTTTTCACCCCTTTAAGCTTTGATTTAATTATTTAACATCATTATTTGATTTTTCCTTTGATTTTGTCCAACTTTATTTAATTATTTCCATTTTAATTGATTTGATCCCTTTTTTATTGAATTAGTGCATTTTGATGATTTTGAGCCATTTATTGATTCTTCGCAATTTAAAAGCACTTGTCCATTTTTTTGTGTCTATAGTTTTAGTTGTGTTAGGAATGAATGCAAAGTATTTTGGCAGTCATTCTATAGCAGTTGTTGTTGCATTCATGACTTGGATTGTCATTGATGTCAACATAGTGATATTCTGGATATTAGCAAGAAAGTAGGTACAAATTTGTTTTGCGCACATGTTGTATTGCATATTGGCTTTTGTGTAGTTGATGGTATGTTCTTTGGTGTTTTATTAACCTATGGTTAATAGTGCAAAAAGAAATTCATTCATTTGTGAGAATTATGAGCATTTTGGTGAAAGCAGTGTTTAGACAGTGTTTCTGTGAAGCGATTTTCAAAAATCGGAGGATATCTCTTAGTTGGGATGGAATCTGATTTTGCGTAGTTAAAGGGATGTTGGAGACTCATTAATGATGATGTGGTTCATAGCGCAAACTTTGAAGATATGTTTGGAGAAAGTTATAGTATCTGGAAGCCGACAGTTTTATGTGAATTCTGTGTGTAGCGTGTAGAATTTATTATTTTGTAATTGAGGACCGACTCATTTGTAATTATTTGAGTTTGGTATATAACAAGGAATTTTTTTCTTATTGTAATGTGTACTGTGAATATTGAGATGCGAATATATGCATGAAGTGAAGAAAAGAGCTAATTCAGTGATGAAGGAAGACTTGTGAGTACAAAGATTTGGAATTGTGATCTTGTGTAGCAGAGAGTGCAGTTTTGGCACAGTGTGAAGGAGGTAATATATTTCATATTATTCTATTGAATAATTCTAAGATCTTTTGGACAATGGGTTTAGAGATCTTTCCTTGAAGATGTTTGGGCAGTGGGTCCTTCTGTCTTCCATAAACTCTTAACCGGGTTAGAATCTTTTAACAGGGATTCAAAATATCCTAATAGGGATTTATATGTACTGAATGTATTTCATAAGACTCCTAATAGGGTCCATCCTCTAACAAGGAAATTTCATATTAGTGCATCATTTTGTGGGCATCATTCCCACTGGAGTTTACTCTTTTCAAGAGGTTCCCTAGTCAACATATCTTGTGTTATTGTGCAATTGTGTATGGTTATCTTTCTATGGTTGATCAGTACATTGATTATATTGTTTAAAGTATTTGAATGGTTAAATTATCTAATAACTGATTCGCCCCCCCTCTCAATTATCTTGGGGATCTTTACTTTCTAATAATTGCCATCAGACCAATAGGTCCTTGAAAGAAAAGTTTAACAACTTAAGGAGATCCATGGCGAATTTCAAAAAAGAAAGCCCTAAGTTTGATGGAGTAAATTTTGACAGCTGGAAAGAAAAGATGAAGACACATCTATTGTGTTTAGGACCAAGTTATTGGTTGATTACAAAGAATGAGAAGACTATCATTGAGGAAGAACATCTAGAGGCAGGAAGTAAAGATGAACTAGATCTATTCATGTGTAACATACTTGCAAGAGAAGCACTTTTGTCAGCACTACCAGAGAATGAATATAGTCAGGTAAGATGTTTGAAAACATCTCATGCAATTTGGAAAGCTTTACATTCTACTTTTGAAGGTGATGAACATGTAAAGAAGGCTAGATTACATAATTGGATTTGTGCATTTGAAGAAATTAGAATGATGGAAGATGAATCTATTAAAAGCTATATTGGTAGAATGTCTAAGATTGTAATAGGAATAAAGTCTTGTGGAGGTGATAAGATAGAGAATGAAGTGATATGGAAAATTCTAAGAACTTTGACACCAGTATTCAAGTAGACAACACAGATGATTGAACAAGTGATACCTTGTACATCAAACTTTTCAAGAGAGACTCTTCTTGGAAGATTAGAAACAGCACAGATGAACTTGAGATTATCAGGAGAGCTACCTAGAATGGAAACAACATTCAATGCTCTTACAATTAGACCTACAAGAAGTACTAGTGTGAATGGAGATTATGCTAGCAGTAGTAGATCTAAGGAAGATAAGAAGATTGAAGAAGGTATTGCATTACTTGTAAAAAGAGAACCAGATGGTAAGAAAATCTTTAAATGTTGGACTTGTCAAGAATATGGTCATTTTGCATCTAAATGTCCTAAAAGAGTTAAGAAGTATAGAAGCAACTTTAAACCTAGGAGATCTAAAGAATGTTATTATGCAAATGATGAAGATCTTGAAGCAGGAATTGAAAAACATTTAAGTGACAATGATAATGATAACTTTGAGGAAATAGGATTTGTAGCAATTAAAGAAGAAAGTTCCGAATCTGATAAAAGGGAAGAAAAAGCATTAGTTTCTCAAGTTGAAAAGAAATCTAATTGGATTATAGACAGTGGTTGTTCACATCATATGATTGGAGATAAAAGAAAGTTTGTTAAGTTAGATAATTATGATGGAGGAATTGTTAGGGTTGGTAAAAATGCACCTTGTTTGATTAAGGGTATAGGATCTATTACTCTTGATGGAAAGACTAACACTGATGATGTTTACTTTGTTGATGGATTGAGACATAATCTACTAAGCATTGGACAATTGGCTGATAAGGGTTATCAAATTTGGTTTTCTCAGAAAACTTGTGTGATAAAAGATAAATATGGAAATCTGATTGGAAAAGGATCTAGAACTAGAGGTAATGTATTTCAGTTGAATCCTACTGAAATGACATGTTTGATAACTAGGATTGATGATAGTTGGTTATGGCATAAAAGGTTTTGTCATATAAACTTTGATAATATTTTCAAGGTGAGCACTATAGTTGCGGTAAGAGATTTACCTAGAATTATGAAACCTACTAACGTGATTTGCAAAGAATGTATGATGGCAAAGTAGAAAAGGAGTTCATTTCCTAACAAGAAGTTCACATCGACAGAGAAGCTAGAGATTGTTCATACAGACTTGAGTGGTCCTACTAGGACTAGAGGATTCTATGGAGAAAGGTATTTTATGATTCTTGTTGATGATTTTACAAGAATGATGTGGATTGCATTTTTGAAAGAAAAATCTAAAGCATTTGATAAATTTAAGATCATGAAAGCAAAATTGAGAATGAATCTGGAATGAAGATTAAGTGTCTAAGATCCGATAGAGGTGGTGAATTTACATCTAGAGAGTTTAACACCTTTTGTGAAACGAATGGTATTAAGAGACAACTTTCAACACCTAGAACACCAGAACAAAATGGTATTGCAAAAAGAAGGAACAGGTCAATAACTGAAGCAGCAAGAGCTATGTTGTTTGAAAATGATTTGGCTAAGACTTTTTGGAGAGAAGTAGTGAACACAGCAGTATACACTATGAACAGAGTACAAATTAGAGCAGATACAAATAAGACACCTTATGAATTATGGTTTGGACATACACCCTCAGTTAAGTATTTTAGAATTTTTGGAAGTAAATGTTATACTAAGAGAGATGATGATATAGGAAAGTTTGATCCTAGAAGTGATGAAGTAATATTTCTTGGATATTCTTTAAAAAGCAAAGCATATAGATGTTATAACAAAAGAACTAAGACTATTGTTGAAAGTGCAAATGTAAAAGTTGATGAGAAGTTTAAAATTTAGGAAAGAATGCTTGATTATGAATCTAATGGAGAAGCACAACCTCAACCTAACATTGAAAATGCAGAATTATTTTTTGAAACTAACAGTGATTTGCTGAATGAAAGTCATACTGAAGAAAACAGAGAAGAAAACAAAGAAGAAAGCAAAGAAGAATCTACAGTGGGAACAAGATCAGTAACTATGACACCTAACAGGTATACTTCAAGACATCACCCTGTTGAGCAAGTTATTGGAAGTTTAGATAGAGGAGTTTTGACTTGAAATAAGGTACATTTATGTTTGATTTCTCAAATTGAACCTAAGACTACTAATGAAGCTTGTGAAGATGAACATTGGATTAATGCTATGAAAGAAGAACTAGAGCAGATTGAAAAAAACAAGACATGGGAATTGGTCCCTAGACCTGAAGACAAGAATGTGATTGGAACAAAATGGGTATTCAGAAACAAGATGAATGAAAAAGGAGAAGTGATAAGAAACAAAGCAAGATTGGTATGTAAAGGATATTCACAACAAGAAGGAATTGACTATGAAGAAACTTTTGCACCTGTGGCCAGAATTGAAGTAGTGAGAATGTTTTTAGCATATGCAACTTACAAGAAATTCAGAGTGTATCAGATGGATGTGAAGTCAGCATTTTTGAATGGTGAATTGGAAGAAGAAATCTACATTGAGCAGCCTGAAGGTTTTCCTTTGACACAAGAAGGAGATATGGTATGTAAGTTAAAAAAAGCTTTATATGGATTAAAACAAGCACCTAGAACTTGGTATGCAAGAACCGATAAGTATTTATTGAAATTGGGAGTTATAAAAGGAACAGCAGATAGTAACTTATACACAAAAGAAATTGAGAATGGTTTGTTGGTTATAGTTATATTTGTTGATGATATTATCTTTGGAGGAGAAGATGAAGCTAGTGACAAATTTGCAGATGAAATGAAGACTGAATTTGAGATGAGCATGATTGGAGAAATGAAATATTTTTTGGGATTACAGATAACACAAAGCAAGGAAGGTATATTTGTAAGTCAGACTAAGTATTTGAATGACTTATTGAAAAGATTTGGAATGGAATATTCTAAACTTTTTGGAACACCTATGGTAACTGGACATAAGTGATCTAGCAAAGATGAGACACCAGCAGTTGAGCAAAAAAAGTACAGATCTATGATTGGAGGATTGGAGTACTTGACACATACAAGACTTGATATAGCACATTCAATTGGGATTGTAGCAAGATTTCAAGCAGAACCTAGAGAATCACATTATGCAGCAGTAAAGAGGATATTGAGATATCTGAAAGGAATAATGGATTATGGATTATGGTATGAGAATTCTAATGATTTTACTTTATGTGCCTATACTGATGCAGATTGGGGAGGCAACATTGATGACAAGAAAAGCACCAGTGGTGGAGCCTTTTTTCTTGGAGGAAAATTGGTCTCTTGGCTAAGTAAGAAGCAGAATTGTACTTCACAAAGGACAGCAAAAGTAGAATATGTTGCAGCAGTAAATAATTGTAACCAGATTATTTGGATAAAGCAGATGTTGAAGGATATTGGAATAAAGTTTGGTGAGCCTGTTGTTATACATTGTGATAACACCAGTATAGTGAGTATGTCAAAAAATCTTGTTTTACATTCTAGGACTAAACATATTGAGATCAAGTATCATGTTGTAAGAGAGAAAGTTGCAGAAAAAGAAGTAAGATTGGAGTACATAAGTACAAAGGAGCAGATAGCAGATATATTTACAAAGCCTTTACCTAAGGATACATTTTTGTATCTGAGAGGTATGCTTGGGGTTATGCCCCAACCTATTTTTGAGAATTGATGCAGATGATTGCATCTGTCCAGTGGTATATGAGCCCTATCTTTCTTCTAGATTGGATGTTGGAACTTCCTCTATGGGGGAGTTTATGAGCTGAGTCATGAGGACTCTTGTTATTGTATTTTTTTGAAAAGTGTCTTTTGACATTAAGTTGTTGTTGACTTAGTGATAGAATTTCTGTCATTGATGTCAATTGGGGAGAGATATACATGAAAAACATTGTGGATTGTATGAGAGAGCTGAATAGGAAAATGAAGCAAGATTTGATTTGATATTTTGCAGTGATGTTGCAGTATTGGATTTTTGGAACATTGGATGTTTTTATCTATGTTGCCATCAATGTCGATGGGGGAGATTGTTAGGAATGAATGCAAAGTATTTTGGCAGTCATTCTATAGTAGTTGTTGTTGCATTCATGACTTGGATTGTCATTGATGTCAACACAGTGATATTCTAGATATTAGCAGAAAAGTAGGTACAATTTTTTTTTGCGCACATGTTGTATTGCATATTGGCTTTTGCGCAGTTGATGGTATGTTCTTTGGTGTGTTATTAACCTATGGTTAACAGCACAAAATGAAATTCATTCATTTGTGAGAGTTATGAGCATTTTGGTGAAAGCAGTGTTTAGCCAGTGTTTCTGTGAAGCGATTTTCAGAAATCGGAGGATATCTCTTAGCTGGGATGGAATCTAATTTTGTGCAATTAAAGGTATGTTGGAGATTCATTAATGATGATGTGGTTCATTGTGCAAACTTTGAAGATATGTTTGGAGAAAGTTACAGTATCTAGAAGCTGACAGTTTTATGTGAATTCTGTGTGTAGTGTGTAGAATTTATTATTTTGTAATTGAGGACCGACTCATTTGTAATTATTTGAGTTTTGTATATAAGAAGGAATTTTTTCCTTGTTGTAATGTGTACTATGAAGATTGAGATGTGAATATATGAATGAAGTGAAGAAAAGAGCTAATTCAGTGATGAAGGAAGACTTGTGAGTACAGAGATCTGGAATTGTGATCTTGTATAGCAGAGAGTGTGATTTTGGCATAGTGTGAAGGAGGTAATATATTTCATATTATTATTTTTAATAATTCTAAGATCTTTTGGATAGTGGGTTCAGAGATCTTGCCTTGAAGCTGTTTGGGCAGTGGGTCCTTCTATCTTTCATGAACTCTTAACCTGGTTAGAATCTTTTAACAGGGATTCAAAATTTCCTAACAAGGATTTATATGTATTGAATGTATTTCATAAGACTCCTAATAGGGTCCATCCTCTAATAAGGATCTTTCATATTAGTGCATCATTTTGTGGGCATCATTCCCACCGGGGTTTACTCTTTTCAAGAGGTTCCCTAGTCAACATATCTTGTGTTATTGTGCAATTGTGTATGGTTATCTTTCTATGGTTGATCAGTACATTGATTTTATTGTTTAAAGAAGTTGAATGGTTAAAATATCTGATAATTGATTCACCCCCCCCCCCCCCCTCTCAGTTATCTTAGGGATCTTTACTTTCTAACAAGTTGTCAGTGCCTTAGTAGACATGTATGTTAAATGTGGAAACATAGACAAGGCACGTAAATTGTTTGACAGGTTTCCTCAAAGAGATGTCATCTCATGGACTGCCATGATTGGGGGATATGTTCAAAATGGGTTTATTGAAAAGGCATTAGAAAATTTTAAGCAAATGCAACTGGTGGATGTAAAGCTAGAGTCCTCAACCTTTTCTAGCATACTCCCTGCTTGTGGTCAAGTTGGAGCTTTGGAACTGGGCATTTTTAGGTAATTTATAGTTCCTTTGATTATAAACTATCAAACTTGCAATCCTATTCCAACTCCTCACATATGATACTCAGACTTCTACTAATCCTCTGTTGGTTTTCAACAATACTCTCTTTTGCCGGTCTATGGATCAGTCACAATATTTAACATAGGCCTATCGGGTTCCCTTGCTTTAATTGGAAATTATAAAACAATAACAGTCAATCCTCATCCAACACCTCCAACTGGTCTTCAAGGACTCTCTAACCTAGTTGATCAGATTAGGTTAGGTTCACTTGGAATAGTTCAAAGATGGGTATTAGGGACCGGTGTTTTTTTTTTCCAACTATCAATAGGGATCTCGGTTGATTAATCTTTAAACCCAACATACTTTCGAGCTACTACTACAACCGTGTCTTTTATTATTTCTTTGCTCAAATTCAGATCAAGGAATCAGTTTCAAATTCCCAGTTATTACTCTACCGTAACATTTCTTTACTTCACAAGTTAACATATGGCATGCACCTAACTAGGACATCGACCTTGAAGCACTAACACAGTTCCCCAAGTTATGAGCATTTAGGTTTCTTTGACACATTACCTTAACTTGCTCTCCATCCAATAACATGGAATTCCCATGGAGGAGATGCAAGTTAAGGATCAAACTCCATAATAGAGACAAACTCCCAACATGGACTGTCAACAAATTGGAATCCCGCATAGAATTTGAACAAACACTAAATGATATAAAACTTTAAAATGTGAATGCATGAACTTGCAGAGAGATGTTAATGCATCTATTTGTATCGGGCAGACTATGTCTAAGTAATATACTTAACAGATAGAAAAGCCCTGACACAGTGGGTACATATTGAACTAAACCCATAGATGTATAAGATGAGTTTCTACAACAAACAACACTGTAGATTTATTGCCAGTTCGATAGTGCAAATTAAACTTGTTCACATAATTTTAATGTCGTGAATGCATCAAAAATGGGGTTTATAGCAGTATGAATACAAGTTATCTATTTGCAACAGTTAATACATGAAATGATAAGCAAACCAAAAAAAACATACTCAGAATCTAGTTCCTTGTTAATGAGATTTGCTTCAAAGGTTCTACTTGATCGAATCCTGCTACACAGTGCTAATGAGGTTTCGCATCCTACAACCTTGAAAAAATTCACCATGATAATAATGAAATGAAATCTTTTTTTTTTAACTTATGTCTATGGTCATCAAAAGTTTGACCTACATATTATTGGTCAAAATTTTGACTAACACGAGCATGGATTAAAAAAAAATGAAAGTTTTCCTTCTATAATCTGACCAACCAATTTTTTATTATTTCATGGTTGAAAATTTTGGTAGAAAAACTAGGTCAAATGTACTAGTGTGCCAAAACTAATTACTATGCCATTTTATGTATTGCTCGGTAAACACTATAAATATTGCTTAGTATTTACACTTTTTAGGAATGAATGCAAAGTGTTTTGGCAGTCATTCTATAGCAGTTGTTGTTGCATTCATGACTTGGATTGTCATTGATGTCAACATAGTGATATTCTAGATATTACCAGGAAAGCAGGTATAGTTTTGTTTTGCGCACATGTTGTATTGAAGATTGGCTTTTGCGAAAATGATGGTATGTTCTTTGGTGTGTTATTAACCTATGGTTAATAGTGCAAAAAGAAATTCATTCATTTGTAATAGTTATGAGCATTTTTGTGAAAGCAGTGTTTAGACAGTGTTTCTGTGTAGCGATGTTTGGAAATCGGAGGATATCTCTTAGCTGGGATGGAATCTGATTTTGTGTAGTTAAACGGATGTTGGAGACTCATTAATGATGACATGGTTCATAGCACAAACTTTGAGGATAAGTTTGGAGAAAGTTACAGTAACTGGAAGCTGACAGTTTTATGTGAATTCTATGTGTAGCGTGTAGAATTTATTATTTTGTAATTGAGGACCGACTCATTTGTAATTATTTGAGTTTGGTATATAAGAAGGAAATTTTTCCTTATTGTAATGTGTACTATGAAGACTCTGATGTGAATATACACATGAAATGAAGAAAAGAGCTAATTCAGTGATGAAGGAAGACTTGTGAGTACAGAGATTTGAAATTGTGATCTTGTGTAGTAGAGAGTGTAGTTTTGGCACAGTGTGAAGGAGGTAATATATTTCATATTATTCTATTGAATAATTCTAAGATCTTTTGGACAGTGGGTTCAGAGATCTTGACTTGAAGCTGTTTGGGCAGTGGGTCATTCTGTCTTCCATAAACTCTTAACCGGGTTAGAATCTTTTAACAGGGATTCAAAATCTCCTAACAGGGATTTATATTTATTGAATGTATTTCATAAGACTCCTAACAGGGTCCATCCTCTAACAAGGAACTTTCATATTAGTGCATCATTTTGTGGGCATCATTCCCACTAGAGTTTACTCTTTTCAAGAGGTTCCCTAGTCAACATATCTTGTGTTATTGTGCAATTGTGTATGGTTATCTTTCTATGGTTGATCAGTACATTGATTATATTGCTTAAAGTTGTTGAATGGATAAATTATCAGATAACTAATTCACCCCCCCCCTCTTAGTTATCTTGGGGATCTTTACTTTCTAACAATTGGTATTAGAGCGGCAGGTCCTTGAAAGAAAAGTTTAACAACTTAAGGAGATCCATGGCGAATTTCAAAAAAGAAAGCCCTAAGTTTGATGGAGTAAATTTTGACAGCTGGAAAGAAAAGATGAAGACACATCTATTGTGTTTAGGACCAAGTTATTGGTTGATTACAAAGAATGAGAAGACTATCATTGAGGAAGACAATCTAGAGGCAGGAACTAAAGATGAACTAGATCTATTCATGTGTAACATACTTGCAAGAGAAGCACTTTTGTCAGCACTACCAGAGAATGAATATAGTCAGGTAAGATGTTTGAAAACATCTCATGCAATTTGGAAAGCTTTACATTCTACTTTTGAAGGTGATGAACATGTAAAGAAGGCTAGATTACATAATTAGATTTGTGCATTTGAAGATATCAGAATGATGGAAGATGAATCTATTAGAAGCTATATTGGTAGGATGTCTGAGATTGTGACAGGAATAAAGTCTTGTGGAGGTGATAGGACAAAGAATGAAGTGATATGGAAAATTCTAAGAACTTTGACACCAGTATTCAAGCAGACAATGCAGATGATTGAACAAGTGATACCTTGTACATCAAACTTTTCAAGAGAGACTCTTCTTGGAAGATTAGAAACAACACAGATAAACTTGAGATTATCAGGAGAGCTACCTAGAATGGAAACAACATTCAGTGCTCTTAGCATCAGACCTACAAGAAGTACTAGTGTGAATGGAGATTATGACAGCAGTAGCAGATCTGAGGAAGATAAGAAGATTGAAGAAGGTATTGCATTACTTGTAAAAAGAGAACCAGATGGTAAGAAAATCTTTAAATGTTGGACTTGTCAAGAATATGGTCATTTTGCATCTAAATGTCTTAAAAGAGTTAAGAAGTATAGAAGCAACTTTAAACCTAGGAGATCTAAAGAATGTTATTACGCAAATGATGAAGATTTTGAAGCAGGAATTGAAAAACATTTAAGTGACAGTGATAATGATAACTTTGAGGAAATACGATTTGTAGCAATTAAAGAAGAAAGTACTTAATCTGATAAAAGGGAAGAAAAAGCATTAGTTTCACAAGTTGAAAAGAAATCTGATTGGATTATAGACAGTGGTTGTTCACATCATATGACTGGAGATAAAAGAAAGTTTGTTAAGTTAGATAATTATGATGGAGGAATTGTTAGGGTTGGTAACAATGCACCTTGTTTGATTAAGCGTATAGGATCTATTACTCTTGATGGAAAGACTAACACTGATGATGTTTACTTTGTTGATGGACTAAGACATAATTTACTAAGTGTTGGACAATTGGCTGATAAGGGTTATCAAGTTTCATTTTCTGAGAAAACTTGTGTGATAAAAGATTAAGATGGAAATCTGATTGGAAAAGGATCCAAAACCAGAGGTAATGTATTTCAGTTGAATTCTACTGTGATGATATGTTTGATAACTAGGATTAATGACAGTTGGTTATGGCATAAAAGGTTTTGTCATATAAACTTTGATAATATTATCAAGGTGAGCACTACACTTGCGGTAAGAGATTTACCTAGAATTATGAAACCTACTAACATGATTTGCAAAGACTGTATGATGGCAAAGCAGAAAAGGAGTTCATTTCCCAATAAGAAGTTCACATCAGCAGAGAAGTTGGAGATTGTTCATACAGACTTGAGTGGTCCTACTAGGACTAGAGGATTTTATGGTGAAAGGTATTTTATGATTCCTTTTGATGATTTTACAAGAATGATGTGGATTGCATTTTTGAAAGAAAAATCTGAAGCATTTGATAAATTTAAGATCATGAAAAGCAAAATTGAGAATGAATCTGGAATGAAGATTAAGTGTCTAAGATCTGATAGAGGTGGTGAATTTACATCTAGAGAGTTTAACACTTTTTGTGAAATGAATGGTATTAAGAGACAACTTTCAACCCCTAGAACACCAGAACAAAATGGTATTGCAGAAAGAAGGAACATGTCAATAATTGAAGCAGCAAGAGCTATGTTGTTTGAAAATGATTTGGCTAAAACTTTTTGGAGAGAAGCAGTGAACACAGCAGTATACACTATAAACAGAGTACAAATCAGAGCAGATACAAACAAGACACCTTATGAATTATGGTTTGGACATACACCCTCAGTTAAGTATTTTAGAATTTTTGGAAGTAAATGTTATATAAAGAGAGATGATGATATAGGAAAGTTTGATCCTAGAAGTGATGAAGGAATATTCCTTGGATATTCTTTAAAAAGCAAAGCATATAGATGTTATAACAAAAGAACTAAGACTATTGTTGAAAGTGCAAATGTAAAATTTGATGAGAAGTTTAAAATTCAGGAAAGAATGCTTGATTATGAATCTGATGGAGAAGCACAACCTTAGCCTAACATTGAAAATGTAGAATTATTTTTTGAAACTAACAGTGATTTGCTGAATGAAAGTTATACGGAAGAAGATAGAGAAGAAAATAAAGAAGAAAGTAGAGAAGAATCTACAGTCGGAACAAGATCAGTAACTATGACACCTAACAGGTATACTTCAAGACATCACCCTGTTGAGCAAGTTATTGGAAGTTTAGATAGAGGAGTTTTGACTTGAAATAAGGTACATTTGTGTTTGATTTCTCAAATTGAACCTAAGACTACTAATGAAGCTTGTGAAGATGAACATTGGATCAATGCTATGAAAGAAGAACTAGAGCAGATTGAAAAAAACAAGACATGGGAATTGGTCCCTAGACCTGAAGACAAGAATGTGATTGGAACAAAATGGGTATTCAAAAACAAGATGAATGAACAAGGAGAAGTGATAAGAAATAAAGCAAGATTGGTATGTAAAGGATATTCACAACAAGAAGGAATTGACTATGAAGAAACTTTTGCACCTGTGGCCAGACTTGAATCAGTGAGAATGTTTCTAGCATATGCAACTTACAAGAAATTCAGAGTGTATCAGATGGATGTGAAGTCAACATTTTTGAATGGTGAATTGGAAGAAGAAGTCTACATTGAGCAGCTTGAAGGTTTTCCTTCGACACAAGAAGGAGATATGGTATGTAAGTTAGAGAAAGCTTTTTATGGATTAAAACAAGCACCTAGAACCTGGTATGCAAGATTGGATAAGTATTTATTGAAATTGGGATTTATAAAAGGAACAGCAGATAGTAACTTATACACAAAAGAAATTGAGAATGGTTTGTTGGTTATAGTTATATTTGTTGATGATATTATCTTTGGAGGAGAAGATGAAGCTAGTGACAAATTTGTAGATGAAATGAAGACTGAATTTGAGATGAGCATGATTGGAGAAATGAAATATTTTTTGGGATTACAAATAACACAAAGCAAGGAAGGTATATTTGTAAGTCAGACTAATTATTTAAATGAATTATTGAAAAGATTTGGAATGGAAGATTCTAAACCTGTTGGAACACCTATGGTAACCAGACATAAGTTATCTAGCAAAGATGAGACACCAGCAGTTGAGAAAAAAAAGTACAGATCTATGATTGGAGGATTGTAGTACTTGACACATACAAGACCTGATATAGCACATTCAATGGGGATTGTAGCAAGATTTCAAGTAGAACCTAGAGAATCACATTATGCAGCAGTAAAAAGGATACTGAGATATCTGAAAGGAACAATGGATTATGGTTTATGGTATGAGAATTCTGATGACTTTACTTTATGTGCCTATACTGATGCAGATTGGAGAGGCAACATTGATGACAAGAAAAGCACCAGTGGTGGAGCCTTTTTTCTTGGAGGAAAATTGGTCTCTTGGCTAAGTAAGAAGTAGAATTATACTTCACAAAGCACAGCAGAAGCAGAATATGTTGCAGCAGCAAATAATTGTAATCAGATTATTTGGATGAAGCAGATGTTGAAAGATATTGGAATAAAGTTTGATGAGCCTATTGTTATACATTGTGATAACACCAGTATAGTGAGTATGTCAAAAAATATTGTTTTACATTCTAAGACTAAACATATTGAGATCAAGTATCATGTTGTAAGAGAGAAAGTTGCAGAAAAAGAAGTAAGATTGGAGTACATAAGTACAAAGGAGCAGATAGCAAATATATTTACAAAGCCTTTACCTAAGGATACATTTGTGTATCTGAGAGGTATGCTTGGTGTTATGCCCCAACCTATTTTTGAGAATTGATGCAGATGATTACATCCGTCCAGTGGTATATGAGCCCTATCTTTCTTCTGGATTGGATGTTGGAACTTCCTCTATGGGGGAGTTTATGAGATTAGTCATGAGGACTCTTGTTATTGTATTTTTTTGAAAAGTGTCTTTTGACATTAAGTTGTTATTGACTTAGTGATAAAATTTCTATCATTGATGTCAATTGGGGAGAGATATACATGAAAAACATTGTGGATTGTATGAGAGAGCTGAATAGGAAAATGAAGCAAGATTTGATTTGATATTTTGCAGTGATGTTGCAGTATTGGATTTTTGGAACATTGGATGTTTTTCATCTATGTTGCCATCAATGCCAATGGGGGAGATTGTTAGGAATGAATGCAAAGTGGTTTGGCAGTCATTCTGTAGCAATTGTTGTTGCATTCATGACTTGGATTGTCATTGATGTCAACATAGTGATATTCTGGATATTAGCAGGAAAGTAGGTATAGTTTTGTTTTGCACACATGTTGTATTGTAGATTGGCTTTTACGTAGTTGATGGTATGTTCTTTGGTGTGTTATTAACCTATGGTTAACAGTGCAAAAAGAAATTCATTCATTTGTAATAGTTATGAGCATTTTTGTGAAAGCAGTGTTTAGACAGTGTTTCTGTGTAGCGATGTTCAAAAATTGGAGGATATCTCTTAGCTGGGATGGAATCTGATTTTTTGTAGTTAAAGGGATGTTGGAGACTCATTAATGATGATGTGGTTCATAGTGCAAACTTTGAGGGTATGTTTGGAGAAAGTTACAGTAACTGGAAGCGGACAGTTTTATGTGAATTCTATGTGTAGTGTGTAGAATTTATTATTTTGTAATTGAGGACCGACTCATTTGTAATTATTTGAGTTTGGTATATAAGAAGGAATTTTTTCCTTATTGTAATGTGTACTATGAAGACTGTGATGTGAATATATGCATGAAGTGAAGAAAAGAGCTAATTCAGTGATGAAGGAAGACTTGTGAGTACAGAGATTTGAAATTGTGATCTTGTGTAGCAGAGAGTGTAGTTTTGCAATAGTGTGAAGGAGGTAATATATTTCATATTATTCTATTGAATAATTCTAAGATATTTTGGACAGTGGGTTTAGAGATCTTGCCTTGAAGTTGTTTGGGCAGTGGGTCTTTCTGTCTTCCATAAACTCTTAACCAGGTTAGAAGCTTTTAACAGGGATTCAAAATCTCCTAATAGGGATTTATATGTACTGAATGTATTTCATAAGACTCCTAACAGGGTCCATCCTCTAACAAGGAACTTTCATATTAGTGCATCATTTTGTGGGCATCATTCCCACTGGGGTTTACTCTTTTCAAGAGGTTCCCTAGTCAACATATCTTGTGTTATTGTGCAATTGTGTATGGTTATCTTTCTATGGTTGATCAGTACATTGATTATATTGTTTAAAGCTGTTGAATGGATAAATTATCATATAATTGATTCACCCCCCCCCCCTCTCAGTTATCTTGGGGTTCTTTACTTTCTAACAACACTGGTGCTCAGTGTCTAGTCTGCTCGGTGTTTAGTAACACCTAGTATCGGTGTACACTGATACCTAGTAAGACTACTCTAGTGCTCGGTTTGAACTAATATCTTTTGTTCTCGGTATTGTCTTGAGATAACTTGGTGTATTGGCTTATGTAGTTAACCGAATAGCATGAGTAGCTTGAAGTACTTGCTTTTATCAACTATATAGAATAGGTAACTGATTGATTATCATTGATACTAATGATAATCTTTAATGCTCAAATAGAGATAACAATCTCCCCCTTTGCCATTAGTATCAAAACTTTGAATGTATAGAGACCCGATGTCTTCAAAAAATTATTCTAACTCTGCCATATATACATAGATACCAAAATGTCAAAAAATCTACTCCCCCTCGATGCATGCTCCTGGTAGTGTGTAGTATACCTAGCATTTATTTACATATTTGGCATATACATTTTTTTTCCCCCTTTTTGATATTAATGCCAAATGCAAAAGTTTATACTTACAGCTTATCAAAAATGTGCTGATGGGTTTTCTTCAATGATTCCAAGAGGTTTTCCCATTCCTCTTTCAAGTTGGTGAGAGAAATGTGCTCAAGACTGACTTGTGCATGCATGTCAAAGATGTTTTCCAACATAGATATTTCTAGTGTTGCAACAAGTGTTTGCGCTTTGACAATGTGCTTTTCAAAAAATTCCAGGTAAGGAAGTAACTCAGTTTGTAGCTCGGTGACCTGGTCACTTATTCTTTCTTCCTATTTTCTAAGATCTTCTCTTAACCGCCTGAGTTCCTGAACTCTTAAGATATGCTTTGCAAAAGCTTGTGGCTTGGTTAAAGCTACCTGTGCACTGGCTTGGATTTCAGTATCAAGCTATTTAATCTTTTCTTTGATCTCAACAGTGAAGGTTTCCATAGTGCATAGCTTAATCAAAATTTTAATTACTAATTGAGTAATAGACTAAATTTCAGTTACTACCTCAGATAACTTTACCTTGTTTATTGCCACTTCCTGGTTGATTTTCTTTGCAAGTTTGTCTTGGATCTTTGATTTGGCCCTTTCTTCTATTCTCTTTTCAGCTTCTATATTTGGAGCATTGATTTCTTTTGCAAGGGTGGAAAGTTGGTCCATAATGGGGGTATCCTCATTAATTTGTACCTCTAGTATGACCGGTTTTAAGATATCTCTTATATTCTCCAGTATTTCCTTTCTCTTGCTTTCCATCTTTAACTTTTCTTATGTTGCTTTCCTGGTACATAGCTCCCCATATTTTCTAAGTTCCTCAGGGCTAAGGGTCCTAGGGTCACATTTTGATATAACAATTACTTCATCTAATGTGACCAACCCTTTTCCTTATTTCTTTTTCTTCTTCTTCTTCTCTGGTTCTTGAGGTGAGATTTTTACAAATGGTACTATATCCTTTACCTCAATAGTTTGAGCAACCAGCCTAATTGACACATTTTCTTCCTTCTTCTACCCCTTGGGAACCTGTGTGTTGGTTGTCTGAGGTGGAGCCTCTGATGTAGTGTTTGGTGGGGTAGCCTCAGTTACTTTGGGGTCATCTTAGCCCTTTGTGTTTGTCTCAGTTGCCTCTTTTCCTTCGGGCTTGTTTGTATCTATTGGTGTCTTTGCTCCTTATTCCCCTAATGTATCCATTAGTTGCTTGGGGTTTGAGCTGTCGAGTTATTCCTTTGTCAACATTTCAACTGCTTCTACAAGAATAGAAAGTTCACCCGGTAATAGTGTGATAGTAGGCTCGGTAGCAGTACCTTCATCTTGAGTTGTGCCTCCTACAATATTCACATCCTCATCTTCATCTCTATCATCAGGATCACCATTAGTGATATCCTTAATGAGTACATCTAATTATTTATTATCTTCAACCTGGATCTCTACTTGATCTGGTGCATCTTGTGAAATTTTTATGTCCATATTGTCAAGTGTAGTATCAATCACCTCGGTAATTGATGCATCTATCTCTTCGGTCTTCTTTGCCAAATCAACATCATCAGTGTGGATGCCTTTTCCTTTTGATCTTTGTCTCTTCTTAAACAAGTTTAGAAATGATTCCTTTTCATCTTGTTCTCATGCTTCTACTATGGATGTCCAAATGAGTTGGCTAGACTCATGTATGTCTACAAGATTTTCATCTAATATCTTCATAGCCTGACTTTTTACTTTTAATCTCCTAGATTAATTCATCATGTTTTCTTCAATTTCAGCAATAGACAAATTAGGAATTTCCAGCACTAGGGATTGTTACCTCCTTTTCTTTTTTGTGTCCAGGGCATAGGACCATTTTTGATTGATTCTTTCCTCTAATACCTTAGGTAGTTGCTTGGAAAATTCCAATGGAACTCATTTGAAGTGTATCATCATCTGGATGAATGCCTCCTCTATTTTATTCTGATCCTCGGTAGACATGTTGTTAAACCGAGTAATTCTGGATCTGTGAGTTCTCCATTTTCAATTATATCTTCAACAACCTCATCTATTGTTCTATCTTGTTGCTGACCATCTTGAACTGATTTGTGTCATTCTCTTCATCTTCAAGGTCTTCTCTTCCTCTTATTAGTCTTCTTTTCCTTGGTGCTTCAATTGCAACCTTGGTTCCTCTTTTTGTATATGCCTGTGGTCAGTGAAGCAGGTTTTGGCTTTGAAATCTTCTCAACTCCCTTCTTCAAAGGTGGTGAAACTATAGTTGCTGACCTTGTTTGTGCTCTAGGCTGCACTGGAAACTACTTCTTCTTTAGAGTTGGAGAGGGGGAAACCGGTATTGAATCTTTTCCATTGTCAAACTCGATTTCTTTAGTATCATGGGGTTTGTTAGCTAGCAGTAACTAACCTTTGGTTGCATTTCCAACCGGTGACTCGTCATATGAGTTAGATTCATCTCCAAATCTCTCAACTAATGTTTTCATCATCTTCCTTGACTTTTTAGTTATTTTACCAATGACAAGACCTAACTTTATTCTTGTCTTAGCCTCTTCATAGGTTCCAAACCTTTCTACATTTTTGTCCTTCAGTGTAGCCAACAGAGCCATGATTGGTTTGGAACAAAATCAATATCCATTTTGTATCCCATAGGGGCTAACCATTTTGTTCTAGGCTCCACAACCTTTATCAAGGTGTGATCGGTGTCCACAAGAAAACATATATCTATTTCATATTTCTCAACCAATGAATGAGGAATCCTGCTCTAAAGATTCATCTTTATCTTGAATTGCTCAAAATAATCATCTACAACTTTATTCAAATTATCTCCCAAAATAGTAATCATATCATAAATTTGCACAATGACTGGTTTGTCGGTAGACCAATTCACATCACCGACATAAGGGAAAAATCACTAAATATAGAAAAATAAGCACACTAGAAGTGATCCGAACTTACAAGTGTTCAAATTTTCTGACTGGATAGTCTTCATGTTTTCTTCTATCTACCTCAGAAGTAGCTCGGCAAGGTCCAACTGGTGATTTTTCTTTATCATTTTATATGCCATGTCCACAGTACTACATGGAACACTGTTTAGTCTACTCGACTGATAGATCTTGTAACCAATAGCATGAGCTACAAATTTAACTTCCAGATCCTTAATCGTAGAAATTTTCAATGCTCGGCCATCCCATGTTGCGCCTGTATTTTTCTTAATTTTGACCCTTGAGGCACTACGAAATGCCTTGGCCTTGTTGATTGTTGGATAACCAGTAACCTTATGAATCATTTGCTTTGTTATTTTAACCAATTTATCCAACCAAAATATCCCATTGTGATACCGACTGAGCACAACCCTAATCAATTCAATTTTAAAGCTTTTTGGGAAATTTAGGGCATAAGTGAGACTAATCATCTTGACCTGTTTGAATTCTGATTTTAGTTTTCCATCTTCACCGCAAAGTTTTGGATAAGCTATGACAGTCTTGAAATCCCTAATTTCCCTGATTTTATAGTGGATGTAGGATCTGACATCCTCGACTAGCAAAACCCTAGGTGGGATGCTTGAGAAAACTCTCGTTGAATCTATTTTTGACACAACTTCTGGATGAAGTTTGTAGTGGGGTTCATCACAATTAGCCAAAATAATGAGGTTCACTTCCTCTTCTACAATTTTGTATTTTGTTGCCTTTGATGCCATTATAATTAATTTAGGTTTTTGACAAATGTGTTGAATGTGCTCGGTAGAAGTTGTACTTACTCAAAATATACGAAGAATGTGCTTGGATCGATTTGCAACTTCCTTGAATGCTTCACAAAATTCTTAGCTCGAACTCACTCTGAGAAATAATCGCTCTTTGAAATCACTTTGTGAAGAATGAACTAACTCTTTCATGTATTTATAGCCTTTTTCAAATTCCCACTCAAAAACTTTTGTCATAAATGCTTGACCTACTTCTAGTACGACAACAACTGTCAACTCGACGATTATCACAAAACATCAGCAACTCGGTTAACACAAAATTTTCTACTTGGTTGATAATAACACTCGGTTAACCTTGGATAATGATTACCGATGGGTAACCTTCTACTCGGTCTAACATATACCGACTATATGACTTTGTTAGCTCAGAATTTATAAACCATAATGCATCTTTATTCAAGTAGATTTGGTATATGCTCATCAAATATAAGGAATTGTATGTAAGATAAGATCAATTCAGAATATCAATTCCATACATACCTATTTGACCTCAGGTGGAGGCATCGATATCACCCAATCCAGTGGACAAGGTTTCACTGACTACATTTCTTGTCTCAGCATTCTCATTTGATTCCTTTCTCCACATAGTGTTTCTAATCCTCATGATATCTTCCATAGTTTTGCCACTCTCAAATACATGTCCTTCTTCTAGTCCTCGGTCTATGTAATCCTTTCTTAGGTGACCAACTTTATGACAATGCAGAAAAAAACATACCAGTTCCCTTCTAGCTTCTTGATTTTCCAGCCCATCTCTTCCTCATACAATTTGCTGCAATATGTCCATACCTCCCACATACTGTGCAATTGACCCATGTGTTGTCATCCCAAGTGTATGCATTTCCTTGTCTCTTCGGTTGATAAGGCTTGTTCTTTTATTTTGGCATCCAGACTTGCTTCATCTTTGCCTTACACTCTTGTGAAGTGTGTCCATGTTTGTTGGAAGTGTAACACAATTTCTTTATGGTAGGATTGTTACAAGTCTTATTCATTTTAGCTCTACACTCATAAGCTTGATGTTCAAATTTACCACAATAATAGCAATAACCATTAAACTTAGGAGTGACTAGAGGTTTACCTTGTCCTTTACTCCTGCACACATTTGAAGTATCTCCCAGTTTTCCACAGTGATAGCATGACAACGTCTTGTGTTTATGGTTTTGATTGTTGTTCACATGTTCAGCTTGTTTGGATGATTCTCCTTCTCTAGTGTAACCTAATCTAGCTTTGCTTCCAAATCTTCTTTGATTAGTTAGAAAATCATCAATCTTCTTAGAACTATTTTCAGCCATTTTCATCATTTCATTGTGTTACAATTGTACCTTTACTTCATTTCTTAGTTTCTTATTCTCTTCCCTAAGTACTCCAATATCTTCACATTTTCTAGACAACTCACCATTTACTCAGTTGATCTCTTGGTTTAAAATCATCATCTGATTGGATTTTCAAAATGATGCTTGGTGAGACTTCATATCTTAGTTTCTTTTGCTTGAAGTTGTTCAGTCATCTGTCTACGGTCCTCAATAGCTAGGTTCCTTTCTTTCTCAACTTGTCTAGCATTATTCATTACATCAATCATTCTCACCATCTGTGATTCTTGACCGATCTGCAGGGCTTTCACTTGTTTAGTTAAGTGAAGATTCTTTTCAGATAAATCAGAGATTTCACTTTCATAACCATCAGAAATACTTCCTGAACTAGATCCAATGTTATCAAATAAGTCATCAATCTCCTCTCCATGGTAACTAGTCTCATTTTCTAGAATTAAAAGATTCTTTCTTTGAACTAGTAACTTCTTTAATGCATCCTTAGCTTGTTTATACTACTCAATGAACATATGCATCTGAATCTTTTGATTCTCTATTGTTTTGTCTAAATTATACCTCTCCATGGTTAGATCTTTACTCTTTAGTGGTTAAACCATCCAATAAGAGATCTGAGATCTGATACCAATTGTTGGAATGGAGAGATAGGGTACTGAGAGGGGAGGGGTGAATCAGTGCCCTCAAAAACTTTAACTCCTTAGAAAATAGTAGTAAAATCAACTATGTATTGTATCCATTGTATGCATCATTCATTCAATTAACATGTAAAAGTAAATAGCATGAAATCAACAATAAATCAATCACATAACACAAGTATTTTGGTAACACAGAAACCCTTGTTAGAAGGTAAAAACTGCGGTGGGGATGACACCCACAAATCTTCACTACTGTAGATAATAAAGTATGTTAGTTAAGGCTACAAGTTGTGATTAGTTGTGGTGATCTTACCTTGTTAGGAGTAACAATTTAGATCAGCTAGATCTACCTAGTTATAGGATTACAACAACACTACTTGAGTGTGCACTCGATTAAGAGATTTACATAAAGATTGTTAGGTCTACTCTGTTAAGAGATTTTACCAAACTCTATTACAATGATTAGAAAATAACATGATGTATCTGCAATTGACAACTCAACCTTATCTGATATAGATCTATGTAGTATAGACTAGATATCACCTTTGTATGTGTGGATCTTTCCTCTGAACTACTCAGTAGCCTTATCTGATTCTACTTAATCTGAATATCTCTGAATTCTACTCTTCTCTGTCTGATAATTGATATCCTAAAGTTGGCTTCTGTTTCAAGATCTCCTTCACTTGTTCATACCAAAATTATCTTCCTTGTCAAGCCCTTATGTCAAAATAACATGAAATGCAAATATATAGCATAATGCTTTTGCGCTTAACAAAATTAGGTTATAATATCTTAGGACGAACCCTAAGATCTACGGTGTATAAAATTAACCTAGATCTAGCAATTACATAGAGATCATCATCATAATTAATGATTGTATCTACAATAAATGATACTCGATCTTGGTAAAACATTTTATGATGATGTTGTAACTGTCTACATAGATAAATGTGCCAAAACTGATTACTATGCCATTTTCTATATTGCTTGGTAAACACTGTAAATACTGCTTCGTAGTTACACTAGCACTCAGTGTTTAGTCTGCTTAGTGTTTACTGACGCCCAGTTTTGGTGTACACTGATGCTCGGTAAGACTAATCTGGTGCTTAGTTTTAACTAATATCCTTTGTTCTTGGTATTGTCTTGAGATAACTTGGTGTATTGGCTTATGTAGTGTTAGAATAATTGAGAGGGGGGGGGGGTGGATTAGTTATCCAATGTCCCAATACAAAATGTATAATCCAAAAACCAAATACTTAAAACTTCTGATACTCGGTAACTTAAAATACTGTATTATCTATGCTTTTACCGATTACTAGTCTAAAACATATAGTAGTTATCGATCAAATCAAATATGCAACATGTACATATGACATCAGATAAATATCACAATCAACACATAACACAAGAGATTTAATGTGGAAACCCTGTGAAGGGAAAAACCACCTAGGACCGACAACCCAAAAATATTCACTCTTATGAAGTGAGGTTGGTGAAGACCCAACCTTGTTAAAGGTTATAAACACACTGTTAGGTGTGACCTTGTTAGAGGATTTAAGACCAATCGTTATCATCCAACCAATAGTCACTCTGGGGTTGACATGATAACAATGTTCATTCTATGAATGATACATAATAAGACTTTCTTAGTCCACTTGGTTAAGAGATTTGACTATGTACAATGGTTAAATATGTAATAGTAGGTGATTTGATCTATTACAACTTCAATTGTAGATATACAAATATATTCAACTCATACAAATCTTTCTGATCAATGTAACATTTCTGATTCAATAATATATCAACTTAATGTCTGTCAGTAATTACTCTTTGTCGCTTGGTAATGCTCTGCAGTAGGGTTCTCCTTAACCAGTATGATCAGAATGCATGAAAACTTGTTCACGCGATGATTCTGCAGCTTTCTTTTCTTTTGGCATCACACTCACTTATGAAATCTCTAGTCTCTTATATAGACATGTAAACCATTTTCTTCTGCTCCATCAGATTTTTCCCCTTAATCATCTTCGTTGATTTTGCCTCTTAAACATACCTTGACACTTGTGTGTCAATAACACATTTGATTCTCATCCTTTAGATCTTTCCTGAATTTTGTTAGCTGTCAATCTGTGTAACAAACATTATCTGTTACCTTGA
This sequence comes from Chamaecyparis obtusa, assembly GCA_027943335.1. NCBI lineage: Eukaryota > Viridiplantae > Streptophyta > Pinopsida > Cupressales > Cupressaceae > Chamaecyparis > Chamaecyparis obtusa. Next base: position 687,451 of record BSBK01004459.1, read on the forward strand.
AATCATACACTTTCCAGCTCATCAATTCTTGTCAACTAAACTAGTCATTTAGTTCATTTTGTTTTGCTCAGTTAATAAAGAAATGCATCAGTGAACACAAGCTTGGTGTACACTATGCTCGATATACACTACACTCCATCGGTGTACACTTTAATGCTTCATCAACCGACAACACTACTTTGTGTCTTTTAGGTCTTTTCCTCATCATAGATGAATGCAACATAATCAAGTCAATATCATAAGGTCATAGATTCATCAACAAGTTACTCAATATATTTTTTATCCTCATCTATCATATCCATCTTCCTCATGTAGATATTTATGTTCTTCATCTCTTTCACTCCTTTTCTACAGATGTTTCAGTATAGTAACTTACAAGATAAGTTCTATCAAACTATTTGACATTAATGACAACATAATACTGATTTAATCATCTTACATATCTAATCAATCAGCTCGGTGATCTCTAATCACATATTCTCCAATCAGGTTCTAAATCAATTGTAGTTCATCAATCTCTCCCTTTGGCATTGATGGAAACTCAAGTAATATGAAATATACCAAGCATGTATTCTACAACTCTGTGAACAAATGTTGTACAAGCTCTTCCTAGCTTAATATGTTTAATCACTACATTACTTAACAACATTACACATGCAGCTTTAACATTATGCAAATATGATCTTTTCAGCTTTTGGATTCCTTCTTCTGTTCTCAATAACTGATCTTCAGTGCTCTCCCTTGCTTCAATTTGTCTCTCCCTTAGATAGTTCTCATCGGTGCATATTATTTCCTATTTTTTATCTCTCCCTTTGAAAACAATGCCAAAGAAACAAATAAACATACAACTCTTTAATAGCCAAGTAACTCTCTGTTGTCCAATGCATTCTCTGTATCTCTGTATACTGATATCCCAATCTATTTCAATAATTTTCATAGCTTTAAACATGATCCAAAGTGTGAACTATGCTGCATCAACATAAATGATCTTCTGATAAGATTAGGCTGATGCAACATCCAGATCACATTAGTGACCGGTAGATGGGGGTGGACCCCAAGTCTAGTCCTTAAGTACTCAAATGTATCCTTTGGTAGAGCTTTTGAAAATATATCTGCAAGTTGTTCTTTTGAAGTAAAAAATTCTAACTTAACTTGCTTCTCCTATACTTGTTCTCTCAAGTAGTGATACTTAATAGATATATGCTTTGTCTTAGAGTGCATCACTAGATTCTTTGAAATGTTTATTTCACTGGTGTTATCATAGTATATAATCATCGACTCAATGATTATCTCATTCATACCTTCTAGAACTTGCTTAATATATGCAATGTTTGAACAATTTGTAGTAGCAACAACATACTTTGTTTCAGCTACAGACTGAGAAATACAAGCCTACTTCTTACTTGTCAAAGTAACAAGTCTTTCACCAAAGAAAAATGTTCCTCTAGTGGTACTTTTTTTGTCATCCACATTTCCAAACCAATCAACATCAGTATAAACCTTCAGTTCAAACTTGCCTTCCTTAGGATACCATAATCCATAATCCTCTATTTTCTTCAAGTATCTTAAGATTCTTTTAGTAGCAATCATGTGTGATTCTCTAGGGTTAGCAGAAAATCTAACAACTATTCCCACAACATGTGCTATATTTGGTCTACTCTGAACTGCATACATTAACTTACCAATCATAGATCAGTACAGTGTTTGGTTCACCTCTTTAGTTTCATCTCCTTAGTTAGTTTACATCTGGTAGTCATCGATGTTCCAAAATTTTTAGCATCTTCCATGCCAAATGTTTTTAATACTTCCTTGATATATTTGGATTGTGAGATGAATAGACCATTATTCTATTGAATCACTTGTAGTCCTTGAAAGAACTTAATCTCTCCGAACATAGAAATTTCAAACTCTTTTCTCATCTCATCAGCAAAGGCTTTACATATGTTATCTTGACCTCCAAAAATAATGTCATCCACAAATATTTCAGCAATAAGAATAGTATGATCAGTATCTCCTTTCATGTACAAATTGATGTTCTCACTTGTTCTTACAAATCCTATACTTAACAAATATGTATGTACCCTCTCATACCAGGCTCTTGGTGCTTGCTTCAAACCATATAAAGCTTTATGTAATCTACATACCATATCTTTATTTTCTGGATCAACGAACCCTTCAGGTTGTTCTACGTAGACTTCTTCTTCAAGTATTCCATTTAGAAATGCTGACATGACATCCATTTGATAAACTTTGAATTTCTTGTGTGTAGCACATGCAAGTAGCAATCTAACTCCTAATCTAGCAATAGGTGAAAATTTTTCACCATAATCAATTCCTTCCTCATGTGCATATCCTTTACATACCAATCTAGCTTTATTTCTTGTTACTTCTCCATTTTCATTTAGCTTGTTCCTGAATATCCACTTAGTACCGATAACATTCTTATCTTTAGGTCGGGGTACTAAGGTCCAAGTTTTGTTCTTCTATATTTTTTCTATTTCCTCTTTCATTGCATTAACCCATTCATCATTCTCTAATGCACCTTTTACATTTTTCGGTTCATAATCACAAACTAGACATGTACCTTGTCTTGCTTTGCTCCTTGTTTGCATGCCAGCTTATCTGTCTCCAATAATTTGTGTCTCAGGAAGATGTCTCCTGACAAATCTTGCCAGTACTCTGTCTCTTCTTTCTTTTTCATCCTATACAGGTTCATTTGCTTGCTCGGTAGGTCCATCCTGCTTGTCAGTTTCTCTTTCTTGTTGTTCGATATTGTTTTCCTCCTGACCGGTTATCACAGGTTCCAGCTTCGATAGATACTCTGGTTGTTCAATGTAAGTCAATCTAATGTAGTTTTCCAGTTCCTTTGTACTTTCCTCTATGTTCTTTTCATCAAACTCATCAACTCGGACAGTAGTACTTTCAATCATTTTATTAGTAGTTTTATTTAGACACTTATATGCTTTGCTTTTACTAGAATATCCTAGAAATATCCCTTTATCACCTTTTGAGTCAAATTTACCATTTCTCTCATCCTTTAGAATAGAACATTTGCTTCCAAAAATCTTGAAATAACTTACAGTTGGTTTGTGTCCAAACCACAACTCATAGGGTGTCTTGTTGGTGTCCTTCAGTTGAACTCGGTTAAGAACATAGACTATAGTGCTGACAGCTTCTCTCCAATATGTCTGGGCAGCATTATTTTTCAACATTAGTGTCCTAGCATAGTCAACTATTGACATGTTCCTTCTTTTAGCAATGCCATTTTGCTGAGGTGTCCTCGGTGCAGAGACTTATCTTTTAATACCATGCTCATTACAAAAATTAGTGAATTCATCAGAGATAAATTCACCTCCTCTATCAGATCTTAAGCATTTCAATTCCTTACCAGTCTCTTTTTCTACCTTAGCTTTATACCACTTAAACATCTTAAATGCTTTAAATTTTTCTTTCAAGAACATAACAGTCATCAACAAAAAGAATAAAGTATCTATCACCATAATAACTTTGAGTTCTCATAGGACCACATAGGTCAGTATGAACCAACTCAAGTATCTTATTTGTTGAATAATCCTTGCTTTTGAAACTAGATTTAGTCATTTTCCCTTTCTAACATTCATGACACATAACATGATCAGATTTTGACAAGTTAGGCAAACCTCTAACTCTTTTCCTTTTATTGATCTTAATCATGTTATCAAAGTTCACATGGCATAACCATTTATGCCACAACCAAGCATCTTCATTTTTCATCATCAGATAAGAAGAGTCATCAGTATCAAGATAAAATAGATTACCTCTTAATTGTGCTCTAGTTCCAACTAGTCTTCCTCCATCATCAAAGATTTTCACTTTCTTGCTCTCAAAAGCAACTCGGTGATCTGAATTGTTCAGTTGTGCCACACTTAACAAGTTATAGTTTAGTCCATCTACCCAATAAGCATTATCACATTTTATCCTATCATTTATCATCAAGGATCCTTTACCTCTTACCATAAAAGGTGTTCCATTACCCATCTTAACTGATCCTCCATCGTATTCTTCAAGTTGATCAAATTTCTCCTCATCACTAGTCATGTGATGTGTGCAGCCACTGTCTATGATCCATGTATTATGTTTGTTAACTCTAGAGATCAGTGTTGTTTCTACATGTTTTTCTTCTTCCTTGGAGTTATCTTTCATAGCCACAAATACAACTTCTATATCATCATCATCATCAGATTCAGATTCATTATCTTTAGCTATGTAACATACCTTTTTTCCTTTGTCATTTCTATCTCAGTTATCTCTTTTGTGTCGGTAGCTCCTGTTGACTCTCCTACCATAGCTTCCTTTAGATTAGTCTTTGGATCTTTCATCATCTTTCTTATGTGGACATCTAGCAGCAATGTGGCCAACCTCTTTACAGTTAAAACATGCTAAAGGTAGCTTACCTCTATACCTTCCTTTACCTTTAGGTAACCTTCTGGCCATAAGAGCTTCAAGTTCATCAAGCTCATCATCGGTATTGCTATCACTATCATCATTCTTATTGTTCCTTCTAGACTTACCAATCTTCAGAGAAGACATGAAAGCAGACTCAACAGTCAGTACAACACTGTTATCAAAGTTATTCAATTCAAAGGTTGTAAGTTTACCAATCAGATTGTCAAGTGTAAGTACATTACCAGATGCAAACCTTGTTTCATGAATAGAAGATATTCTGATTGGGTAAATCGGCAATAAGGTTCTGAGTACTTTGCTTACAACTGTCTCTTCACTAATAAATCCATCAAATGCTCTAATAGCATGTACTAGCTCTTTCAGTCTATTTATGTATTCCACAATATTCTCACCTTCCTTCATCTTCATATCATCGAATTTGCCCCTTAAGATTTCTGCTCTAGCTCTTTTGACATTCACATCTCCACTGTAAACTTAAGAAAGTTTATCCCACATGGCTTTTGTAGTAGTGCAGCTTTTAATATCTTCAAATTCAGTATCAGTACAGGCAACAACAATCTCCATCATAGTAACATTGTGTTCATGCCTATCTTTCAGTTGATCAAGTGTCAGGGGACCAGCGGTTGGTTCTATATAGCCATTCTCCATCAATTCTAGTGCAAAATTCCCAATTCTAGATATGTGAAACTTCATCCAGCTTTGCCATACTGTAAAGTTCCCTTTGTTCAGCTTTGGAACTTCCCTCTTATACATTTTGAGATCTTTATAATGAAGTCCTTAAAAATTTGTTCCAAGCAACCAATGCTCTGATACCAATTTTTATAATAACTGAGAGGGGGGTGAATCAGTTATCCGGTGTCCCAATACAAAATGTATAATCCAAAAACCAAATACTTAAAACTTCTGATACTCGGTAACTTAACTACTGTACTGTTTATGCTTTTACCGATTACCAGTCTAAAACATATAGTAATTACCAATCAAATCAAATATGCAACATGTAAATATGACATTAGATAAATATTACAATCAACACATAACACAAGAGATTTAACATGGAAACCCTGCGAAGGAAAAAACCACCTGGTACCAGCAACCCAAAAATATTCACTCTTCTAAAGTGAGGTCAGTGAAGACCCAACCTTGTTAAAGGTTACAAACACACTATTAGGTGTGACCTTGTTAGAGGATTTAAGACCAACCGTTATTGTCTAACCAACAGTCACTCTGGGGTTGACAGGATAACAATGTTCATTCTATGAATGATACATAATAAGACTTTCTTAGTCCACTTGGTTAAGAGATTTGAATATGTACAATGGTTAAATATGTAACAATAGGTGATATGATCTATTACAACTTCAATTGCAGATATACAGATCAATATTCAACTCATACAATCTTTCTGATCAATGTAACATTTCTGATTTAATAATATATCAACTTACTATCCGTCAATGATTACTCTCTGTCACTCAGTAATGCTCTGCAGTAGGATTCTCCTTAACCAATATGATCAAAATGCATGAAAACTCATTCACGCGATGATTCTACAGTTTTCTTTTCTTCCGGCATCACACTCATGAAATCTCCAGTCTCTTATATAGACATGTAAACCATTTTCTTCTGCTCCATCAGATTTTGTGGCTTAATCATCTTCATTGATTTTTCCTCTTAAACATACCTCAGCACTTGTGTCAATAACACATTTGATTCTCATCCTTTAGATCTTTCTTGAATTTTTTTAGCTGTCGATCTGTGTAACAAACATTATCTGTTACCTCGAAATCATACACTTTCCAACTCATCAATTCTTGTCGGCTAAACTAGTCATTTAGTTCATTATGTTATGCTTGGTTAACAAAGAAATGCGTCGGTGAACACATTCTTGGTTTACACTATGCTCGGTATACACTACACTCCTTCGATGTACACTTTAATGCTTCATCAACTAACAACACTGCTTTGTGTCTTTCAGCTCTTTTCCTCATCATAGATGAATGCAACATAATCAAGTCAATATCATAAGGTCATAGACTCATCAACAAGTTACTCAATGTATTCTTTATTCTCATCTGTCATATCCATCTTCCTCATGTAGATATTTATGTTCTTCATCTCTTTCACCCCTTTTCTATAGATGTTTCAATATAGTAACTTGGGTGAACCCACAATAGTGGGTTACACTTTTTTGCCTGAACGGACACTAAACTCTACATTATGAAAAAAAACTTTCAGATTCAGATGCATATTCATGTTAAACCATTCAGAATTAGAATATGAAGTAAATTAGAGTCTTTTAGGCTTTTTTGTCTAGATTCTAAATATATTTTTTATTTTTATTTGTGAATTGATTTGATTGGTTTTTTCTTTCTCCCACAAAAATGGGTGTTTCTGAAAACATCATTTTCAAAGAGTTACATTGTTGTCATAGAGCATTATTTTTTTTCTAAAATAGATATCAATGTGATTCTTTCAAATTTAGTTTCTTAACATCCATATGGAGGGCATGAAATTGGGTTTATGTCATTATCATGATTATTCCATAATTTATTAACGTTTGAAGTTGACTAAACCGTAATTTTGACATACCTTGACTACATAGCTTATAACTTGTTGTGTATTTGTCCAATTTCATTTTTATTTTTTTGATAGAAAAAGAACTTAAATACCTAGGGCATAGATATTTTTTAGAATTTTTTCATAAGAATCAAACATAGAGGTAGACATACAGTGAAATATCTATGTTTCGTAAAACTAAAAATACAAAGTCATAATAAACTCAATATATATTAACATTATAATAATTGGAAAGAGTTTTCTCAATAGTACCTTACTACATAGATAGATATTTCAAATGGATTCATTTGATCTTCCAAAAGATAAAGTTGAAGTGATTTTTTGTCAGTATTTTAATAGGTGTGAAGGAGACTCCATTGTAGGTATGAATGAGGAGTATAGATGTTATATCAATGTTTTTTTTATTCAAGAGACTTTGAGCTAATAATTTGTAATTAATTCATTTAAATGGAACTTCTCAAGGCTTAAATCATCATATTTTATTAAAAATGTGTTATTTCAGCAAAAATCAGCATGTCTTAAAAAGTGTAACCCACTATTGTGGGGTCACCCACTTACAAGATAAGTTCTGTCAAACTAGTTGACATCAATGACTACATAATACTGATTTAATAATCTTACATATCTAATCAATCAGCTCGGTGATCTCTAATCACAAATTCTCCAATCAGGTTCTAAATCAGTTGTAGTTCATCATGTAGTTAACCAGCTAGCATGAGTAGCTTGAAGTACTTTCTTTTACCGACTATATAGCATAGGTAACCGACTGATTATCTTTGATACTAATGATAATCTTTAATGCTCAAATAGAGATAACAATATTTTCTCTTGACACTATATTTTGACATTGTTTGCAAATTACACGGTCAGGTTTGGATATACTCGATAATCTTCTTACTTTCCTTTTCTTGTTGATCTTAAACATGTTGTCAAAGCTCACATGACATAACCTCTTGTTCCATAACCAAACATCTTCATTTTTAGCCAACAAACAAGAAGTTTCAGCATTGTCCAGATAGAATAAGTTACCTTCTGATTATTCACCAGTACTGATCAATTTTTTAGCCTCATCACATATTTTCACCTTTCTTTTCTCAAATGCAACTCGATGACCTGTGTTATTCAATTGTGCTACACTAAAAAAATTATAGTTAATTCCTTTCACCCAATAAGCATTTTCACATCTGATCTTATTATTCAACATTATAGTTCCTTTACCTTTCACTTGACAAAGTGTATCATTTCCCATTTTCATAGATCCACCATTATAGTGTTCAAGATATTCAAAATTTTCTTCATCACCAGTCATATGATGTGTGCAACCACTATCAATAATCCAAGTATCATTCTTACTAACATTATAATCCAAGTATCATTTTTTTTATTTTTTTTTAACCATACATTTCTTCTTCTTTGGAATCTTCCTTCGATGCAACAAATACCACTTATATGTCCTCATTAGTTTCAGTCTCAGTATCATTATCTTCATCTTCAACTAGGTAGCATGCTTTCTTACCTTTATATTTGTAGTCTTGGTTGTATTTTTTACCTCTTTGTTGGTTACTTTTGTAATATCGGTAATCTCTTCTGCCATTCTTCCTTTCATTTGATTTTTCACTTGTTCTTTCATCATCTTTCCTTTCAGGACATCTTGCAGCAATATGACAGACCTCTTTGCATTTAAAACATACCAAGAGTAGCTTACCCTTATATCTTCCTTTTCCTTTTGGTAACCTTCTAACCATTAATGCTTCACATTCATCAAGCTCATCTTCCTCAACTTCACTATCACTTTCATTTCTTATCTTATGTCTACTGCTTGATCTTCCAATATTCAGAGATGACATAAATGCAGATTCTACCATAGGTAAAATATTGTTATCATAGTTGTTAAGCTCAAATGCAGTCTATCTACAGATTAGACTATTAAGAGAAATATTATTACCGATAACTTCTCTCATTTCATGTATTGTAGATACTCTAATAGCATAGGTAGGCAATAGTGTTCTTTGAATTTTACTTACCACACTTTCTTCTTCAATTGTTCCACCTGCTCCTTGAATAGCATTCACCACTTTCTTGATTCGGTTGTTGTACCCAGTGATGTTTTCACCTTCTTTCATCTTCATATCATCAAACTTTCCTCTTAAGCTTTTAACTTTTTCTCTAAGCACATTCACATCTCCTCCATGAACTAGTGTCAGCTTATCCCACATCTATTTTTTAGTTATACAGTTCTTGATATCTTCAAATTCAGTATCTGATAAAGAAGAACCAATCTCAATCATCATAGCATTATGTTATTGTCTCTCTTTCATCTGGTTGACAGTCAAAGGACTGGTAGGAGTTATAAACTCATTTTACAAATAGTAAAGTATAGAATCTCTAATCCCAGATACATACAACTCCATCCTGCTTTTCCATGTTGATAAATTATCTTTGTTCAGCTTTGACACCTCTCTCTTATACATCTTGTGATCTTTAACTTAAGTCCTTCAAACTTTTTCTTTCAAGTACTCTCACTCTGATACCAATTGTTAGATAACTGAGAAGGGGGGTGAATCAGTTAAGTCTAGCTATCCTACAGTCCCAAATACTTTTAGATGTATAAAACAAATCCTTCAATAAATAAATAAATAAACAACTCGGTAAAACTTATTTGTGCCTTTCTATTTATTAGTCGATTACCAATAGAATTAACTAGTATATATCTATCAAACTAGTAATTGTAATGTGTAAAAAAATAAAAAATCATCACATCCATACACATATAACACTTTATTTTTAACATGGAAACCTAGTTAGGGGAAAAACCACCTGGGACCGGTACCTCAAATAATTTCACTATTCTGAAGTGAGCTCAGTTAAGAGCCAACCCTATTAAAGGTTACAAAACACACTATAAGGTGTGACCTTGTTAGAGGATTTATCACTAATAGTTCTCTATGACCATACATTCACTTGGGGTCAACAAGAAAAAAATCAACATTCATTGAATGTCATAATGAAATAAATAAAGATTGTTAAGTCCCACTCGGTTAAGAGATTTATCTGTAGCAATGGTTACAATGCAACAATAAATGATCTGATTCACATACAACTTCATTTGAAAATTTTCAAATCTATGCTAAGCTCAAAATACCTCTAGGCATCTTAATCTCTTCAATTTATTTATATCGTCCAACTCTGTTCTGCTCGGTTATCTCCTTTTTGATGCTCAGTGTAGTCTGCAGAATCGCTTGCTTCTTACTTCAACATGTCAAACCAGCTTTGCATGAATGCAATATTCTTCTCACATGCATTATCACTTTGAATCTCTTGTCTCCTTAAATAGACATGATAAAAAAATTTCTTCTCAGCTATAGATTTTTCCTCTTAATCTCCTTCATTGATTTTGTCACTTTAACCTTCCTCAAAACTTGTACCTTAAACACATTTCATTCTTCATCATCTGATCTTCCTTGAATTTTTTCAGTCGTAGATCTTCATAAAAAACTTTATCTTTGTCCTCATAATCATCCATATTCATCTAGCTCATCATCTTTAGTCGGTAATCACATGTTCCATATTATTTCTTTCACTCAACCAATATCATGATGTGTCACTGACTTCTTACTCAGTTAATACTATACTTGGTATACACTACACTTGCTCGGTGTACATTATATGAACTTGATGTATACTAAGTTCTTCATTTACCGACCACATAAACTTGTTCATTCTTGATCTTCAATTCTTAATAGAATCATGTAATATAATAAAATCACTATCATCTTCATGTTAATATCTCATTATTTCACCAATATTACCTTCTTGAGATGTTTGCAACTATAATGATAAGTACAATCAAAACTAGTTGACATCAATGACAATATAATAACTGATCTAATGTCTCAATGTATATACCTTTGTAGCTCGGTGATCATCTTCACATTTTTTTCTCCAAGGAGTTAATCATTTGTAGTCTCTCAAAGGTTTTAGGCCTAATCGGTATTTTATTAAGTCTGAAATTCTATGTTTTAATTATTCATTGTACTCTTAGCACATGCAGCCTGGAAAATTCTAAAAAACACCTTTGACAGTGCAAATGAATCTAGAAAGATTCAACTCCAATATCAATTGGAGGATCTCGGGTACACTGATTTCAAAACTATGGATGAATGTTTACTTAAGTTTGATTCTATTTGAAGTCAATTAACTATTTTAGGAGTACATTTAATTGATATTTGTTTAATTCATATTGTTTTGAAAATATGTCTTCCTAGACAATTCCAACAATTTATTACTAATGCTCATTAGCATTTAGTTATTACTACCTTAGCAGATCAATTAAATTATGCTATCCTTCAAACTCTCTTATGTCAAGAAGAAACTAAGTTAATTTAATTTGGCACACTTCAAACTAATGAACATGCTTTCATGTCTCGATCGCATAACAATAATCATAATTCTAATAACAATTATAGATCAAATAATAATGGTCATTCTAATTATCATAATTCTCAACATTATAATAATAATTCCAGCATAACAATAGTCATAATAATAGTTATCATAATAATCATAATCACCTTAATAATTGACCCCATTGTACTTATTGTGGGAAAGATGGTCACATGTCCAAAAATTGTTTTAAGAAATGAAATCATGAGAATCCTTTTACTCCTAATAATCAAACTAATCAAAATTCTCATAATAATAACTCTTGTCAAGCTTTTGTTGTTCATTATGGGATGTTTAATCCTCACTACGATAATAATATCATTTTTCATAATTCTCCTATTTGGGATGAATCATACGACAATGGCTATTTTTGGGATAACCCCTGAGATTATTATCTTCCCAATGAAACAAACTTAATACAAAGGGATAACATTTTCTCTTCTTTAAATGCATTCACACTTGATGATTCTTCTTATTCCACTTTTGATGATATTTTCGAACAAGAACAGGACATTATTTCTACCTTTCTTAATGATACGTTGCCTCCTTTTGACTCTCCTAGTAGAGACGTGTATATTTCTCCATATTAACTTCATGATTTCTCCAACATTCAAGATTCTGAATGTAATGTTAATCCTATGGTTGTTGTGGAGGACAATAATAATGACTATGATAATGATGATAATGATGATGATTATAATAGCTCTACTCCTCTTGATTTTTCATATAATTATGAATCCATTACTAATATATTTTATGAAACTGATGATTGTATCATTGATTATGTGACTGGTTTATTTTATGATTCACAATCTAATTTTACTTTACAAGGTTTTACTGATTCAAATATAGGAAGAGATCCCAATGATGGGAGATCTACTAATGGTTATTGCCTTACTACATATTCAGGTGCTATTTCTTGGAGAAGTAAATATGATCAATCTTTGTCTCTATATTCTTTTGAATATAAATATGAAAAATGTACACATGTATCTAAAGAAGCTCTCAAGAATAAAAGATTACTTGAAGATTTGGGCCCTCCTCAAAAAGAACCTACACCTTTGTATTGTAATAATCAAAGTGATACTTCCTTAGCAAAGAGTCCTATGTACCATTCAAGGTCTAACAACATATCACTCCATAATCATTTCATAAAAGAACAAGTTGAAGAGATGCAAGAGTCCCTCATTTATTGCAAGAGAAATTATCCAATTGTCGATATCTTAACAAAGACTCTTTCTAAAGAGAAATCTCAAAATTATTGTAAACATTTGGGTTTGATACCTATTGCTCTGATTTCCCCAAGTAAGGATTAAAGGGGGATGTTATAATTAATAATATTTCATTGGTGTATTATTTAAATATGGATATGGAATGTATCCTATTTTGTAATTTGTCCTCTAGTCCAAGTGGGAGGACAACTCACTTCTTTTATTTCCTTTATTAAGGAATTTATCTTTTTCCTCCTTAAGAGGATTCTCACACTTGGCACACACTTAATGTGAATGTGAAATACATAGCACATGGGAGTTACATTCTAACTCCATCAGTCATATCTACTTAAGAGATACTTCTACACACACTTCATGATGAATTTTCTCACTTCTCACATTCTCAATTATTGCTCTCTCATTGTTGTAATGAGCTTTGTATTCACATTCTCTCTCCTTCTCTAGGCTTTTTACCTCATTCATATTATATACACAAGGGATTTTTCTTAGTTTTTCCCATTTCAAAATCCTTGTCTCATTGTGTTGATCTTAGAGCATCTTGATGGTTTTGGTGATTGATCTTGAAGAAATCTCTCATTCTTTGAGTTTATGGTAAACTACTTCCTTTTGCTAACTCTCTTGGATTCTTTCCTTTAGCTCCTTTCATTTTTTGTATTTTCCTTACAAGATTCACGAGTGTTAGATTTTTTTGCCTCCTTCCATACTACTTCATGCCATGAAGCTTTCACAAACTACAAAGAAGATCAATTTGGAAGGGTATATCCTAGAGATAATAAGGCATGTGACATGATTGGAAAAGGGGATGTCACATTACAAGTTAAAAATAGTAATAAGTGGTTGTTAAAATATGTACAATATGTTCCTAAGATTTTAAAAAAAGGAATTTAATTTCCATGGGGAAGCTTTATACTCAAGGGTACAATGTCACTTTCTCTATTGATGCTTGGAAAGTGAACAAGAAAGCCATGTTGATTGCAAAGGGAAACAAAGTAGGTAGCTTGTCTATACTTGAGAATCTTGGTGCAATGGGAGTTGTAATGCCAATTGTTGATAAAGGTATGGAGCTTTGGCATTAAAGACTTGGACATATGAGAAAACAAATTCTTGATGTCATGCTTGCAAGAGAACAATTACCAAGTCTAAAATTTGTTGATTTATAGTTTTGTGAACATTTTATTTATGGCATATAGAAGTGGGTATCAATTCCATCAAAATTCCATGCATTAGGTTTTAGTTTCATGCATATTGTTCTAATGATTTTTGGGTGGGGCAAACTATAGAAAAAGTATAATATTGGATCTTACTTGAAACTCCATAGGTCTAGTCAATGAGGAAATAATTTATAACTTGTATTATTTGGAAGTTTTAATCTAGAGCCCCTATATTTTACGTGTGATGCCATTTAATAGTTGTGATTTTGTTGATTTTGAGTTCTCTTGAGCAATATTTCATTACTCAATTTTCTGCTAAAGAAACTTGCTAGGAAAATTTTCATTAATCATCAAATTTTATTTCTAATGTTTAAGTTGATTGTACAAATGAACATTTGTGACCAACAATGAAGCATATGACATACTGAGTATATAATATAGAAAATCAAGGATGTAGTATTAGAAGATCAGTTGCCAGTGAAGCATAGAGGATTGATGCAGCTGGTAAAAAAATAAAGGTTTTGTACTCAAGGTATGAATTTTTTGTGAAATGCATGTATGTTAAATATGAACTAGTTACCCAAGAATGGACTTACTTTATGTTATTTTGGTTATGTTAATATTAATAAAATTATATCCTTTTTGTACTTCCAATCCAGGTTTAGTTGAATCTTTGGATGTTGTATTTAATGTTTGGATAAGTTTCTTCTATTAACCAACTAAAATATATTAAGGAGATATTTTGAGGATTTTGTGATTTAGTGGTGATTTTCCAATCATTATGGTCACCACTTCTTGATGAGATTCAAAGATTATATTATTTTACTATTCAAGTTGTGTTAGGCTAATAGATATTTGAATGCTTGTGATGCTTTCACGAAGATTTTAGAAACTAATGATACTTAGTAAAGACCACTAAAAGACTAGAAGTTTCAAATAATGACATATGAATATAACCATTTGAATTAATTATATATGATTTTTTATTTTCATAACTTAAATAGTTAAACATAGTTTAAGTTTGATATGTTTTCCTACAACCTATAATAATGTTTTGCAAAAGTAGGGATTACTTACCTCTACTTCTCATTAGTTCTTTTTATATTTTCAAGAGTTATTACAAGCTTGGAGTATACTTGTAGATATTTAGTGATGGAATTTGTTGAAAAGGATGGTCATAAGAAAGAAGTAGATCTAAATTATATTTATATGTGTATCATTAAGAGACAACAACTCTTTTCTCACACCCACACTAATGGTATTACCTGGAACCACATTCCTTTGAAGGATCTTTTAAAATATATTTTTTAGCATATTAAGGCTTCTAAATTTTGCAAGCATGTCTATAAGTGCACTTGCAACTACAATATTTGACATATATCAACTTGAAAATATTTTTTGATGGATGTACATTCCCTATTCCAAAGCTTGTAGCTTTGTATAGCTAGGAGTATGCTAGCAAATGTAAACTTGTCTAGTTGAACACATGCATGTTGCATTAGATAAAATAGAACTAATTTATAGTGAGGATACAATGGTCACATTCCATGAGAAGCCATATCAATCCATCATTTTTCAAACACTTACACCTGTTAATCAAAATATTGTGAAGAGCCAAACATGTCAAGAAAGCAAGCTTTGGAGTAGTAAAGAGGTAAGATCATCCTTTCATTTTCTTATGTTATAAAATAAAACTTTTAGAAATTTAAGGAAACTGAGGACCTTTTATTAGAATTTGAAAATTAAAAAAAAGGAGATTATATTACAGTCTTAAAAAAATAGAGGACCTTCTGTTATAGTTTGAAAATATACTATTTTTTATTTCCATTTATCCTTCATTGGATTGTCATTGCATATGAGCTATGTTAGATCTCTTTAGATCTTTTTTTATGAATACCAAACCATTTTTTCCATTTTATTTTCTTTTTATTTATCATACCCTATGATTGGCACTCCCACCCTTTCTTATTGAATGTTTTGGTTAAAGGGGAAAACTGGTTGTATAGGGACCAGAAACCTAAAGTCAACAAAAGAGTAACAAAACTAGTCTTAAGTAGAAAGAATCTAGGACACAAAAGGGAAACAGATGAAAAATAACCCATAAACACATAGGACATAACAACCCTACAATTAAATAACATTCTTAACAACAAAGCTATAGCATTACGACCAGCTTATCATTATTATGAATGATATCTTTATTTATATTTTAACTTTCCTAATGATATTGTCCATAGGGGTCATACTCTTATCCTTTCCCCAGAGCCTCATTGTTGAAGAAGGTAGGGACTTCTCAGTAGCATACATGTTAGCATTTTCATCCTTTGAATGAGCCTTGTATCTCTTTCAAGTACTTGCATACAAATCATTATCCTTCTTGACCACCTTAGTACTTGTAGTAGGATAATTTCCCTTGGAGATGGAATGAAGAACTTCATCCTGCTCATTAAGCCTATAGAGGCCATCACTACTATGGTCCATAGACAATTTACTCACATTCACCACCATAGTCAAGCTCTATTGAACCTTCCACAATTCATCCTCTAGAGTCTTAATGAGATATTCATGGTTCTTTTTCAAGACTTTGATTCCGTTAGCCATGGTTTTCATATTAGAAATTCTACTATCCAATTTCCCATTAGATGAACTAACCTTCTCTTTTAAATTATTTATCTCATGTATAATCTAAGCAAACAAAGCATTTTGATTATCCAACAAATTTATCAAATTGGTATTAGTAATCAAATTCTTAGGAGCTGAGGAGCCCATCTCCTTAGGGGTAACCCCACCACCATCAGTAGGCATAAGCCCATTATCACCCACATCCTTCAAATTCCAACCAATAAATTTTGAAGAAGCATTCTTCTGCCAAGTGATCTTCTTGTTGACATGGATAGATAAGGGCATATAAATCTTAGTTTTGCCCTTATCACTTGACATAGAAACCCTAGCCACCTGTTTATCTTTCACATCTATGCTAGGGTCCACCAAATCTATCACATAATCATGGTCTTCATCCTCATCAAATAAAACAATACTCTTTCTATCAATGGGGATTTTTGCTTTGAGGATGAGGGGCCCTATTTGTTATAAATATGAAAGACCGCATCCCCATCAGAGTCTACCTCCTGATTAAAAGAGGTATCCCTATAATGAACATGAACAATTTTCTTAAATTCTATACCATATTTGACCACAATATTCCACTCAACATGGAGATTCCTAACATAGTCCATAATCAAAATGATTAAGCCTGCATGGAGAACAAGGGAGGACACACTTTTCTCATGGGCTCTAATACTATTGTTCAACAATGAAACTAGATAAAAGGGAAAAGAGATACATTTCCATATTGAAAGTTGTTTAAAATGAAAAAGTGATAGTTGAAGATACTAAAAAAATTATCTTATAAGGTGATGTAGCACATAATGACCTCTATGATGTCCCACCATGGCTTTGGAAGTGAATTTATCTCCCATCCACCATCTATCTTACTTCTCACCTTCTCCCTTTCTTTTGATAGGAAAAATGTTTCCATCACCTCAGTAGCATGTTTCTTAAACTTATAAAATTTGGCTCACTCAATCAAGGTGCTGGAAACCTTAACCAATAGCTCTTCTCTGAAATCCAATTGTAGACCATAGATGCAGAGCACACCAGCTTTCCACCCATGAACAAAATCCTCAATCAAGAGGGCATCTACATCATGAATCTTTTCGATATACCCATTCAATCCTCCCACGGAGAAATCACTCCAAACCACTGCCATATTCTACCATTTTTCATAAACAATACTCAAGACAGATTCTGTCACACCCATCTGACAAAAATCAAAATTCATAGCAAATTGAACCATAGAAGGAGCTAAGCTAACACACAAGAGACAATGAATAAATTTGCCATAAAAAATTTCTTTCCCCACATAAATGATATCCTATCAAGGACACTAAGAAGGATGTCATCCTCCATCATTTCCAAAAATCTCTTGTATATTGCACACATCATAATTATTTCAAAGTAACATATGGAGATCCACTGGGATCCGATCATAAATCTTTCATTCCTTCTCACTTGGAAACCCAACACCAATATTGGGTAATTTATCCACAACATGGTTGCCTTTACGATAAATATTTGAGATCTTATAATCATCAAAGTCTCTAAAAAGCACTAGGAAATATTTAATGATGGAATTAATCGTAGAACCGAGGGGGGAGGTCCCCTTCAAACAATTAATGATATTCAAAGAGTCACTTTCTAACTAGACCCTTCTCAAACCTTTATTTTTAGCCAATTTGTTCCCTTTCTTGTTGAATGTTTCTATCCCTATCAACATAAATAATTATCTGGAAATCCTTAACCAATATGATATATATTAACAATCATACCCTAGTAAAAGATGAAATATATTTTCTTATGAATTTCCATCTTTTGATATATAGTTTTAAAGCTACAACCTCAAAGATTAATATTGTTGACACCTACAAAACTTTAGCAAAGTACTTCAAGCCCAAAGTTTATGAATCCTCTATGCATAAAAGATCCATTGTCATCTTAGGTTGAAAATCATAACCAACTAGTCCAAGATTTTCCCTTGAAGCTTAAGTTTAGCAAAACCCAATTAGAGATTGCTTCCACGTGATAATTTTGTAGCATCCCTCTTATATTCTAACCCATTTGACAAGGAATGTTTGGACAATTAGCCATAAAATAATCACTTTCTTTCTTTGAAATTCCTTTTTTTTATTTATATTTTTCACATGGTATGAGAGCAAGTAGCAAGTAGTAGCCTGGTTAATGGAGGGATGATGTTGAAAATCTTTTCCTTGTCAAATTATTTTGAAGATTTTTGAAGAGTTAAAATTATTTGTTGGCCACATCTTTTAAGTTCAATACAAATTTATAGATTTTATTCTAGGGAGATAGTGCCCAAATGAGTATGTTCAAGATTTGTGGAAGCCCATCATTTAATGGTGAGAATTATTTGCTTGTATTTTAATTTTTGTTATATTATAGGATAATAGTCATCACAATCAGTCATCTTTTAATACATTGAACATTTTCATAGCAACCTTCAAAAGAAGTATTATATTGTTTGATACTTGGGTCTTCAAATCATAATTATTAACATTTGTCAATTCAGAAGTAAGATTCCTATAACCTTCATGTAAAAGGTATGTGTGTACGCTGCTTCATTTCTCTAAATCTCCCCTCCTACATTATTTTCTTATGCTCTTGCATTCTCCCTTTCCTTTGTAGAAATATCTTTCTCCTTATAAGCTTCATCTTGGGGGGCCAACAGTCTTCTTACTTCCTCTTCGAAAGAGTTAGCTTCCACTAATAGTTGTTCCAATGTTTCCTTTTTTTTCTACAATATTTTTTGTCAAATCCTCTTGGAACTTTATTTGAGATATGTTGGTTTTCCTATTGATCATAGGGGTTATATTTTCAATAATGAAGCCACCTATTTCATTATTTATTTTAGTTTTGATTCCATCTTCTTGTTGTTTATCTTCTTTGTTGATTTTTTGTGTTTTTGTTCTTTTTTTTATTACATTGCCATAAAAAGGTCCTTTGTAAAATTCTGGTTTAATATATAAATGCCCCTATAGTGTAATTTTTTCTAGAGGCTCTAGTTTCTTGATTTTGTTGTCTACTTCCACTAATAGTTTAATATCCCCTATTTTGAGAGAGTTCTTATCTACTCCTATGAAGGCTCCCAATGCATTTCCAAATTTCTTAAGGTTTTAAAATGTAAAAGTTCAACTAGAAGATAACCTAGTCTAATCGATTTTGGGAATAGCTTAGGTTTATAAGATTCAGGGAAGAAATTTGGCTATCAATCTAAAATATGGAAACTATATCCTTTATAAATCAAAGGTTCTCCATACAAAATTTCTTCCTTTAATTATTTTTTTTCCAATATATATACAGAAAATCATTTATTAAGATAAAGATACTTACTTGGCTTGGGAAGATCCAGTTCCACCAACTGACAATT
The DNA here is from genome assembly GCA_027943335.1 of Chamaecyparis obtusa. Taxonomy (NCBI): domain Eukaryota; kingdom Viridiplantae; phylum Streptophyta; class Pinopsida; order Cupressales; family Cupressaceae; genus Chamaecyparis; species Chamaecyparis obtusa. Next base: position 707,301 of record BSBK01004459.1, read on the forward strand.
TTCTTTAAGGACTATCCTAATCTACTTCATCTTGGATAGAGGCCATATTTTTTGCAATGACAAGGGTCCATTATTTTAGTTGAAATGATGAATGCCTTATAATCCCCTTTTTCCAACTTATTTGGAATCATCTTCCCTTTTATTGTAATTTTCTCCTGCTTCCACTGCTCATACATAGGCCTTTGCAATTTTTTATTATGGTTTTTGAATTGTTGTTACTGGATCATTTCTTCCCCTATATATAAGGTTATTTTGGAGCCCAAATTTTTATTATTTTTACATTAATGGCTATGGTTGGATAGTTTTTTTTTCCATCGTATTCTTACTAAGGTAACATGTATAGATTTTATACCTTGGCTCTTGCTACCCCAAGGGCGTGGGTTTTTCATTTATGCCTATCGCAATAATGTATCGAGTAGTATTTGGTTGAGGCATGTCGTAGAAGTAGTGTTTATGCCCTATATTTCAACTTTCCAATCTATCTGATGTGTGTGTTTGTTGAGCATGTTTGATTTGATTTCTTTCAGCCATCCTTTCTTTTCTCAATGGAATACTATTCGCCCCTGTGGCGATTTGTGGAATTTCCACTGGAATTCTATTTTCCCTAGTTATCATCTGACCATTTTAGAGGTTAAAATATAATCTTTCTATTCTTATTATCCTCCTAGATTTAACTAGCTGCCATCTACTTTTTGCACTTAGATTTGCAAGAAAACTGACTTTCCTACTTCACTTATCTTCTTGAGTTCTCATTTTTGGGCATTTCAAAGCTAATCATCTATTTTATAGATTAAATTTAATTCTAAGTATATTATATATGTATAGTCCTAAAAATTTAGCACCCATAATTAGAGGCTCTAGGACCTATTAGGCCCTATTTTGGTGATTTTGAGGTTTGAATTTTTGTTATGCTTGATCCTAGCAACCTATATTTTCTTCCCCCACTTCCTATCTCTCTCCCTAAGATCTTGATAAAAATTGAGCTTAATTTTCCTTGGACAAATTGATGTATCAACTTGTCCTTGGATACAAATCAACTGGATGACTTGTACCTAGGCTCTTGAGCCTAGATTTGGCCCAGGGCCTGATGATCAAAATTGAATCCTGAAATGAGTTTAAAAGGACATATACTCTTCTAATTTGGCATCAATAAATCATACATAAACAATATCACCCTATAACCATATATTTCAAAGAAACATAGTCTGACATCTATAATCAATTTGTTTCACTCCCCATACTTTCATTTATTTAACAGTAAATCAAATTCTATTTATGAACAACAATAAAAAAGAACAATTTCAAGTCTCACACACTTGTCACAACAATAGGGGGAAATTACATTCAAAATTGTTGATCCTTGTAATATGTTCATCAAAGATAAACATAGTCTATTCGCATACCTAGGCAGTTACATAACAACATCTTGAGATTAAACTAACAAGTTGGACAAGTGTCAAAGAGTGGAATAATAAAAATATAAATATAATTAAGCTTCAACTAAGAAGATTTTGCTTCTTCTCCCTTTTCAACTGACGCATCTGTAGGAGCTTTTTGGTTGGATTTGTGTTATTGAAGAGCTTCAATGACATGATTTATGTCTTCATCATATGACACCATGACATTGTTATTTTTAGTGGTCTAGTAGAGATGGTTTTCCTGCATATCTTCTAATTTTTCTTTATAATCTTGCATTTCATGGCTGATTTTGGATAGAAAGGCATCAATCTGGGTGATCTTTTGAATTTTTGTCCTTTTATATACAACGAGATCAAGGTTATTCTATTGATATGATCTTGATAATCTTCCTCCTTATTGTTAATATCGATGACATCCTTTCCGCTACCTTGATGTGAATCACACCCCAATCGGTGAAATGATTTTCCATTCTGTGAATGTCTTCATGTAGGCTATTGGTGATTCCTTTAGATGCTTAAGGGGTTTGGTCACACACTTCCGCTTGAAAGTTATAGAAAATATATACTTTTGCAATGGATCATTAGGTGATTGCAACAATCCCAATTTGACTGCATTTTCTACTTTCATATCCATAACCTCTTCGAGCATTGAAAATAACTTTTCATAAGTAGCTTAACAACATTTTTGTGCGATACCTTCTCCTGGTGAGTGCTTTCATGTAGTGTTTAGGGCTTTCACTACCCTTGGCAGCACCCCTTGTATTGCAGGATTTTTTGTTTCTCCCTCTGCATTTGGTGACTGTGTCCCTTGTGATGGATCCATTTGTGCACCTCAAGCTGGTTCTCCTTCAGCGCCGAGGTTTTCCATTTCATGCAGGTTGTGTTTTGGTGTTGTAGGGGTGGTGCCTACACTAGGGTCTCTAGCCCTTGTGATCCTTGTTTCTCTTGCTTCTCTGGCTGCCTCTATTGGAGGCTTAGTTTTATCTCTGACCATGGGTGCGGATGTGGGTGAGCAGGGGTTTCCTATTTCCCACATAGGAAAATTTAAAAAGCATGTGTAGCGGAGTGTTGGCTCGACACCTCCTGCTATGCCCGCAAGGGGGCTTTCTCCTGAGGGTGTTTCTTCTGGTCCACAACCTCATTCTCCTGCAAATAATCCTAATGCTTCCTCAGTTAATCCTTCTTCTAGTCCGGTTGCAGCAGCTAAAGACCATGTTGGTGTGGCATCTTATGCTAATGTTGCTTCTAAAACATTGCATGGGACTAGGGGCTCTTCTTGTGGTGTGCCTTCTACTGTCCCTATTTTTGTTGGTGGTTCCCTTTTAGTTAAGCTCTCTATTGTTGTTGAAGGGGAGCTGGATAGTTTCTTTGAGATCCTTACGGATCAAGCTCTAATATGTCATTTTCAGGGGTTATGGCTGAGTCTACTCCAAATTCGTGACTGGATTTCCCAAAATTGGAAACCAATAATCTCATAGGATGTTCACATTTTTGCCTTAGCTAAAGGTTTCTTTGTAGCTAAGTTTGATACTTTTAAGGATAGAAATTTGATATTGTGTGATAATTATTTTAGTTGCGAGGATGATAAATTTTTGCTTATGTTAAAACCGTGGCACCCAGATTTTAATCCCTCCACTGAAGTTTTTAACAATTTTCCTATTTGGGTCAGAATCCCCAATCTCCCACTCCATCTTTGGAAGGGATCTATCCTAAAGGAGGTGGAGGAGGCTTTGGGGGAGTTTCTTCTTATTGACCATGATTCTTCTAATATGTTTCATTCTACCTTTGCCCGCATTCCTGTAGACATTGATATTTCATAGGGTCTCCCTACTAAAATTAAAATTGAGTCATCTAAAGGCTACAAGATGCAACAACTAGATTTTGAGGGCATCCCGTCTAGATGCTGAAAATGTTTTAAATTAGGCCATCATGCAACTCATTGCAGCTCTGATTTTAAAAAGAAGAAAGTTTCTCATACTTGGTGGAAGGATGCTTCCACCAAGCATTACACAATCTATAAAAGCTCTTCTCAAAATTTGAAGGATTCTAATCCTTTCTCGTGTCTTTAGAAACCTACTGTTGTTGATAATGGTTTGTTTCTTGTTCTACCTCCTATAGAACCTTTTGGGACTTTTGTTGATGATGCTTCTATTCTACTACCTATGCAGGGACCTCCCTCTCCTTTACTGGTGGATACCAGGCTTTTGACTGGCAGATTTGTAGTTGATGTTCATGTTGATCCTTCTGGTGTGGTTATCATCAAAGCTGTTGGTGTTCCTGTTTCTCCTACTGGGAGTAATCCTGGCTTTCTTTTAGAACCGCTGCTAGGGGCTGGGTCCTCTGTCTTGGATTCATTGTGCTGGTAGGATGAGGCTACGAGAGTTGAAGCTAGTTGGATCACTGTCAAAGGGAAACAAGCTAAGAAATCTTCTTCTTCATTTGACATGACTCTTCATTCTCATAAAAAAGGGAATTTTGGATAGCTTTGCTACTATCTTTTTAGGACTGTCGTTTAAAATGATCATATCATTGTAGTGTTTTGTGTCCATTGTTTGAGGGTCCTTCCTTTTTTTCTGGCTAGACTGATTCATTTTGGGAGCTTTTAATGTTCTATCTTAATTTTTTTATGTTAAAGGGTTTTGGGGCACCTTCAAAACCTATTGTTACCATTAATCAAAAACTTTGCATAAGTAACTTCTTCTTCTTTGATGATTATAATGTTATTCTTTACACTATCCTTCATTTTTAATAATTTTTTGTATAGGGAATTGAGATGTTCAATTAAGGGCAACTCTCATACCTTAAGATCTTCTATCCAGCCCTTTCCAATCCTACCCATATGTCTATCTTCCTATAACTAGGCAATTAGGGCTTGGTTCTCATTTTTTGTGGGATCTAGGATAGTAGAAGAGGAAGATGTTTTTTGAGAAGATAAAGGCATAAGAACCTTCCTAAGATAGTAAAAAAATTGGGACACAGTTGGCTTCAATTTGTCCTTTTCTTATTTATCTTTATCCAGTTTCTCTTTCACCTATTGGTGGGAAAATTCCCACATTTGAACTATCTTCTCTTGCCTTGGAGGTCCAATGTCTATCCTGGTCACTATGAAGTTAGATGTGTTTAATTGAGTCATCTTTTCAGTAGACTCAATTTGAGCTATTTCCATGACAACATGCCATATTTTTTGATCTTTTCCCAAGGTCGCAAGGGTTGAAGATTTCCTCTTTTTCTAGGGAGGAGGGATTTTCAAAATTTGGTCGATCATGTTTTGAGGGGGCATGTTGTTTTCTTCCCTCTTCCTCTTCTTTTTAATTGACTTTTCTAACCAGGAAGGAGTAGACAAAACCTTCAAGGTAGACTCAAGACTATCTAGATCAAACAATTTCCTCACAACAAGAGGAGTGTCTTTCTAAGAATAAATGAAAGGAAATCTAAGAACTTTGAGAAAAATAGAAGTAGAAGAGGCTAAAGCTTGAGGTACCTAGGAATCCATTGGGAAATCCACATACTACTCCTCTTTTTACTAATCTGAAGCTTCCTACTACATATTGTGGAGTTCCCCCTATGTAATTTCTCCTTGCTCTAGGGATTCTTTGTTTTCTTTAGGCTCCTCTCTTTCTATTAGATCTACAAATGGAAGGGATTCTTCTCCACAAGTAGGCTTAGGCTCTAGCTCCTTTTCTGAGGGTTCACCATATCCTCCAATAGCTTGGAATGATTTAGGTGTCAATGTACCTATATGAATGGTAACAACAGGTGTCAGAGATTGACTCTGCACTGGATTTGATGGCGTTGGTGTAGAGATTCCCTTTCTCTTCCCCATTTTCTTCCACTCGACCTAATTTTGAGTTCTCCTCATTATCAAGGACATGCGAACATCAAAGTCATCTATTTTTGGGATGTCTTGATTATTGGGCTTTATTGGGGTTCCTTTAATATTGTTTAAGTAGTGTGGGTCGAGTAGCTCAGACACATCATCTATTAGACCATCAACATTTAAATTCACTCCATAGAGTTTAATTTAGTCTAAGGTGAGCCTCAACCAAGACCATTCTCTCATTTCAAAATTAACTTTGCAATTTGCCCAAAAATCTCCTAACTCTGGCACATGATAGAAGAATAACCCTAGCTATAAATTATCTCTAACAAAGCCATTGGAATCATATCAATTTTGTAGAGACTCCTACTATTGGAAGGAATATCGAGTCATCATTGCCTTGACTACATTTGCAGTATTTGAACTAGAGGAACAGGAATACACCTTTATTGTGATATGAAAAGGAATCCTGACCTTGTGTCTTTCACCACATCTTTTGTTTACTCCAAGTATTTTCCAAAATAACTCAATTAGGACCATCCTTTCATCTAGATATCTAGGTAGCTTGTGGGGCAGATCATCAAATGTACCAATCCAAAAGTATGTAAAAGTCAAGAATTGAATGAAATAGCTTCCATATTTAGAAAGTACCCAAATTGCCTTCAGAGATAATCTTCGCTCAGGAAACCCTTATAATTCTCGGGTCAATTTCATGGAAAATGCATCATTTACCATCATGAATTCTGGATAGCTTCTATGTAGCTACAAACAAGGATAAAAATCATAGATTTGTATGTCACTGTCAAAATCTTTGATATGACTCAAAAAGAGCTAGTGTCGTGTGCATGCTAGGGTATAAATGATATAAGATGACATGAAAAAAGAATTTTTAACCTTAGCACTAGTGATCAAAAATCCTAGTCTATCACTGATAAGTTATTCCCAATCTATGTACCTTTCATCAACACACATAGTTTGTACCAAAAAGAACACACATTCCTCTAGATTCAGAGCTTCTTCACCACCTCTTATTCTCTGTAACAAAACCATCATGTTGGTGACTTCTCTTTTTAAATTGGCACCATAAATAGTTTTTGGGAGCTTAGCTTTCCTAGACCTTGTCAGCTCAAACCATTCGTTTGACATTACAACTCTCCATTTTATTTTTCTTTCACTAAAAGATGAAGCTAAAAGAGAAAAATCCTAATTTGCAAATTCTTTTCTCACAAGGAGACAAAAAAATTTTGGATAGTGGTTATACTTAAAGTAATAAGAACCTCTTCATTAGCCATTTTTATCTATTTGGAATATGGATCAAAATGGGCAATGCATTCCCTAATCAATTCTGGAGATTTTATTGAGATGGTAAATCTGACAACTTCAATGAGTCTGCTCTTAACTAATTTCTCTGTGATTGGGTGTCTAGGTTCTTGGTGAATTCTCTAGTTAAGATGTCCCAAGTTGAAATAACTCAATTTAGTATCAAAGATTCAAAACCATGATATTTGAAAGCCATTTTGTAGATTTGCAAGATACACAAAATTTTGCTCTCTTAGAAAAGTGTGGCACAAAGAAAGAGGCTACCTTTTTTACTTAGTACTATAATGATGTTTTACTCTAACTTCTCCTACAAGATATCATGTAATTGAGGTGAATCCTGAGAAGATCCCAACACATGGTTGTCATTAAATACCTTAAATGTTACACAAGACATTCCCTGCAAATATTTTGTTTAGTGCATTTATTGTCTTGGTCCATGGCGGTCCACTTACATCAGACAAAAATTTCAAAAATAGGTATTTGTGAATTCTAATTCTAGAAATAGCACCTTAACGACACTGATCTTGAAACTTCTTCTTTTCATCGAGTAGATATTTGTATACCTTGCTTTGTATCCTGTCAATAAAGTAACTATGATGCGGAATTTTTGAAATGAGACTTTCATTTTGCAAATGTCGAGGATTCATTCTTCGCATGTCCTTGTTTTCAAAATTTTGGGAATAACACTTCTTTCTTCTTCTTTTCAATGAAGTCATACTTTGAACTTCTATTTTCTGATGTAGGCAATTCAAAGTGGGCGACAATCATTCTTTCTTTGTTGATCAAGAATCTATTTAATCAACTTCTTTTGATCTGGTCGCAACTTCTTTTGATATGGTCACAACTTCACAAAGGGTGTTGTATCATCTTAAAATGGAAGCACTTCCATCTTGGTAGGTTTAGCACCCTCTTTTAGTGCATTTATCATGATAGACTTGCATTTAGGATGCATTATGCACTTGATTCCTTCATTCTAGGTGAAATTAGGGTTAGGATCCTGAGGATTCTACTTAATTTCACTCTTCTATGGCTCTATTTTCTAGGTAGGACTTAGAAATAGGTCCTCTTGGCCTTCATCATATTCATCATAGGATTTTGTGCCTCTCCCTGACACTCTTCCCTATTTAGACATCATTCCTAGGTCTCTGGGCATCCCCAGGACCTCCTAGTTCTAATTCTGATTGGATCTAGACTCTTAGATCAAGGATGAGGTCGTCCCTAACCTAGGTCAGAGACTAGGTCATCCCTGACCTAGGTTAGAGACTATGTCATCTTTGACCTCCTTTAGGATTTGATCCCCCTTTTCAAATTTGGTCTCGACGGGCCTCGAAATTAATGCTGGGCTTTTGGATCCGACTGCAGAAGGGTTTTAATTCAAAATTCATTTAATTATTTTCCCTCCTTAGTTAGTTATTGTGATTGGACCATAATTCAAGGTGAAATTTGAATTATGGGTCCTCAAATTACTCTAGGAGCCTCACCTTGAAACCTCTATAGAAAGACTCTCATTTGCTTTCATTTTCACCAAGTGATTTGAGGATCAACACAACAAGTCATGAGAAGCAAGCAAGTGATGGTGAAGTGAAGATGCAAGATTGCAAGAGGATGATATAGAAGATCAAGCCATTGTTGATATCAAGCATTGAGCACACCATTGTGAACACCTATTTGGAGCAAGAGAGATCCTTTCTTCCTTGATCCACCATTATCAATATTCAAGCATTCAAAGATACAATCATGGGGTAGAAATTAAGGATTATGAGTTTGGTAGGAGTACTTTAGCCTTGGGGCCTTGGTATGCTTTCTTACCTTATTCAAATCTATGCATTGCTTTCTCATACATATTCATGCTAGGTTTTAATCTAGAGGATTTGATCTTGGTATTACACTTTCAATACACACACACATTCTATTACAACCGGCTATTCGTGGAGGTGGAGATCACCAAAATGGGGGTTTGACTAAGGAAAACCCTATAGAGCCACCCCCAAAACACCATTTTCAAATATCTACAGTCATTTTTTTTAGAATTAAAGTACAAATCTGAGTACCCTTTTCGGTGAACTTTCGAGATCCATGAACAAAATTTATGTTGGAGCTAGGTGGGGTAGGATCTTTCCCCGAGGTAAGACCTTGCCCCACTATTTGGGTCAAGGATGACCTGCTTCTAGAAAGACAAAAGTTTTCTGGGTTTTCACTGTTATGGCTTTCTGGTCCCGAATCGAGTTGCAAAATTTCTTGAGACTGTACACGGGCATCAAAAAAGTAGGTATTTCCAGATTTATTCCATCATGAGCTATGTATCTTATTCTATTTGATTTCAAGAATTCCCAGATTTACATTACTTATTCAATTCCAAATTCAAGCATTACAAATGGATAGTGAGGAATGTTAGATGCATTGTTAAAGCTTCCATTTTACCATTATTCATTTTGGTGAACCTGTTTACAACAACTCTTTCTTTTTGGTGTTAGATTTAAGTCTTGCATGCTTATAAGATTAGATTTCTTGCATTTATATCTTTCTTGCATTTATATTTCAAAAATACAAAAAAAATGCAAAATCTCTTTAAAATACAAAAACATTTACATTTTCATGCTTGTAGAATTTCTTTGTATTCAAAATGTATGATTCTTGTTTTGAGTACTTTGATGAGGCTTTTATTGTACAAGAGGATAGATTCCATAATGAGGTACATGGTAGTGAGGATGAAAATTATCCAAATAAGATCTCCATTGATCCTATTCCTATTTCACTCTCCTCCAGAACCTCTCCAATTGACTTTTACCATAGCATGTGTGCATGGTTACCTTCATGTCCCACTATTTGCAACATTGATAAACTGAAAATGATATATCCTACACCTTTGATGATGGTAAAAGGATGTCCTCACATAACAATTAAGGGTAAACCTAGAGATCCTTTGGATTTCTTTGATAACTCAACAATCTCACAATAGGTAAAGATAATCATGTCATTGTCTCTCTTAAGGGTAATATATCTATGCTAAGGATTACCTATTCCCATCATGAAATGCATTTTGATTGTCAACCTAGGGACGTAGGCTTGAAATGGGACATCACAATTTGTGCACTAAGTTCCTTTAGGAGTCATAACACCTATGCTGCTGGAAGATAAAATACATGAAAGGAATTTATGCTATTGATGTAGGAAAGTAAACACACTTGACTATTGAATGGAATTACTACAGAAAACTTATGAAATGAATCTAAGCATGTCTAACAACTCAAAACATTCACTATACCCATCTTTGCAAATGCTCCAAGAGCAACCACAGTGGCAATGCTACAGGAGTAAAACAGTAACTCTATTTGAAAATAGGAAAAGTAAACGAAGCAAATCTATTCTAACTTAATCTAATCCACTTTCCAAGTGGGCCCCCTTGGTTGGCTTCTACTAACTACTTAACACAAGAAATAATCCAAAATCACTCTTCCATTAAATCCTTCTTAACTAGTTACATAACAACTAAATAACTCATGAAGAACAAAACAGAGCATCTTCCACTATACTGAATACATAATTCTATCTTTTCTCATTACCTACTAAATCATTCAAAATCCCTTTATATCAAGGATTGATGCTTATTGAAAACATAACAAAAAAGTTTCATTAAACCTCACCAAATATGGAGGAGATAAAACAACCACGACATAATACAATTACTATTGACAATAGAATAACAGTTCTGAAGAAATATAGTAAGACTAATTCCCTATATTCTCTGGAACAACAACTCCTTTCTAAGTGCAGCATATCCATCGGAACCATGCTGGATTCTCCCACCATGGTTGGTCTTCTAACGCTCCTTCTTTAATGTAGTTGTGCCACTCATCACACTGCTCCTTGTTTACCTGAAAGGTTAGTAACATTCGGTATACATATGCAAGTCAACATTTTCAACTCCTACTTAAATGTTAGAACATAGCTTGAAATAACTATATGAAGTACTACATTATATTTATAATAGTTAGCAAAACATATCACTCAAGCTACCCATAGATTTTGTGGCTTTAGTTTTACTTATTGTAAGTTCACATAAGTATAAGTCATAAATGTTTTGGAAATGTTTATCAGAGCATCAACAAAATATGAAGATTATAACAAAATTGATGCAATAATTGAACTCATCATCTGCACCCTACTAACGGAATGCTTGTCCTCAAGCATTTTATTTCTTGGCTATGGTCCTAAAATCAGTGATGGTCATCTTTGCCTTCTTTCCACTTATGAAAGTGTAGTAAAACTCCATTGTGCATTCTAAGTGATTTCCTTGATGCTCCTCAACCAACTCATCCAATCTAGTAGTATTGATGTCGTATAGGGGCCAAAAGAGTGTAGGTGGCTGGAAGGATAAGAGAATCCATAATTCCCTTATGGCCTATCATCCCAACTGCATGTATTTAGTCACTCTGTAGATAGCTGCTTCATAATTAATTGGGCTATGTGGTTCTGCTTTCCTGAAAGCTTCTAGCAATCTATTCCACCTGCTTCTAACCCTTGAAAGAGCTCTTTGGGCTGTAAAATTAGGCACTGTCTAATAATGTCTGTAAACTTTATCCCTTAATGCAAATACTTTCTCCCTGATTTCAGGCTTTGGTCTCCCATAAGTCAAATTGAGCCAATCCCTCAAAAGAACATCAGGCTTATGTGACTCAGCCCTTAATGGAAAAGGCTCAGATTTCTCCAGATCCCTGTAAGTGTTCAGTTGTCTGTCATAGTTTGTCTCATTATGCATCCATGACATCAAGGCCCTTAAGTGAATGTCCCCTATATAGAGCATAGGATTCCACTCTGTTTCATGTGGGATAATAAAATTGTGCAAATAGAGCTCACATAACAGATTTTGTTGCCATGATGGTAGAGTCTAATATAAACCATAGAATTCCTTGGATGACTTGAATTCACAATCAATATCCTTGATTTTCATCATAAGCTGGAACAATAGAAATTGCTCCTTTAAGCAAATAGCATATACCCTAGGTGGCGGTCTACAAGCTATGACCTGGTCAGCTAGTTTTAGGGCCTTGTCCATTTGCTATTTTTGTTTCTTTAGCTGCTCCTTGAGAGCTTCAATTTCCTCATCCTTATCAAACATCTCCCTTTGTATTTGATTTATTTCCTTCTTCGACCATGTCTTCTGAAAGATAAAATGGTTGTATAGATGAAGGAGGACATACTGAATTACTGATGAAGGGAAATCTTTCATTTGAGCTTTATTTTTCTTCTCTTTAGCAGCTTGTTGAAAGTAGTCAATGAACCACGTTGATTGATAGGGTATAATGGATACATTGGAATATACAAGATGCTGAGGAGGAGTAGATTGAACATTCATAGGAATGCTCTTTTGCATTAAATCAGGACTCAGCTCAGGCATTCCCTGATCATTCTATGGCATGCTACTACTAGGTTCTTTCTCATTAGGAGATTCCTCCATATGTTGGGGTTCTACCTATGTAGGGGAGTCATCAGGAATATATTCAATAGAGGGCTTTATAGCAGGTTTTGGTGTTTGAACAGTTGGGTTTTGAAGGGAAGATGGAGACACTTATCCTCGCATGTGAGGGCTTCTACGCATAGTTGCCTCTTCAACCACTATAGTTTTAGGTTGGCAAGACCTTTTTGGCTTATGTGTTGCAGGAGTAGATGTTGCAGGAATAGTTACTGTAGGACTCAACCATTTTCTTTTATTTATTTGAATTGCAGGGTTTGAAATTTTACCTTCTAAGTTAGGGATTTCTTTTCCAACTTTCTGTTTTCCTTTTCTTGAGGAAGAAGTGGGTATATTACTCTATGGAGCAGGTTCAAGAAATTAGTTTTCTGGGGGTAATTTCGGTTCTTTTTCTTTCATATCTACTTCTTCAGTAGGGTCGAAAGATTCTACTACATCTTCTAGAGGTTGGACCATAGGATTTACTTGGGGTTGAAAAGTTTTAAATTAGAAAAATTCTACCCATGAAATGGGAGAAACATTCCTAAGATATTTTTCAACCAAAATCTTGATTAGGGCATGGTGGCTTATGGAATTTGCATTACCCTTTTGCATTTCCTCGGCACTAATGCTTAAAATATTATAAAGAAAATTGGGAATATTGACTTGAATATTATGCCTGATACAGCTAAGCAATTTGAAATGATGGGCATGCAAGTTCAAAAATCTTCCTTCACATGTTAAATACTTGATAATGTGTGTAGCCAGTTCTAGAAATGGTTGTGGAAGAGACAATCTCATGCACCCCTGCTTAGTAATTTCAAGCAGAGGATCACCCGGCCTGGAGAATTGAGCTCAAGATGACTTGGCATCATGCTCATTTGGATAATGTTCTCCAATAACTAGTAACCATGTAACTTCTACAATTCTCTCTTCAGTAGCAACAACTGTCAAACCCCACATAGTTGCTTGTCCCTCTTCAAAAGTGCTCATGAATTATGCTACAACCTCCTCATTAAACTCTGTCAACAGAAGAAAATAGCCAAGCCAGCCGCATGCATTGAATCTGCAGACTGCTTCAACATCCACTAGCAAAATACCATGGACGACTGGCTCATGTCTCTGTAATTGTCTACCCATCTTAGCAATGCCCAGTCTTCAATTTTTTGCTAATCCTCAGTCTCCCTATACTTTGCAAATACCTTCTTTTTGAAATCACAATTGCTATTCTTGAAAATGTCGATATTTTCTCTTACATTACCTCCACTATGCTTAACATGATCAAGAATAATGTCATTTATTTTAGAGGACATCACAACCTTAAGTGCGAGTTACCTCACAATTTAATTATGGTCCTTTTAAAATCATGTCAAGTTTAGGAAATCAAAATTTGAAAGTACAACAAATGTGTGTAGGATTCAAAGAATTAATGGAATGCAACCTAAGTACAATAATGATGTGATAGGGATGTGACAAGGGTAGTTTAGGAATGACACTTGGAAGTTAGTACACTTCCCCTCCCCCCTACAAAAGTTTAACAAGTGTCCTCACTTGATAAATTGAGCTTGAGGTTGGGAAACTGGCTTAATGCATATAATATTTAATTAATGTAGTACTAGATATAATTAATTTAACCTATGCACTAAAAGTAAGGAAGGAGTTAGAAAGTTGTACCTGGTGATTAGTTATCGTACATGAATGTGAGCTGATGAGAGTGTTAATTCTGGTGGCCGCATAAGATTGCTGACATGGCAGTTTATTGAAAGCATTTAAAAATAGAAATTGTGGGTGACATGGTTTTTGGAGTGGGTGGAAGAAATAGGAATGAGATGAGTTGGTGAAAAGAAAATAGAAAAGTGAATGAAGAAGTATACCTCACTAAATGAAGTTTTATTATGAGTGTTGGTGAACGTATGTCATGGTGATGCTGCAGGAGGAAGGCTTTCACCTTTTTCTGTAGGAACTATTTTCTGAGGGGCTGTTAAACTGTGCATTTTGAACTGTTTCAAGAATTCTTCTTTGGTTTGAGGCTTGTGATACAGGCGCAAGCAGTGTCCATTGAAAAGGAGCTTAAATTGTACCAGATCAAGTGTGGTCAGCTGAACTGCTCCATTATCAAAGACATATTGAATTTCATAGGGTCCTAGCCATTTGGTTTGCAACTTTCCTGGGTTCTCCGTGAATCTAGACTCATATAATAAAGCCCAATCTCCTACTTGAAATTGCTTGTTCTTGATATGTGAATCATGCCATCTTTTCCTTTGGTTCTGGATTATCTTTGTTCTCTCCAATATTGACTTACACATTTCATCCAATGAGTTGAGATGTAGGAGACATTTTTTTTGTGCTGCAAGAAGATTAATGTTTAGCTCAAGTGTTGTGTGCAATGTTTTGTGTTCAAATTATATGGGCAACATTGTTGCTTTTCCATACATTAATTCAAATGGTGTGAACCCTGTTGTTGTCTTCCATGTGGTACGGTAAGCCCAAACTACTTCTGTTAATCAACTGCTCCAATCATTATGATCCAACTGTACTATCTTTGTTAATATAGTGCTCAGGATTAAATTGGGAAAAAACTGAAATCTAATTTTTCAAATTTTACTATGTTTTAGTAAACTGCATTTTTGAGGGCCTTCAGTGCATTTCTGGGAAAAAATGGTGTGCGAGAATGCCAACTAGAAGTTGTCATTTCCAAGATTTGACTCTAGCTCTTTTGAATACCTTTCCAATGCATCAAATGATTCAGAGCCTGGACTAGAAAGTTATGCCTTCTCCAAGTAGACCTAATTTTTATATATAGTTTTTTTTATAATTTTTTATAGTTTGAATAGTTTATTTGTAATAAATATTATGATGGCTCTTCATTTCATTTCCAAGGGATTTTGATGACCCTTGGGATCCATCAGAGTTGTAAAAACTCAAATATTTGAATAGAATGGATCAGTTTTTGGTTTGCAATCTGGTTCTCAATTTTCGTATTGAATTCTACAATACTGCAGGTATCACACCAGGTATTGTAATCTGGTTTCATAAATCAGATTAGTGGTATGAGAGAGGTAACACTCCTTTATGCCAATTTACACAAGGTCTTCCTACCAAAGATTAGGATTGGATACACAAGATTTGTCAAAATACCCACCTTTGAGATGCACACGATTGAAGATGTCAGATGATGATGTTAAGAAGTTGGTCGAGGAAGCTTTAAATAAGCAATGAGAGGAGATGATGAGTCAATTTTCATGCCTCCTAAAGAATCAAAAACCCTCTGAATCAGAAACATCATTTTGTGGAAATACCCCTTTCAAAGTCCAGGTCAATTTCAACATCCCAAATTTTGAAGGAAAGGTCGATTCTGAAGTTGTTGATAACTGGTTATCAAAGTTGGATAGATGCTTTTCTATAAATAATTTCTCATATGCAGAAAAGATAACATTTTCTCTCCTCAAAGCTGAAACCCATGTGAAATTAGCATGGGAAACCAAAAGTCACAAATAAAGAATGAGAATCATTTGCTGAAGATGGTTTTGAAATTTCTCTTGATAAGAAGCCCACATGGGGAGAATTTGTGGAATACATAAAAGAAACTTACCTTCTAGAGGATGTATCTAAACAAAAATACATAGAGTGGTAGCTTCTTTGACAAAAGAGGGATCAGTCTATTCAAGATTATACCAATACATTCCATTCACTTTCAGTAAAACTTGGTATTGAGGATTTAGAGAAGCATCAAATTTTGAAATATTAGAGTGGACTTCATAGGTATATTCAAACAGAGATGGAATTTTTTAATATTGAGACATTGGCAACTACCTATAAATATGCTACAAAAATTAAAGATAAATTCAAGTAGAAAGGGAAGAGGGACTACTTTGCAAACAATAAGCCAAGGGTTGAAGGTGGCAATAAATTTGTAGGAAAATAGGTGACCAAGGAACCTCATTCAAATTCATCCAAGAACACATGATGGTCTACTAAAAAGACACAAACAGACACAGGCATGTGGTGTGAGATGCATAAGTCCCCAACCCATAACACAAAGGATTGTCGAAGTATTAAAAATTTGATGACAGAGATACGAGGAGAGGAAGTTGAACCTGAATCATCACTAGTAAATAATTCTGAGAAAGAGGAGAATGATTCCATCATAGAAGAAAACCCATATGCCGTAGTTGGAAATACTAAAGTATTGCCTTGTGAAGATGAAGAGAAATTTTTTCATTCACAGATGTGGGTTGATGGAAAGCCTTTGCATTTTATTGTTGATAGTGGGAGTCAAAAGAATTTGATCTCTAGGGAGACAGTCAAAAGATTAAATCTGAAAGTAACAAGACACCCACAACCATACTCTATGGGATGGGTAAATGAGGGACAAGGTATTCAAGTAAATCAACAATTTCGTTTGCCATATTCAATCAAGCCTTTCAAGGATGAAGTGATATGTGATGTAGCACCATTGGATGTATGTGATGTCTTGATGGGGCAGCCATACATGTATCAGAGGCATGGGGTGTATGAGTCCAAGCCACGTAGTGTTACAATCAAGCTTGGTGGGAAGAGGTATCGAATACCAGAGGTATGTCCAAGACAAAATGCTTCTTTAATTAGTGATAAACAATGTAAACACTTGATTGCTCAAACTGGAGCTTTTGTTGTACTCATGATTCACCCTAAACAAACAAAGTCAGTTGTTCTTAATACACATGCTAAGGTAACAAAAAATCAACAAAATCAGATGGATAAAATTTTGAAAGAATATCATAGTGTGTTTAAACCACAAGTGGGAGTACCAACAGACTATCAAGTGAATCACTCTATTGATTTAATCCTAGGCACACTGCTACCACATGAGCCAATATATAGGAGGTCAATTTTGGAAAATGATGAGATTAAGAGACAAATTTAGGAGTTGATTTAGAAAGGACACATTCATCCAAGTGCTTCACCTTGTGGAAGTCCAATTGTCCTTGCTAAAAAGAAAGATGGGACATGGAGGCTTTGTATTGATTATAGAGTATTAAACAAAATATCTGTTAAAAATAGATATCCAATCCCTCGAATTGATGATTTGCTGGACCAACTTAGGGGGGCTAATTTCTTTACAAAAATTGACTTGAAGTCTGGATACCACCAAGTACCAATTGATCCAATAGATGTGTGGAAGACTGCATTGAAATCTAAGGAAGGTTTGTTTGAATGGTTGGTCATGCCTTTTGGCCTAAAAAATTCCCCAGCCACATTTATGAGATTGATGAATGATGTGCTTAGACCATTCATTGATTATTTTGTGGTTATTTATTTGGATGACATACTCATCTTTAGCAGAACTTGGTCTGAGCATTTGCAGCATGTTGAACAAGATCATTCAACTCTGCAAAAACAAAAACTTTATGCCAACATTGAGAAGTGCTCTTTTGGTATGCAGAGTATTCAATACTTAGGCTATATCATTGATACTTAGGGTGTTCATGTTGATTCAACAAAGATTCAAATAATCCAAGATTGGCCATCCCCTAAAAATTTCACAGAGCTTCGCAGCTTCTTGGACTTAGCCAAATTCTATTGCAGATTTGTGTTTGGTTTCTCACACATATCATGGCCTCTTAATCAATCACTAAGTGGTGGAGCACAAGCAAAATTTTAGTGGATAGAGGCAAAGCAACAAGCATTTGAGGAGTTAAAGAAAAGACTATGTTCAGCACCAGTATTCTTCCAGATCTACACCAAGCATTTGAGATAGAAATAGATGCATCTGATTATGCTCTTGGTGTGGTAATCATGCAACATGGGCATCCTATTGCCTATCATAGCAAAAAAACTTGTGATACAATATGTAGGTACCCTACCTATGATAAGGAGTTGTATCCCATTGTTCAGGCCTGCAAACAATGGAAACTCTATATACTAGGAAGGGAAACTGTTATACATATAGACCATAAACCACTTCAATTCTTACCAGCACAAGGGAAGCTATAGAATGATAGACATCACCGGTGGTTAGCCTATCTACAACAATTTCACCTCAAAATTCATCATAAAAAAGGAAGTAGTAACAAGGTGGCAGATTGTTTGAGTAGGCCTCCAATTGCAGGTTTGACAATAGTGTTAGATTCATGTGGTCATCAATCATCAACTTGGGAACAACTATATGGTACTAACCCTGATTTTGTTAACATCTATGGTAATTTGGTAGAAGGAAAGTATGTCCCTAATTTTCACTTGTAGGATGGGTTGGTTTGCCATAACGGTCACATATGTGTACCCACCAAGGAATAGAAGAAAATGATATGGGAAGCTCACTACAGTCATGTTGCAGGACATTTTGGTATTGGTAAGACTACTGCTATCCTTCAAAAGTATTTTTATTGGCCAAAAATGAAGCAGGATATCATTTCACATATACAACCTTGTGCAGCCTGTGCAATTGCAAAGCCAGAAAATTGTAAGTTGGTTCTATACTTACCATTACCTATTCCTAATAACCCATGGCAATCTGTTTCAATGGATTTTATGTCTAGACTTCCAACTACCAGGCATAGGCATAATTGTGTATATTTTATGGTAGATAGGTTTTCTAAAATGGCTATCATGGTGGCATGTAAAAAGATGATTTCTGCAAAAGATACCACCAAGCTATTTTTTTAACATGTTTGGGTTCATTTTGGTTTTCCAAAAACCATTATTTCTGATAGGGATGGCAAGTTCATCAGCAAATTTTGGTCTGCACTATGGGCTAAAATGGACACCAAGTTGACAAAGTCCACAACATTCCATCCCCAAACAGATGGGTAGATAGAAGTGGTGAATCAAATGATTATTCATATTTTACGGATGTATCATTCCAAACATCCTCACACATGGGATGAAAGCTTACCCTATGTGCAACATAGCTACAACCGTGCAATCCATAGTACTACAAGGCACAGTCCATTTGAGGTTTCTCTTGGGTACCAACCATTGGCACCTATGGATGTAGCAATACCATCTCTACAATCTAATAGTCCATTGAATGGTGAAAAGGAGGTAGATAAAGCAGAAAAATTCATTGATAGAATTAGACACCTCCAATAGCAAGTTCATGAGATCTTGGAGCAGAGTAATCAAAAGTATAAGGAAAGGCATGATAAACATAGAACTCCTCATAAGTTTCAAATTGGTGACAAGGTATGGTTAATACATCTTCAGAAAGAGCACCTCCACGGACCAAATAGGAAGCTTCGTGCTCTTCGTTATGGTCCATATACTATTGTGAAACAAGTTGGTGAGAATGCTTTTGAACTTAATTTGCCATCATTTTTGGAACTGCATCTAGTTTTCAATGTAGAATTGTTGAGACCCTATTTTCCTCCTTTGTTGGATATTTCCCAAGCTACTGAATACATTCAAGTTGCAGAGATAAATCCATCTACTACTATTCCAGTCCAGTGTGGCCATGTTACTAAAGTCATTTTAAAGACTTTGAGAAATCAGAACATTCCTCTGTATCGGGTGGTTTGAGCTAGCCAACATTCTCATCAAGGCAAGTGGTTTACTAAGGAACAAATTGAAGAACAATTTCCTCATCTGTTGTAGCATATTAGTGCAATGGGGCCCATTGCCTCTCAAGGGGGAGGAATGCTCAGGATTAAATTGGGAAAAAAATGAAATCTAATTTTTCAAATTTTACTATGTGTTAGTATACTACATTTTTGAGGGCCTTCGGTGCATTTCTGGGCAAAAATGGTGCGCGAAAATGCCAATTGGACTAGAAAGTTATGCCTTCTCCAAGTAGACCTAATTTTTATATATAGTTTTTTGATAATTTTTGATAGTTTGAATACTTTATTTGTAATAAATATTATGATGGCTCTTCATTTCATTTCCAAGGGATTTTGATGACCCTTGGGATCCATCAAACTTGTATAAACTCAAATATTCGAATAGAATGGATCAGTTTTTGGTTTGCAATCTGGTTCTCAATTTTCATATTGAATTCTATAATACTACAAGTATCACACTAGGTATTGTAATCTAGTTTCATAAATTAGATCATATAGCCTCCATTTCTCTATTTTTCACCTCTGCCTGTCCATTTGCTTGTGGATGATAAGGACTAGACTTTCAATGCCTTATGCTATACTCCTTCATTAGCTTAGTGATCAGTTTTGATGTGAACTGTGCTCCTTGGTTTGTTACAAGCTCTCTAGGGACTCCATACCTGGTAAAAATTTCCTCATACAAGAATTTTGCTACTTTTTGATCCCATGCATTCTACATAGCTTTCACTTCGACCCATTTTGTCAGATAATCTGTACAATCCAAGATGTAGGATTTTCCATTTGATGGAGGATCAATTGGTCCGATGAAGTCCATACCCCACTTATCAAAGGGTGTCATTACTACTTGTGGATTAAGTGGCATCTCATCTTATTTCATTAGATGACCCATCCTCTGACATTTATCACATTTTTTTGTATAACCGACTGCATCTTTGTGTAATTGAGGCTAATAATATCCTATTGTTAATATTTTCAGGGCGGTTCGCTTGGCTGCAAAGTGACCTCCACAAGGCTCATCATGACAAGCATGGAGTATATCATATACTTCATCTTCTCTCACACACCTTCTCATAATTTGATATGGACCAGTGTAAAATAGATTGTTATCTATCCATGAAAACTGAAATCTTTTCTCTCCAAGCTCTTTCTTGTCTTTCTAAGAAAAATGTGGGGGCATCTTATTTGTTGCAAGACAATTGGCTATGTTTTCATACCATGGGTTTTTTATTTCTATATGGAATAGGTGTTCATCTGTAAATTTATCTTCAACCTAAGTAGTGCCTTCTGTATACACCTAAAAATGGTCATCTAGACTATTAGCCCCTTTTGCTAAATCACTAATTGCTTATTCTTGATCAAATCCTAGCTCTATCATTTATTCGATTATTTTCTATGGGCTAACCATCTTATCCTAAGTCTTTATTTATTTAAAAGGAATATTTCCTCCCCTTTTAATAAATAAAAAGCTCCCACTTTTCCTCTTATCCTAAGTTGCACAAATAAAGCATGGACTTTCTATGGGCAAATGTATACACCTAAAAATGGTCATCTAGACTATTAGCCCCTTTTGCTAAATCACTAATTGCTTATTCTTGATCAAATCCTAGCTCTATCATTTATTCGATTATTTTCTATGGGCTAACCATCTTATCCTAAGTCTTTATTTATTTAAAAGGAATATTTCCTCCCCTTTTAATAAATAAAAAGCCCCCACTTTTCCTCTTATCCTAAGTTGCACAAATAAAGCATTATTCTTATTTATAAAAAGAGAAAAACTACTTTTTGTCTCATATGGACACAAAAGTCAACTCTTATTTTCCTATTGGAGGATATGTGTGCACATGGATTGCTCCTCTTTCAAGCTCCACCATTGATTAAATCTTTTGCCTCTTAATCTCCATGGTCCATTCCTTCTCATTTCCTTTAAAAGGAGAGCTCTTTTCTTCATTCTAGGGCCCCAACTTTTTATGCTATTGTTATGCTACAGGTTTTCTAGGTCATCTTGGAGCTTTTGGAGATATTCTTGCATCTAGGGTTTGAAGATTTGGAGCATTGTTGGCATTCATCTTGGATCTTCATCAACACTCTATCTTCTTGTCTTCATTCTTGCATCATCATGGCTTTCTTGCTTCATAGTTAGATTTCTTTTCTTGCATAGTAGCTTCATTTTCATGGCATTCTTAGCTTAGATTTCCTTTATGCTTTAGATTAATTCATCTAGATTTTTTTTGAAATTTTGCAAATGGTATCAAAAGTTTAAGTGTGATATATCATTGGAAAGGTCTTTCTGAGCCCAATCCAACCATGATGGTTTCATTTTCAGATTCTATCATTTGATTAGTTATTTTTGCACATTATCTGATTTTTTTCATGTACTAATCATTGTTAGATTTTGGATTTTGATTCTCCTAACTCTTGTTGGTCTAACAAGTTGTGGTTGTAGGTGCTTCTTGCTTGAAATTTGCTAAAATCGCATGTCAAAGAGGGCTACTAATAGTTTTTGCAGGGCTGCCCTAAGCATAAAAACCAAATCAAGTGCTTGTTAAATTTATTTCTTTATTAAGTGCGGCATATACTAGTTGTTTCATTAGGCACTTAATACTTTGTGAAAGGAATCTTGGGGTGGTAGGAGAAGTATGCTCTTCACCTTTAGGTGAATCAGAAAATCTTGACCCATCTTGACATTTTGGAAGCATAGGGGTAATTGGATCTTGTTTGGTGTGTTTGGGAGAGATTCTTGAGATAGGGGAGTATGCTCTTCACCCTTGTGGTGAATCAAAAACCTTGAACCTCAAGAATTAATCCACTCTTTGTTTAGCTTAGGATCCTTTAGCGGGCCTGCTCTTGAGCAATCAAGAGGAACGACCCAAGTGGAGACAACCTTGTCATCATTTTCTTTGGTGGCGAGTGATTCCAACTCACTATAATCTCAAGGCTATCGAGGACACAAAACCTTGGTAGACATAGTACTTATCTTCGCTTGATGTGAGTAACTTGTGGGATTGTGACCATGAGGAAAGCATTAAGCAAGAATTCTTAAGGTTCTCTTGAGGCCATGAGGTCCTAGTCCTTTATGAGGAGCAAGAGGGGTGCTATGAACGGAAATCCTTACTATGAACCATTAGATAGAGGCCACCCTATTTTAGCCGCTTAGCTTCTTGGTGCAAGGATTGATCCAAGTGGACTTACCCAGATCACCCCAAGACACTCACCATATGTGTTCCTTTGGTTGTGTTTTTGACACTTCCATGACAATGCCAATATCTCTTGTGGGCAACCACTTGGTGTGAGGCAAGGGAGCATCAAGTTGTGGGCCACGTTGCTAAGTAATGAGCCTTGTCCTTCTAGGTAGTAATTGCTTGAATTGTCTTCGATTGTGCTATACCAATGTAAACGTTCTCAACACTCAAACACATGGTAGCATTCATAAGGTTTTCTATTTTGATATCACAAGTGCTTGTCTTGGCAAGGTTGCTTTTGCCCTTGTTTCAAGTGTTCTATGACATGTTTGATCACCTACTGTTTGCAAACCTGTCTTTTATCTACTGTTACTGCTTGTCAAACTAAGAAATTGCACTATCCAACCTTTGAACTTGATCAAAATGCTTTAAAACTGAGAATTTTATGTTCACTGGTCAAAAAGTCATATGAATCTGCAACAGTATCGCACGCCTTACTGAGAAATATCGCGCAATAGTTTGCGCCCTGCTATTTTATCGCACGCTTTGCTGAGATATATCGCACAATAGTTCGCTCTTGCTGGACTATCACTTGGCTAGCCTGGAGTCTATCGCTCAACCATACTATAGTCTATCGCCTGGCTTGGGGTGAAGTATCGTCCAAACTGAGAAGTATCGCCCTGTCTGCCTGGAAAGTATCACCCAGAATCCTTTTGCTATCCTGTCATTGCTGCAATTCGGAGTTGCTAAACTTGCACTTTAACCTAGCGTAGAGTGTCTTTTTCTGTTCTTACCTGAAACTGGTTTGTTATCTACATGCTTAGATTTGTTCTAGACTGAAACAAATGAGTTAAAACTATTGGATTTGAGTTTAATGAATGCTACTCTTGATCACTTGTCGCATCACGGTTACCTCTCTAGCTACTTGCTTATTGAGCTTCTTGCTCGTTGCTCAGCTTTAGTCAATTGATTGCTGTAAGTGCTTGAGCACTTTTGACGAGCCATCTCTCTATTGTTCTACTTTGACAAGTGATCTTTATTAGCTTTTCTTATCTCAAATTTGAGAAAGTTTGTCTCATTCTATTAGTTGACCAACATCTCTTTTCATGCCGGTTACAACTTGGTCTCAGTTTGAGCAGGAGAATCACCCTCTGTTCAATTATACACAGTTACCTTCTCCAACTAGACGTTCCAAAGCACCCATTAGTAAAGACAGTTCTAGTTCTGACCAATCTGAGAAATCTAAGGCTACACCGTGGTACAAAGGAGGTTTCCTCTTTTCCACGTTCAAGACTCCCAAAAACACAGACAGTGTCTCACTCACTTTGACTGAACAAGAAAAATTTCAACTCTTGCAAGAACACTTTGAGCGTAAGGATAACCAAGCACGCTTAGAAAAAGAACACAATCAACAAAGGATGGATGCTACTAGGTGCATGGCTTATAGAGGGACATTTCATGAGCAACCTGAGACTAGTAATCATGAGCATAGACCTCTTTTTAACAATGGCAACAATGACAACAACACGCCACCAAGATCTCCTCCAAGGCCAACTTTTGCTCTGCCTTCTTCACCACCTAGACCTCCTCCCTCTCAACATGAGGCAGAGGCTAATGATGAGATTTCTAGTGAGGATCTTATGAGATGTGAACAAGATGTGGATTTCCAACGAATGATGCATAAGCTTTTAGAGCGTAATGGCGATCAATATTTTCAATATATGACTTCCAGAGGATACAAGCTTCCTCCCGGCTATGATGTCAGACAAATTGTCCAACAAAGAGTACCAACTGAATTGGAAGTCCTTCAAGAAGAATTACGTCGGACAAATCAACACCTTACCCAAATGGCATTAGAAAGAGAGACTCCAAAGGTCTCTTTTGTAGAATCAATTTGTGCTCTTCCTTTTGATAAAAGTCTATACATGGTCCCATTTCCTAGGGATATTGAGGTTCCCAAATATGACAAGTATGATGGAAATAGTGATCCCCATGACCATGTGCGTCACTTTTATGCTCTTAGCATGGAATTTCTTCATGAAGACACATATCTCCTACGCTTATTCCCTCGAAGCTTAAGAGGCCAAGCTTTGGAATGGTTTGCAAAATTGACACCACCTCTTAAGACTTTTGATGAGTTGGCTCAGCGATTTACCCAACAGTACTCTTACAACATCCAACAACCTGTCACTGTGATAGATCTCAGTAATCTAAGACAACATCAAGGTGAGCCATTTTCAACTTACTTACAACGTTGGAGGTCATTGTATTCTCGATATCCTCGTCAGCTACCTGAAAGAGAAAAGATTGACATTTTCATCAACACACTTGTGCCTGAGCTATTTTATAATCTAAGGAAGCAAATGTTCTCCTCCTTCCATGACATGGTTGAAAGTGCATATCAAATTGAGGATGTAGCTATAAGAAAAGGGGATATTGTTATTAATAAAGATGCTAAAGGCAATGGTAAAGACAAGAACAAACCTTGGAATAAGAACAAGTATGTTGTTAATGATGGGGTTGTTGACGCTCCTAAAGTTAAAGAGCCTGCTTTCAATCTTTCCAATGCTATCTATGCAACAAAACAACAAGAAGCTGCCAACGCTCATAGTGCTCCTAAACCTCAATATGCAATAAGCCTAAGAAGTCATTTCGAAAGTGAGTCTATACCAAGTTGGTAGAACCTTACGATGTGATCCTTAAGACTTTGGTTGACAATGGATATCTTACGCTTCCTGATAAACCTGGTAACTGGGATCCGATAAATAAGCCCAATTGGTGGAGAGAGGATCATTACTGCCATTATCACAGAAACAAGGGACATCCAACAGACAATTGTTTTAGGCTTAAGGATGATATTCAGGATCTTATTGAGAACGGCACAATCTCCACTGACGGCTTAACTAAAAATTCTGATCACACAGCTTTCAAAGATCCTCTACCTAAGCATGATAAGGGGGAAACCTCTCAAACACATAAGAAGAATCATGATGCTAAGATCAATTACACGTATCCTTCTAATACACCTGTGATCAACATGGTAGAGCCCGTTGAGAGCATTCTAATGATGAGGTCTCAAGATGATAATAACACCAATCATGGTAAGCCAAAGTTAGTCTTGCAAACACGTGGTAGTTCATCTTCCCAAAGTGAGACACTGACTGCTGTTACTAGGGGGCAAGCCAAGATTGTCCTTAAAATTGTGCAAGATCCCAAGAAAGCTTTTCCTTCCAAACAAGTGGCTCCTTCAGCCACCCCTAGCTATGATCTTGTCCAACATTTACAAAAAACACCAGCACAGATATCTATCCTTGAGTTGCTTTGGTTATCCTCTTCGCATAGAGAGATTCTTGATGAGGCCCTACATACAACATGTGTTCCCAATGACATTGATCCAGATCAATTTCAGGCTATGGTCAACCACATTTCATCTCCGCTATCTCTCTCCTTTTCTACAAAAGATGACATATCTATTGCTCACCCACATAATCTAGCTTTACACATTGAAGTTCTAGTCTACAATACCCGAGTCCGCCGAGTCCTGATAGACAATGGTGCAGGGTTAAATATTGTTTCTTTCAATGTCATACAACAATTGGGTTTGTCAGAATTGGCTGTGGATTCCAAGAAGAAGATTACTATAAAAGCTTATGATGAAGTGGAAAGATCTTCCAAAGGTCTTGTCACGCTACCTGTCCGAGTGCGCCCTATCACGAAAGATATTAGCTTCCAAGTATTGGACATCCCACTCGCATATAACATTCTTTTGGGTCATCCTTGGATCCATGACATGCAGGCTGTTCCTTCCACTTATCATCAGTGCGTCAAATTTCCGTACAATGGCACTAAGGTTGTGATTCCTGGAGACCATACTATTGCTATCAATGCTCTTGCTACTACTGAAAAATTTGTTCCTCATAATGAACCTTTTGTTGATCCTAGTACATCTCTAGTTGCTGCTGAGAAATCATTTAAGATGATGAGCCTTGGTATGGGTGAATATAAACTGGGTTCCTTTGCTTCTATACCTGTTTCTCCTAGGTCATATGGGAAACCTTCTGATCCGCTGAAGCCTTCCACTTCTGCTATGGTGATCTTTGATACTTTTGTTCCTCCATCCATTCCTTTAGAGGTAGAACAAGAAGAAAAAGCTATCCAAGAGTGGATCTATAGAGATGATTCAAGAAATACTCCCATGCTCAGTAATTCAGACACAGATATAGATGAGTCACCACTACACACTATGGTTCAAATGGGAGATGATCTTCCCTCTACTTCACTTCTTTGGGGAGAAAAATGTATATCTACTGATGATATGGATGTTGATATGGTTCATTCTTGTAGTAACCATCCCGACGTGGTCGATGGGTCTTGTGTGGGGTCTGATGAGTTTGTTCCTCGTATTGCCTTAGTGGACCACGCTGGTTCTTCTATGACAAGTCTAGATCTAGCTACTTTTGGAGCTTACCCTATAGGCTCAACCTCTCTTGTTACCAGAGATGGCATCCCTCACATAAATGCTATTGAACCAGTCACTTCATTTCATCTCACATCAACACCTGTTACTTCTTCCACCAGCGAACTAGCAACAAAAAAGATTGAATCAACAATCAAGTATCACAGTCATCACGTCAAAAGAAAAGAGCAATGGTCGGATGGAGAAAACCACATTGTGGTGGTATCCGCACCTAAGAAAAGTAAAAATAAAAATCTGCTCAAAAATAATGATTCTCAAATAAAAGATGACAAGTTGATTCTCTACAAAAAAATGGTGCACTACTTCAAGCATGATCTCATATCTATTATATTTCAGCCCATTCCTAGAGCTGAGAACAAAGTTGCTAATGCCTTGGTTACTTTGACATCCATCTTACAAATGAAAAAGCATAAATCTCACTTCAAGTTCTTGGTGGACGAATTACGCTATCCTGCTCACAAATCTTACAATCCTACCATCTTTTCATATCTTCCACCTCATATTCCTCTTGCAAATCCACCACGCCATTCCTTCCGCCATCCCTTACACTTTGCCTTTGTCTCTGGTGACTTGTATAGGAAGGGTCTAGACGGAACTCTCCTTAAGTGTCTAGAAATAGAGGAGTCAAAAAAAGTGCTAGCTGAAATCCATGATGGCATATGTGGATCACATTCTAATGATCCTCCGCTAGCTCAGACATTGCTCAGGGCTGGTTATTATTGGTCGAACTGGTTGAGACCTCCTATTGTCACAGTTGCAGCATTTGGGCCTGGGGCCTATCAGTTCTCTACATCAGAGGAAGTAGATTCTTGATGCCCATTTCTGTCTGGGGCATCCTTCATACATATTTTATGATCCTGAAAAAATACCAAAAAAAATCATATATGATGCTGAAAAAAACCTAAAAAGCATATAAAGTACTGAAAAAATGAGCATCCTAGTGAAAACCTAGCAATAGGCGCTTTGATGTCTCACCAAAAAAATAAAAAAAAAATTTAAAAAAAAAAAATTGAAAAAGTGCCTTGGTGAAAACCTGGAAACAGGCGCCTTGGTAGCAAAAATACAAAAAAATTATAAAAAAGTCCTGAAAAAATCTATCAAGTGGTGAAAACCTAGAAACAGGCACTACTTGAGACCCTCTGCACCTATGTCTATCAGTCTTGTGTGGCGCTCTTTCGCTCCACTTCTCGCTTTGCCTCTCCTAGCCTGGAATTGATTCTTGTCTTAGTCTAGGGGGCATATGTTGCTTTAAGCTTATCTTGGGTCTCTTTGTGCGTCTGGGTTTCTTGGGCAACTTGGTTCCAATGGTGTTTTTCAACACCACCCCAATGGTGTTTTTCAACACTACCCTTGCGTCGAGTGTTTCTCAACACTTATCAGATGTCCTACCTGCAGTCTAGTATGATGCGATATTTCTCATTTGCAGATGCAATACTCAAAGTTTGACTCTATGACCTACACACACGCACTTGACTTGCTGAGATTTGTTTGAATTTATTTCTTTGCATGCTGTCTATGATGATTTCTTTGCTGAGTGTTCTCCCCCTATGATTGTTTTCGATGATGCATAGCTAGAAGACTGAGGGAATGAGAACATGTTTTATTTCTTTTTCTGCTTGTGGGTATATTTTGTTGGTCCTCACTGTCATGAGCATTTATGATAGTCTTACTTGACACTATGGACCTACAAGGCATTATCCTTGACTATTTCACAAGTGCATGCTTATAGCTATCCTGACTTTTCATGTGTCTTGATGCTAGCATAATCTTGCCATATCAAACTTAGGTAATCTCACTACACTAGTCATCTTGACCTACATGTCTTTGATGCCTAGGTGGGATTTCCACATTTCTATCTGATATAGATCATATTCAGATCCACATAGTTATGCTAGTGTGTATTGTATGATCTTGCGACGCTACCAATAATGCTCAATGATGAATATTAGATGTCTATTGGCTTTGTAACCTTGCAAGTAAACCACTTTTCATGTAGCTTGCATTCTTTAAGTTCATGTTAGTTTAGTTTTGCATCTTGCATATGGAGAGAGCTCTCCTTTATCTTTCATGGACTTGTTCATCAACTGCACTCACCTTTCACTTCTTCCTAATCATGTCTTTCACTTCTTGTCTTTCATATCAAATCATTTTCTATTCATTTCGGGATCGAAACCGAAATCCGCGTTCACCTTGATCTCCCAAATCATCTTTTTTTATTTCTTCTGTGCAGTTGGCTAACCTTTTGAGGCCTGATCCTTCGATCTTCACTGGGGCATTCTTCACCTCTTCATCTCCATCTCTTTCAAACTTCTAGTCTTTCATTCACTTTCCCATCCCAAGTTCCAATCCCCTCTTCATGGTGTTTACGGGTTGAGGGACCGCTTGGTTCGTGCCCTGGGTCCCATGTGTGGGGCATACCTTCACTACTTGATGGTTATTCTATTCTCTTTCTTCGATTATGATTTCTAGTGATTTGATCATGCTGCTCTTGCTTCTGCTTTCCCTCTACTTGGATTTCGCTTTCGATCCCGAGGGGGCAGACACATCATATCTTATTGGCTATCTCTTTCCTTAGTGTTCAATACTGTCGCTACCAGGCTGATCATGCAGGATTTGCTATTTTTCTACACTTCATTCTTTGGAGTCAGAACACTATATGCTTGCCTTCTTGGCTATCTACTTACTTTATTGGCTGATCTGAGTTGCTTTGTGATCCCAAATCGATCTCACATTTCAACTTCATTCTTTGACTGCATGTGTTCCCAGATCGATCACACATTAGTCAAAGAGGGGCAAATATATACACCTAAAAATGGTCATCTAGACTATTAGCCCCTTTTGCTAAATCACTAATTGCTTATTCTTGATCAAATCCTAGCTCTATCATTTATTCGATTATTTTCTATGGGCTAACCATCTTATCCTAAGTCTTTATTTATTTAAAAGGAATATTTCCTCCTCTTTTAATAAATAAAAAGCCCCCACTTTTCCTCTTATCCTAAGTTGCACAAATAAAGCATGGACTTTCTATGGGCAAATGTATACACCTAAAAATGGTCATCTAGACTATTAGCCCCTTTTGCTAAATCACTAATTGCTTATTCTTGATCAAATCCTAGCTCTATCATTTATTCGATTATTTTCTATGGGCTAACCATCTTATCCTAAGTCTTTATTTATTTAAAAGGAATATTTCCTCCCCTTTTAATAAATAAAAAGCTCCCACTTTTCCTCTTATCCTAAGTTGCACAAATAAAGCATTATTCTTATTTATAAAAAGAGAAAAACTACTTTTTGTCTCATATGGACACAAAAGTCAACTCTTATTTTCCTATTGGAGGATATGTGTGCACATGGATTGCTCCTCTTTCAAGCTCCACCATTGATTAAATCTTTTGCCTCTTAATCTCCATGGTCCATTCCTTCTCATTTCCTTTAAAAGGAGAGCTCTCTTCTTCATTCTAGGGCCCCAACTTTTTATGCTATTGTTATGCTACAGGTTTTCTAGGTCATCTTGGAGCTTTTGGAGATATTCTTGCATCTAGGGTTTGAAGATTTGGAGCATTGTTGGCATTCATCTTGGATCTTCATCAACACTCTATCTTCTTGTCTTCATTCTTGCATCATCATGGCTTTCTTGCTTCATAGTTAGATTTCTTTTCTTGCATAGTAGCTTCATTTTCATGGCATTATTATCTTAGATTTCCTTTATGCTTTAGATTAATTCATCTAGTTTAACTAGGAGGCTTTGTAATACTTGCATCTTTCATTTCCATAGTTTAGCTTGCATTTCCATTCTTAATCTAGCTTGCATTGCATTTCATTCTTGATTCTTGAGGATATTGGCATTCTTGCCCTTGTCTTCATTGAATCTCCCATTGCATGGTTTACTAGCAAGGTTATAGGCTAAATAGCTCTAGCTGAGAGCATTCTTAAAAACCCTTGCACTCCATGCCTAGGGAGCTATGGATCGATTTGTGAGGGCTCATTCTTGAGTTTCCTTGCATGTAATGATCCATAGAAGTGTGACACATTTATAGCACACACCTTCATCAGCATTTTGTAGTCTAGACAAGTAGTCAGCAACTACATTGGCCTTCCCTAGCTTATCAACAATTGTTATATCAAAAATCCTGCAATAGTAAGAGCCATCTTGCCAGTCTACCTGTTATTGCAGGTTTGTTCATCAGATATTTTATTGTTGAGTGATCAGTGTGAACAAAAATGGCATAGCCTATGACATAGTTTTAGAATTTGTTCAATGCATAAACTATAGCTAGGAGTTCCTTTTTAGTAATTGTGTAGTTCAATTCAGGGCCACAGACGCTTTGACTGATATAGTAAATTGCATTCTCAAGGTTAGTAGGCTTTTATCCTAGCATAACACCTATGGCATAATCTAATGCATCTATATGGATGTGGAATGGAATAGACCAATATGGTCCTTTTAGGACTGGTGTTGTTGTTAGGAGTTTCTTTAGTTGTAGGAAGGACTCATCACATGCTTGTGTCCAGATAAATTCAGCTTCTTTTCTAAGCAATGTGTATAGAGGACTAGCAATTTGACTAAAATTTTGAATAAAGCGTTTATAGTATCCAGCATATCCTAGAAAAGATCTTACATCTTTTTGTTTAGTAGGAGTAGGTAGTGTAAGTATTACCTCAACTTTAGCTGGGTCCACTTGAATTCCTGCTGCTGAAATGAAATGCCCAAGTACCACTCCTTCCTGCATCATCATAAAGCATTTCTCACTATTAATGGATAGATTATGCTCCTTACACTGGATTAGTACCTTTTCAAGATTCTTCAAAGCCTCTTCAATTGTCACTCCAAATGATGTAAAGTCATCCATATATATCTCCATACAATCATGTGATATGTCAGCAAAAATACTAATTACAGCTCTTTGAAACATTGCCGGAGCATTACACAACCCAAAAGGTAGAACTGAATATGCATATGTCCCCCATGGACATCTAAACATAGTCTTCTCCTGATCCTCTAGAGAAATAGTTATCTGATTGTATCCACTATATCCATCAAGAAAGGAAAAATACTTCTTACCAGCCAAAGTATCAAGTACTTGGTCAATGAATGGTAATGGGAAGTAATCTTTCTTGGTAGCTTTGTTTAACTCCCTGTAATCCACATAGATTCTCCATTTACCCCCCTTTTTGGGTACTATAACCAGAGGTATACCCATTTACTATCAGATATAGGATATATAAAGCCATCATCTAATAGCTTTTGCAATTTAGTTTTGACTATCTCCCTTAATGTTAGGTTAATCCTTCTTTGAGGTTGATGAAGGAGTAGGCTTCCTTCATTGGTATATATCTTGTGAGTAAATAGTGTAGGGCTTAATTCCTTCATGTCCCCATAGTCCCATGCAAAGGCTTTCTCATGTGTTTGCAGTAGTTTGGCTAGTTTCTCCATTTTTTTGTGAAGGTAACTTATTATTCACATGGAGATTATGACCCTTAGAAAGCTCAATAGTAGTTTTAAGGTCAAGCATGGATACTTCAGGGATAGGACTTGTGTTTACTTCACTAGGTAGCAACTGGTGGATAATATTGGGTTCTGAAGGTAATACACAATTCTAAAAATTATCTTATTATGTACTTAACTCTAACACAAAACTCTCAGATACATCTTTGATTATAACATAGTCATTATTAAGAATGCTCCAAATGACTTCATCTTCCTCTTGTAGCTTTAGAAAGGATTTCCTATGTAACATCATGAGCTAAACCATAGAATTCAGTTCTTCTTCCCCATCTCCTAAGTCTGGCCATATAGGTGTACTCAAATCTGGCTGCGATTGAGCTGGAGGATACAATGCTAGTTTCTTAGTGGCTTGCCCATCTAAAATTGTCATGTTTCCTGATCTACAACTTATGTTTTCATCAGCTGTTGCTAACCATGGACATCCTAGAATAATAGGGTAACCAGCAAGATCTTTGGTGAGAGGATCATGAAATCAACAGGGTACTCTCAAGAATCTAAGGCAACTATTATGTCTTCTATCATTCCATCAGGGGTAATAGTCGAGCTATCTACTATTTGCAATATCCTTGGAGTATCTCTCAACCCTTCAATGCTCAGTTTATTCATAGTATCTTTAGTCATTACATTAATGGCAACACCTAAGTCTATTAATGCATTTTTTATAGACTGGCCATTAATGATGATATTCACAACTAGACTCCTTGGATCTGAATATTTTGGTATTACCAATTTTCCTAGCATGATATAAGCCAATTGTCCTATAACATGAACTATTGTAGGATCCTTTTTCTTTCTTCCAGGCTTTTTAAGACAAGCTTCTTTTATTACTTTTCCATAAACTGGAACATCTTTTATTGCTTAAAACATGGGAATCTAGACATGCATGTTCTTAAGCTGGTCAATGATATCAAATGGTTAGTCTTCTTCTGGTATGGGCTTATCCATGGCAAGCCTTTGAGGAAAAGGTGGTTTAACTAACGTATGAACATTATCTGAGTTGGAAACATTTTTTGATGCAACAGTATTTGGCAAATCATTCCCTGGAATTGGTACTGATGCTGCAAGAAGGTCTAGCACTTCAACGATAAGGGGTGGTTCAGGTGTCGGCAAGGTAGTACTCGATCTTAGGTGTATATCAACTATATCAAGTGCATAGGCAGGGTACTTCTGAGCATCGATAGCATACATTTTCTGCTATGGTTGTTGGCTATTGGGATTCGATTGAGGTTGAGAAGGTAATTGTGTCTGCTTTTGAGGACCTGTGTTTGGAGGTGGTGGCATTATTGCAAGTATATTTGTTGGAGGTGGTAGAGGTGGATATCCAGGATTTGGATTAGGCCATTGTTGAGGTCCTCTCCACTGGTTAGTGGGCTACCAATTCCCTTGTCGTTGTTGCCATTGGTTTGGAAATTGTGACCATTGGGGTTGCTATGGAGGATACCATTGATTCTATTGATTATTTGGCCAAGCATTACTCCAAGTGGGTCCATTATACTATGGAGAACTTTGAACATTCTAGTTTTTCCATTCACTATTATAAGGACTTAAAATTTTTAATGGGTCTTGAGGCATACCTTGTCTCATAGGCCATGGCTAATGTTGAGCAACAAAGAATACTTTCTTGTCCTCTCCTTCTATCTTCAAGTATTTAGTTGGAAGATGTTGATTCTCCAGGTTTGTGACCAATTTGCACTAATAATCCTTCTTTTGTTTGCGACAATGAGGACAGTATTTAGCCAGTTGTGCCTCTGCGTCTTTATGTTTATTCTTGGTAGTCATCATGTCTAGGTGTGTAGCGACATCATTTATGATGTCTTGCTTGAAGTCTGACAACAAGTTTGAAATCTCCATTTGAAATACCAAAGCCACTTCCTTTAGCCACCGTGGAGTGAAATCTCCTTCCTTTCTTGACTGCTACTTTAGAATAGTTCATACAAATCTTCTAAAGGTCATCCCAAGGGGATTGAGATATATCACCTCTAGCCATGAGGTCCAGAGCTTCAAGACAATTTTCATTCACTCCTCTTAGAAAAATTAGCTTCTGTGAATCCTCCTACAATGCATGTTGTGGGTTCTTTTGTAAATTAAATAAGAAGCGTGATATGTAGTCCTCTAATGTCTCATCTTCCGTTTGTGACATATGAAAGATGTCATCTCCTTTTGAAGCACTTCCCTTGTAGTATTCCTTATACTTTCTTAGAAACAAATCTCTCATTCCATCCCAATTAGCTATTGCAATCACTCCTAAGCCCATGAACCATCTGAGAGTTGACTCCTTTAGTGTTGTTGGGAATAGCTTAAGCTTATGATTGTCAGTATTATAGTCAAAAAATTGACATAGTATGTCAAATTTAAACAAAAAGGTGTCAGGATCCTCCGTAATAAGTCCATAGAACTTTGGAAGTGCTGAAGCAAGCATGTTCTTGAGGTTAGGATTGTTGATAAGACTTGGAATTGGAAATGGAAATGTAAGAGTTGTCATTAATGGAGGTGTTGGATAATGAAATTATGGTTGGAAAGTATTAATGACTGGAGGGTTTTGGACAGCAGGTGGTCCTAGAGTAGGATTATTATGGAAACTGGCTAATATTTCTACAAAAGGATGGAGGTCAATTTTTTCTTGGGTGTCTTCTTCTGTTGAAGATGATGCAACAAACTCAGGACTGGTGTCAAGAAATGGTAACTCAATTTCTTCAAACTCTTCTTTCAGTTTAACAAGTTCTTTTGGAAGAAATCTACCATGAACATATCACTTCTTCGATGCATGCAAGTAAGTTGATGACTTGTGAAGCAAGCTCACAACTTGGTATTGACTAAAAACATGAAACTAATCTGAAAAATAAATGACTCATTAAGGTTCCTAGTTTGACACCATCCCCAGAAATGACGCAAAAAGTGAACAATCTCACAATAGGTAAAGATAATCATGGCATATCTCTCTTAAGGGTAATATATCTATGCTAAGGATTACCTATTCCCATCATGAAATGCATTTAGATTGTCAACCTAGGGACATAGACTTGAAATGGGACAATATAGTTTGTGCACTAAGTTCCTTTAGGAGTCATAACACCTATGATGTAGGAATATAAAATGCATGAAAGGAATTTATGCTATTGCTGCAAGAAAGTAAACACACTTGACAATTGAATGGAATTACTGCAAAAAACTTATGAAATGAATCTAAGCATGTCTAACAACTCAAAACATTCACTATACCCATCTCTGCAAATGCTGCAGGAACAACCACAGTGGCAATGTTGTAGGAGTAAAACAATAACTCTATTTGAAAATAGGAAAAGTATAGGAAACAAATCTAATCTAACTTAATCTAATCCACCTTGCAAGTGGGCCCCCTTGGTTGGCTTCTGCTAACTACTTAACACAAGAAATAATCCAAAATCACTCTTCCATTAAATCCTTCTTAACTAGTTACATAACAACTAAATAACTCATGAAGAACAAAACAGAGCAACTTCCACTATACTGAATACATAATTCTATCTTTTCTCATTACCTAATAAATTAGTCAAAATCTCTTTATATCAAGGATTGACATTTATTGAAAACATAACAGAAAAGTGTCATTAAACCTCACCAAATATGGAGGAGATAAAACAACCACAACATAATACAATTACTATTGACAACAGAATAACAATTCTGAAGAAATATAGTAAGACTAATTCCCTATAATCTCTAGAACAACAGCTCCTTTCTAAGTGTGGCATATCCATCAGAACCATGCTGGATTCTCCCACCATGGTTGGTCTTCTAACGCTCCTTCTTTAATGTAGTTGTGCCACTCTTCACACTGATCCTTGTTTACCTGAAAGGTTAGTAACATTTGGTATACATATGCAAGTCAACATTTTCAACTCCTACTTAAATGTTAGAACATAGCTTGAAATAACTATATGAAGTACTTCATTATATTTATAGTAGTCAGCAAAACATATCACTCAAGCTACCCATAGATTTTGTGGCTTTAGTTGTACTTAGCATAAGTTCACATAAGTATAAGTCAAAAATGTTTTGGAAATGTTTATCAGAGCATCAACAAAATATGAAGATTATAACAAAATTGAGGCAATAATTGGACTCATCAATAACATTGATTATGTTTCATATTCTTATCATACATGAAATAACCCTCAGCCTACTGTTTTGGTTTCTTTACCTCCTTCTCAACCTATGCTTCCTCAAGCACCTAGGTTTCCTTCTACCTTTAAGGAGTATAACTTATTTGACCAATTATATGCTACTCCTGCTAAGATATCTTTATGGGATTTACTTCAAACTTCCCCGACATATCATGAGGCATTACAAAAAGCTTTATCCACTCTTCCTTCTTCACCTCCTAATCAAGAGAAAATTCATTCTATTTTAGATTGCATGCATACTATGCCTTTTGTACCTCCTATTGTGTTTTTCGATAATGATTTACCTTCTCTTGATGTGTAGAATCAATATGATACTCTTATGGTTGTTGTCTCTATTAACCAAAGTATCATTCCAAGAACATTATTGATAATATATCTTGACTTAATATTTGTAGCATGGATATGCTTAAGGCAATTAAAGTTGATCTGACAACTATTCAACCTGATAATGTTCCTATACGTGGATTCGACAATATTGCGAAGAGAACTTTGGGCATTATTACCTTACCTCTTAAAGTTGGTCTAGTTATTCTAAACACACCTATTCATGTTATGCATGGACCTCTCAATTATAACCTTCTTTTAGGAAGACCTCGGTTACATACTATGCATGCAGTTCCTTTTACTCTTCATCACAAGGTTAGGTTCATCTATAACAACTTAATGTATACATTACATGTGGATGATGCGCCAAATCCTTTCATAAAAGAAGAATATGCCAAAATCTCTGAGACTCTTCAACCAAGTAAAGAGATTGAAAAACAACCTGAGATACAACAACATGAAGCTCCATCTTCTTCTTTAATTGAGGATAATTGGGGGACATTAGATTTTAATCCTACTTTCATTGGAGAATATAAGGTTTCTGATTTGGAATTCATGAAGCAACAAAGTGAATTTGAGAAAAAAAGTTTTTACTCCTTCCCCGCTTTCTGAGGAACTAAAAAGTAATTTTGTTGCTGCTTCGATTAATGAAACAATTGAAACTATAAAACCTGATTGTTATGATATTGTGACATATGCCACTCCTTGGACTCCATCTGATATGACTGATCGATATGGTCCTGGTTATCATTTTCTTAAGAAATCAAGATTTAATGCGAAAGGATGTGGTAAATATGAAAAAGGTATACAAGTACCTTTAGATAACGAAATTTATGATCATACATATGGATTAGGATTCAATCCTTATAGACAACCATCAGCTTTTCCTATTAATGTTAATCATATCTACGGTGGATAGTTGAAATTGGTTAACCCACTTCTTATTGACATTAATTAAGTATCTACTTTGGATATTTTTCCTAAAGATGAAACCTTAATGGAATTTTTAGGGGTTTATGAAGATTTACCTAAGTTCCATCACAAATGACAGAAGCCTTATTGTTTAAGTACTGATGCTTACTTTGGGGAACATGATGAACATGATATTCTCCCGTTATCGATGGATCCTCTGATACGAAGTGATTTGTTAATAACCAAGACTATTAATATTCAAATAGATGAGAATGACACTGAAAAGATGATAAAGATTGGGAAATGTTTGAATCAAGATGAATGTGATCAGTTGGTTTCCCTTTTACTTGAATTTAAGGACATCTTTGCTTGGACATATTCAGATATGTCAAGTATAGATTCTAAGATTGCTACTCATAACATTGTTTTAAAACCAAATATGAAACTCGTGACGTAGAAAATTTGAAAGATGAATCCATGGATTGATTTATTGGTTAAAATTGATATTGAAAAGTTATTAGATTCTAGATTTATCCATTCTATTGATTACTCAGATTGGATTTCAAACATTGTGCTTATTTCAAAAGGATAAAATAAGATAAGGATGTGTACCAATTTTAGAGACTTAAACAAGGCATCCTTAAAGGATGATTTCTCGTTACCTAACATTGATATGATTGTGGATTCAACAATGGGTCATGCCTTGTTATCTTTTATGGATGGTGTTTTTGGATATAATCAAATGTTTATTCCTCCTGAAGATCAATTTAAGACCACATTTATAACACCTTGGGGAACATTTTTTTGGGTCATGATGCCTTTTGGATTAAAGAATGCAGGAGAAACTTATTAACAAGCTATGACTTTGATTTTTCATGATTACTTTCATAAGATTCTTGACGATTATGTGGATGATATTTTAGCAAAGTCTATACAAAGAGAAGATCATGTTACTATTTTACGACAAATATTTGAAAGGATTAAAAGTTACAACATGAGATTGAATCCTAAGAAATGTGTCTTTGGAGTTGATTCTGGTAAATTATTAGGATTTATAATCTCAAAGTGAGGCATATAAGTAGATATTGAAAAGATTGAATCTATTTTTAATATGCCTCCTCCTAAGAATATCTCTCAGTTACAAAGTTTACAAGGAAAAATACAAGCTATTCGTCACTTTATTTCTAATCTAGCAGATTGTACTATCCCTTTTACTTCCTTGCTCAGAAAGGATACCACTTTCTCTTGGAATGATGAATGTAAACAAAATTTTGAGCAATTTAAGGAGTATCTTGCAAATCCTCCTATCTTGTAGCCAGCTAAATTTGATAAACCATTCCATTTGTATACCTCAGTGACTTTGAAGGTCGTGAGTGCATTGTAAGCTCAAAATGATAATGATGGTAAAGAAAGACTTGTGTATTACATTAGTTAGACTTTACTTGATTATGAAAAAAGATACACATATTTGGAAAGACAATTTCTAGCTGTAGTTTATGCATGTTAGAAATTTAGACATTATCTTATAAATGCTGAAGTCAATGTGATTGTTAAGTTTGATCCTTTGAAACATCTTTTCTCACAAACTGATCTCTCTGGCCGGTTGGCAAAGTGGGTGATGTTACTTACATAATTTGATCTTAATTTCATTTCTCATAAGTCTATTAAGGGACAAGCTTTAACAGATTATTTAGCTAAAGCTCCTTGTCCTCATTCAGATACATGTTCTACTTCAATGGAATTCCCTGATGACAATATTCTAGCTATCCAACAGAATGATATTTGGGAATTATATTTTGATGGGTTTAAGTGTAAAACAGGATCTAGAGTTGGTATTATCTTGGTTCTTCCTATGAAAAAACCCATCCCTTTATCATAAAAATTAACCTTTCCTTGTACTAATAACATTGT
The DNA here is from genome assembly GCA_027943335.1 of Chamaecyparis obtusa. NCBI lineage: Eukaryota > Viridiplantae > Streptophyta > Pinopsida > Cupressales > Cupressaceae > Chamaecyparis > Chamaecyparis obtusa. The sequence continues at coordinate 747,321 of BSBK01004459.1, forward strand.
GAAATATGAAGCTCTTATAGCTGGCCTATGAGAAACTTCATCCCTTAAAATCAAACACTTGCAAATATATGGAGATTCACAACTGATTGTTGAACAAATTAAAGGAGGTTATCAGACTAAGAATGATAAAATGACACAAGATAGAAATTTAGCTCTTGATGTGCTTTCAGAATTCTCTTCTTATACGATTCAAACTTTACCTAGGAAAGATAACTGACATGTGGATGCCATGGCAAGTGCAGCTTCTTTGGTTTTTCTTGAGAATAATGTTGAAAACTTTCAATTTACTATACAAACTCTTAAAAGCCCTGCAATTTCTAAAAATATTACCTCTGATTATTTTAATTTACATTCGGATGAATGTTATTCTCATATTTTTCATTTTTTGAAAGATGGTAGTTTTCCTGAATCGGCAACAAGGAACACGTGTAATCGTAATAGGAAGCTTGCAACACGTTACATCATTTTAGGAGATAAACTTTACAAATGCTCTTATGAAGGATTATTATTAAGATGTCTCAATAGAACTGAAATCCCGGTAGCTTTGGCCAAAGCTCATTCTGGTTCTTGTGGGGGACATTTTGGTGGAAATCCTTGGTTAATAAATTACTTCAAATGGGAAATTATTGGCAAATAATGGAACAAGATTTTTTCATCTTTGTTAAGAAATTTCCTCAATGTCAACAACATAGTAATCATACTCCTGCTCATGAGCTTCATAATCAAGTTTCTCCATGGCCTTTTAGTATTTGGGGTTTTGACCTTATTGGAAAAATCTCACTAGCATCTTCTCAAGGACATACTTCCATTTTGACTGCTCCAGATTACTTCATGAAGTGGGTTGAAGTTGTCCCTCTTCGTTCAAAAATTGCGGATGTTATTTGTGATTTCATCCTTAACAATATCATAACATGATTTGGTATACCTTCAACGATAATTTCAGATAACGATACCTCTTTTTAAAAAAAAGAAGTTGTGAAATTCTTGGAGAAATATCAAATTCAACATAGATTTTCAACTCCTTATTATCCTCAATCTAATGGACAAGCTGAAGCATCAAATAAAATTATTGAACAAATTTTGAGAAAAATAGTTAGTAAGCATGCCAAAGATTGGCATACTCAACTGACTTATGCTTTATGGGCTTATAGGATTAGTGTTCGTACTACCACGGGTACTTCTCCTTATAATCTTGTCTATGGTACTGATGCTATTATGCATTTGGAATTAGAAATACCTTCTTTATGTGTTTCATTTCATGGGATAATTGACAAGGATACTTTTTGTGAGAAATGCTTACAAGAGCTCAAAATGTTGGATGAACAATGAATACATGCATTAGAACATATAAAATCTTATCATAAATCTCTTCAGAAGCAATATAATCATAAGGTAATTAAACAAAAAAATTTGGTTGGTGATTTAGTCCTGTATGAGAATCAATGAAATGTGAAAGCTTTACCGGGTGAAAAAGGAAAGTTTAGCCCTAATTGGCTTGGACCTTTTGTTGTTATTGAAGACTTTGGTTTAGGTGCTTATAAACTTGCTGATATGGATGGTGTTTCTTTCAAGGAACCTATTAATATTATACATCTCAAATGTTATTATACTTAATTTCATCTTTTCTTTCCTTGTGCATTTATGTATTCCTTATAAAGTTTGTTTTATAGGTTATGTAGTTCCAGAAAAATTACATAGTGACTATATTTATGCACCTTCTTTCTTTCTATTAAGTTTTATATTAATGAACACATATTAATCAAACATAGAACTAATTAGTATAGAAATTTTTTCATTCATCAAATGTTTTTCAATTTTTGATACATATGTGGCCAATGGCCCTATTTATCACTATGTCTATCACTACGCTCTAATGGTCAATGGCTTCCAAATCTCTTTGGCTTATGATAGGAAGATATAGATCTATGTGTCCATGCATGGCTCCTTGATATGCTCATACCATGTGAACATCCTCAGGCACTCTATAGCTAAGCTATCAGCTTCTCCTCCCTTTCTTTGCACAACCTCAGCTCTCATTGGACACATGCAAAGATATCGGCATGCCTGTCGGGATCTCTGTAGCTAAGAGAGGACTCTCACTCACTCGCTGGAAGTCGGTAGGATATACGTGTATCCTTAAGAATCTCATATACAAAGCTCCTCCACTCTGCTACGCTAGCTGTATAATGAAAATACATTTATCAGTCTAGTATCTTTTCATTTCAAAATCAAATTGCATATTTAATCAAATCTCATATTTCATACCTGGGTCTCCCTCTTGGATGTCACTAAAGTGTATAGATGGTGGGGGCATGGAGTGACTACTCTCTCCATGCTCTCTATTTCTAGGCCTCAGTGGTGGTGCCTTTGTGTGGGGATGTGGAGGTCATCATGATCTCAGTGGTGATGCATGAAAAATGTGTGCATCCACACCAGTATCGCTAGCTAGGGGCATCTCCTCTTCTCTCTCCCCTACTCTCTCCTCCTCCATGGGATCTCCCTCAGAGATGTGCTCCTCCTCATCTCTATAATCCTCATCCTCCTCTATTGTACCACTATCCTGGTGTGTCCTCTTTGAAAGACCTAGATCACCTATAGGATAATCCTCAGGAAAGATGGGATGGGTCCCCTATAGACTCCAGTACCTGATGTAATCTCAACTCATGCCTACATAGGTCACATCTAAAATGTACCTCTGTCTTATCTATATCACTTTCCTCTATGCCTGCTATCAATGGTTGGCGTATGGTGTCAGGTATCTAATAGTACCTCATCAAATGTGCATAGCGAGGTATTGCTCTAGGGACTCCCTGTAATAGGTCAAACTATCTCATCACCTGATCATAATAGTATGGCATCACTATATGATTATGTTGACCCTCTAGTATCTTTCACCACTATGAATATCTGATCTAGAATTGTGTATCAGGCCACTCTATCATCTGGAAATAAGGTCTCCATATCACATTGATGCTCAGAATGTGGTCTAGATGTACCCTCCAATAGAGGATATCTCAAAACTACCAAGCATCTCTCAAAGGATACGCAAAGACTCTTGATGTACTTGCATCTACCATCACTAGAGCACCTTGTGGATGTGTACATGAAAAATGCTCAAACTACCAAATCTACAAGAGTGTGCATATCAAAAGACTCTCTCTTTAGTATCTCACTAGTTGACATAGCTCATGGTATAGCTGGGCTAACATGTTGCAACCCCATGAGAACATGGTCCTCTTGCTCTCCATCCTTTGTATAAGATGGGTAAGAGGTGTAGAAAATATGGTACCCTTTGCATTGGGTAACACAACCAAGGATACTATACAAAGCATCACCCTACGTACCAAAGGTGTAGGGCTTGATAGTATGCATGACAAAAGGACATGATCTGATCGGGTTCACATTTGTGGAACCCATCCTGTACAATACTCTATATCTACATGAAAGCTCATTGTGCTCTAGGTTTGATGGTCTCACCTCATAATGGAAGCTGCAGGATCCAGTAGACATCCTCCAGTGTCACTGTAATCTCTCCTAAGGTAAGATAGAAGGAGCATGTATCCTCATCCCACCTCTCTATTAGAGCTAATAGTATGGCTCAGTGTAGTCTGATCTATGGTAGGACTGATACCCAGTATAGTCCCACATCTCTTAGTAGCTGCATCTCATCATCATTAAGCTCGGACAACTTCTCTCTGGCAAGGCCTAGCAACTCTCCAAAGGGATGCTCTCGAAGATAGACCATGTCCTGCAAGCACAAATAAACATCATATCAGTAATCTACATCATCAAATCTACAAATTTGACTTAACTAGGTCAAGGTCAACCTCTGTTAGGTCAAGGTTGACCTTCTTGGGTCAAGGTCAACTTTCCTGGGTCAAGGATGACCTTGTTGGGTCAAGGATGACCTCATCCTAGAATAGGTGGAGACCTTCCAGTCAATGTTGACCTTCTTGGGTCAAGGTCGACATAGCTGGGTCAGGGTTGACCTTGCCTTCATAAATCAGGAATTTGGAAAGTAGAGGAACAAACAACAACAAACTCACCTCAGGGAAGCAACCGTTCGGTAGCCAAGCTCTGTCTCAAAAGCTCTATGCGCATCGCCCAAAGTTCTTCTCTCCTCGGTGTCTTGCTTCCTTGTTTCAAATCTAAAAATGGTAAGAATGAGTAAGTATGCCTTCCTTTCCCTTATTTATAGTTAGAATTAGGGTTTTATTAGGGTTTCTTTTAGGGTTTAGTCATGGTAAACTCAGATTTCCCTTCTTATGCATTTAGATAAACATCCACTCTTTTCATCATAACTTGAGTTTGGTAACTCTGTTTTTAATGTCATCAATGGCGTTGGAATTATGATTCAGATACCTAATTCCTTGAATTAGTTTAGGAAGGTTAGGAATCCTTATAATTGGTTTAGGAAATAAATTTTCAACAAGCTACATATCTAGTGTATAGAGTTTTCCTTATCACCCTGTTTCACCCTTTGGAAGTAGAAAGCTGAAATAGGGGGGGCATAAGGGGCTTTATGCACTTCTCAAATTTTGATATAGTAAGCTCTAGGTGATTTATGGATTTTCATTAACCTTGTGTGTTGCAGGTTCTAACAAGTTTCTATAGGATCTCTACATCGAGGACTTGGCTATATCCTTTTTATTTACTATGATGTTTTCTTACTTTAGCTTGCATATCCACGTAGTGTCATATCTAAGATAGGGTGGGGGCTAAATGTATCATCTTAAAATGGAATCACTTCCATCTTGGTAGGTTTAGCACCCTCTTTTAGTGCATTTATCATGATATACTTGCATTTAGGATGCATTCTGCACTTGATTCCTTCATTCTAGGTGAAATTAGGGTTAGGATCCTAAGGATTCTCCTTAATTTACCTCTTTTATGGCTCTATTTTCTAGGTAGGACTTAGAAATAGGTCCTCATGGCCTTCATCATATTCATCATAGGATTTTGTCCCTCTCCCTAGCACTCTGCCCTATTCTGACATCATTCCTAGGTCTCTGGGCATCCCTAGGACCTCCTATTTCTAATTCTGACTGGATCTGGACTCCTGGTCAAGGATGAGGTCATCCTTGACCTAGGTTAAAGACTAGGTCATCCATGATCTAGGTCAGAGACTAGGTCATCCCTGACCTAGGTCAGAGACTAGGTCATCTTTGACCTCCTTCGACATTTGATCCCCCTTTTCAAATTTGGTCCCGGCGGGCCCCAAAATTAATGTTTGGCTCTTAGATCTGAGTGCGGAAGGGTTTTAATTCAAAATTCATTTAATTATTTTCCCTCCTTAGTTGGTTATTGTGATTGGACCATAATTTGAGGTGAAATTTGAATTATGGCTCCTCAAATTACTCTAGGAGCCTCACCTTGAAACCTCTATATAAAAACTCTCATTTGCTTTCATTTTCACCAAGTGATTTGAGGATCAAGACAACAAGTCATGAGAAGCAAGCAATTGATGGTGAAGTGAAGATATAAGATTGCAAGAGGATGATATAGAAGATCAAGCCATTTTTTATATCAAGCGTTGAGCACACCATTGTAAACACCTATTTGGAGCAAGAAAGATCCTTTCTTCATTGATCCACCATTATCAATATTCAAGCATTCAAAGATACAATCATGGGGTAGAAATTAAGGATTATGAGTATTGTAGGAGTACTTTAGCCTTGGGAGCTTGTTATGCTTTCTTGCCTTATTCAAATCTATGCATTGCTTTCTCATACATATTCATGCTAGGGTTTTAATCTAGAGGATTAGATCTTGGCATTACACTTTCAATACACACACACACATTCTATTACAATTGGCTATTCATGGAGGTGGAGATCACCAAAATGGGGGTTTGACTAAGGCAAAACCCTATATAGCCACCCCAAAAACACCATTTTCAGATATCTACAGTCATTGTTTTGAGAATTGAAGTACAGATCTAAGTACCCTTTTCAGTGAACTTCTGAGATCCACGAACAAAATTTCTATCAGAGCTGGGTGGGGCAGGATCTTTCCCTGGGGTAAGACCTTGCCCCGCTATCTGTGTCAAGGATGACCTACTTCTAGAAAGACAAAAAAAATTTGGCTTTTCACTGTTACGGGTTTTTGGTTCCAAATCTGGTTGTAGAATTTTTTGAGACTGTACACAAGCATCAAAAAATAGATATTTATAGATTTATTCCATCATGAGGTATGTATCTTATTCTATTTGATTTCAAGCATTCCTAGATTTACATTACTTATTCAATTCCAACTTCAAGCATTACAAATGAATAGTGAGGAATGTTAGATGCATTGTTAAAGCTTCCATTTTACCATTATTCACGTGGGCACAAGCATCTTTTTAGAATTTTGGGAATCTCATCTCTATGCTTTGGTTCTTGACCTTTTAGGACTTTGAACCTCCAATTTCTAAAATGAAGTTGTTTAGCATTTTCTCTTCACTTTTGACTTTTGGAAATTGCACTGCCTTGCCTCCATTCTCGACTATAAGTTTGTTTTCAGTATTTTAGAAGGAGCACTTCGCCACTATTAATCCCAAAGGCCTTAGGAGTAAACATCTACTTTTCATGAACCTTCTTCTTTTCATGATTTTTTTTTGTGAACTTGAGACTTGAATGCCATCCTTTATTTTTGGAATATATTGTAGGAATGCAAACATTGGGAGGATTGGAGAGACTTTTCTTCCGAGCTCAAATCAAGCACTAACACCATCATCTAATCTTCAAACACAATTTTAAAAAATGGGACTAAATATGGCAACACACTTATGTTATCCCACCTTCATTATAAATTTCATTACATCATTATCATGCATTCTCCTTTGAGCATCATTCAGGACTTCCAGTTTCACCTCACATTCAAGGATTTCCTATTCTTTGTCTCTTGCCTTTGTTTCTTTTGCATTGTTTCCACATTGGTCTGATCATCGACACAGGGGTTCTATCATTCTAGGGGAGCTTTGGAGTCTCGATCCTCTCTCATGGGGGGTTGGTTGTACTTATGGTCTTGAGAGAGTCTCTTGAGACACTGCATTTGTACCTTTTTTCCATCTCTTTTTGGAGAGGAGATTTTTCCCACTTGGTTTTCTCCCTTTCTCTACTTTATAAAGATCTGGTTGTGATTGGATACATCATCACGCCTTATTGTTGGGACGCAAGTTTGCATTCTTGCATGTAGTTGCATTCATGCACTTAAATTTTTAGCTACTCCATAAGTTTATCTTAAGGGTGGGTGTTAGAGTAAAAAAGTTATTTAACTTAATTAATTTAATCATATTGATTAATTAATTAAGTCACCCTTTTTTATTTTCACTTAAGCTAAATCTAGGAAGCTCTTTTTAGGCATTTAATAATTCTTTTATTTTTTGCATGCATCCCCTAGGGTTTTCATGAATAGGGTTTTTGATCTCCTTTATTAAGGATTGATATCATTGTAATAACTCATTCTAATTAATTCAATTCTCATTTATTCCTTCGATTCCAATTGTTCACATATTTTCTTGTTTGCGGAATTTCTCTTGTATGTGGCAAGTTATTTGCATGCAAGTGATTATTGAGCTTGTGGGAATTCCCCAATCTTGAATTCCAACTGTAATCACCTAAAATTGGACAAGATAAATCAAGGCACAAATCAAAGCAATTGAATCAAATCAAGCACTTATCAAATCAAAATTGCAATCAAGCCTTAATTAAATTTAATTTAAAATCAAAAGTCATAAATTCAATCCAAATCAAATAAAGCATGATAAATCAATCAATTGTGTAATTAATCTAATTAATTACATAGTTCATTTAAATCAAATCAACCCATTCAAGGGGTACACATGGCTAAAGATATTTATTAAATTCAATTAATTAAATCCTATTTTCTCTCAAACACCAACTAGGAGGAAAATTCAATCAACCAATAGGATTTAAAGATTGAGCTCACATGGATCAAGCCTAAATCAAATCTCAATCACTCACTTCGAGAATGCACCTTCTCTACTTATTTTGTTCTTTGGTCCCAAGATTTGAGGATAAAATATTTAAATGGTCTCCAAAGGTGCAACCATGGACTTAGCCCTCACCTAATCATGATCAAATCAACTACACCCCCTACCCTTGCCAAAATCTATAAAAGCAAGGCATAATTCAAGCAATAATCATCCACAAAATGTGAAAATAGCATCAAACCTCTTGTAATTTATAGCTAGAAAGGAAAATTTAGAGCTAAATAGGTGTAATTTCATTTGGAATTGAACTATTATCTTTGTTTATCATTCATTCTCATTTTAGGACTATCACTAATGGAAGCTTGCTGAAAGCTTTGCATTAGCACCCCTAAATAGAGGTCCATAGAGTGCTTAATTGTCAATTATTTGCTTAAATAGCTTACTCTTTTTGGTAATTTAGTTGATTTATTCATTTATTTGCAATACTAACCCTATGAAGGTGCTTTCCTTAGCACACAAAATGGCACCCACCGTGGGGCATTAGGCCTCATAAATTTTTAAATTCAGAGAAATTGATTTTCTTCTAGCAAATCTTGTTTTTACTATGTTTTGCAAATTTAACGGCACATTTAAGAAATTCTCCAGCGTGTATGCAAGCTTTTCCAGCACATTTAAACTCTAAAACAATGCTTCTACGACAAAGTTTTGCGCCTTTACGTGGATTTTTAGTGCGTTTAAATCTTTTTGTTTCTGTCTTATTTCTTTCAGCACATACACCCTAACTCTCCAGCGTGTTTAATTCATTCTCCAGCACGTTTAACACTTTCTTTTAACACCTTTGCTTAGTTTATTAGTGCTTTCAATTTTTGTTCCTATGCTTTTAATAATTTTTTGCAGTGCGTTTAATTTGTTTAACAACGCTTTCAATCATTTTAATAGCGCTTTTAATAGATTATGTTGTGCTTTCAATTAAATTGAGAATTGACAAAATTTAACTTGCGGAAAATGGTTTCTCTATGTCTACAGGATGCCTGGTCATAAGAAAATAAAAAAACCAGAGACCAAATTTAACAGCATAGGGAAGGCTTTGACCAAACGGATTAAGGAGGAGAACATTACACACATCAAGCTGGTTTTGGAAGATTCTCAGCAAGAAAATGAGGTATATGAACAATACTTGAAAGTTGTAGAAGCTTATAAATCAAAGTTCGTATCATTAAATTGGATTTACTTTCCTTAATCAAATTTTTTGTCAAAATTTGATAAATAAGGCTTAGATTCAAAGTTATTCTTGTTTTCTTCATTTTGGCTAGTTGTGTTGACTAACTTGTTGGAGGAGAAGCGAAAAAGGAAGGAAGTATCCCTATTAGGTGAGCATAAAAATGAAAAACTCATCAAAAATGCCCCTAGCCTTTGCTAGCTTCGAGTGAAGGTAAGCCTTAAACTTGGTCAATTTTTGCTTAGATTGTGGCCTTGTGATTTTTTCTATAATCTAGTAATCAAAGTAGCTTAATGGAATAAACCAAACACTAAATTTGAACAACCCCTTGTTTGTGGAAAAGAGTAGAAATACTCAATTCCCATTAGTTAGTGGGTTTGATAATTGAACCTTGTTAATTGTGTTTGGTGAATTGAGATATAGATAGGGATATGCTCTTCACCTTTTGGTGAATCAAACTCCCAAAACCTATCTCTTTATTCCAATTTATTGCTTTCCATATGAACATGCTAGATCTATAATGGGCTCACCTCCCGAGATTTTCCTTGATAAGGCTAGTGAGAGGGACAGCCCAAAGTGGGATACATTTTCTTTTGCAGTGAAAATCCAAACCACTGTAAAATAAAATGCATGCATCCTTACTGGGGTGTGTGACAAAAGGATATTAAGCTTTCGAATTTCCTTGAGTAGTCCTTCGAGATTGCGCAAAACTCTGACATACCAGTGGTGGGAAGCCTCCTAATTTTGGAGGATGAAAACTTAATGTCCATTTTGAATAGAATCTTGATTAAATACCTTGTTAAAATAGCAAATCCTACCTTGTAGAGCCATGTTTACGAACCAAATTGTGAACTAGGTAGATTTCTTGAAGCATCTTTTTGTGCAAAAACTTGTGATAACATCCTTAAAAATTCAAACACTTTATGTGTAGAGGGTTAAAAAGAACAAGTATATTTGTGATTACTTTGTTTGAAAAATGCATACAATGAGTAAGAGATATCCATTTGAAAATTCATCTTATATTTTTAAATCTCTTCATAAAAACAAACAATTACCAAATTGGGTAAAACAATTTGAAATCAAACCTTGTTGGATGCCGGTTTCTACACGTTCACATAGACTCAAAATATCTTTACAAGAAGATGGCACTTGCATTGCAAGAGAGGTCCCCGAATTTGAATCCCAAAATTTCTTTGAAAATACAACCAAGGGGATAGTCTTCCAAATCTCTTTGAGAAGAGAATTGAACCAATGGATAAAAACTCCACATTTCACGACTATCAACATGGAGGAAAAAATGACAACATAAATAACACCAAAAAAGAGCCTAAGGAAACACTTGAAGAAAGAGCTAATAGATCGTCTCAAGATAATGACTTTCTTGAAGTCGTGGATAAATTAATAGATAAAGATAGGGAAAAAAATTTCCTAAACTTAGCCCAAGTAGGGGTCAAACTTCCACATGATTACGATGTGGACCAACTCAAGAAAAACAAAGAAGATGACAATCCGATGAGTGCTATGACTAAACAATTGAAAATGTTCCAAGCACAAATTGACCTAATGAAAAAGGCCAATGAACCCAAGCCATTCTCTATCGAGGCTTTGTGCCCATCTATTTTTGACAAAAGCTTGCTTATGGCACCCTTTTCAATAAATGTGGCATTTCCTAAGTATGACAAATACACGAGTAAATCAAACCCACATGATCACCTGAGAGAGTTTTGCACTCTAAGCATATAATTTATGCATGATAGCACATACCTAATGAGACTTTTTCCAAGAAGTTTAGGAGGTAAAGCCATGGAATGGTTCTCCAAGCTTCTGTAAGAGATAAAGACATTCAAGGAGTTAGCCTCCAAATTTGTAACCCATTATTCTTACAACATCAAACATGAGATTACCATGCTTAACCTATGTGACACTAAGCAATGAGATGGTGAATATTTTCTAGGGTTCCTTCAAAGGTGGAGAACAGTTTTTGCAAGATATCCATGAAGTATCCCCAAAAAAGAGAAAATGGAAATATTTATGAATAACTTAAATGTGGAGATGAATTATAGGCTCCAACTTCAATGTCCCCCTACTTTTGAAAAACTTATTGAGAATGGGATCAAAATTGAAGATGTGTTGGTTAAGAAGGGAGAGATAAAATTATTCAAAGATAATAAACCCTATACCAACACTAATAACAATCATTATGTATCTAATTATACCAATAATAAAGGAGCCAATAATCACAATGATAAACCTAAACTATGGTTAAAGAACAATAATAAAAATCTTGTGAATGATGGAATTGTGGAAGCCCACAACTTAAAGGCTACTCCCTTTAATTTATCAAGTGGAGCAAATTTGACATATAATGTGAATCAAACAAACAAAACTCCTTTCAATAATACCAATTCTAACAAAAACAACAACAATGCCAATAACAACCCCTTTAATAATTCCAATGTCAACAAGCCTAAGCCTTTCTTTTCCATGTATCAAAAGAGAAAATTCACCTTTTTATTTGAAACATTGGAAAACATGTTAAGGACTTTGGTGGCCAATAAAATCATTACCTTACCCAAACTAAGACCATGTGAACCCCAAGTTAAGCCAAATTGGTGGAATGATTCTCACCATTGTGAATACCATCGCAATAAGGGCCATAAAACCAATGAGTGCATAAAATTGAAACATCTTGTGCAAGACCTAATTGACGATGGGATGATAAAAGTAGAAGGACCTAAAAATAATGAAGATCATATGGCCTTCAAAAATCCATTTCAAAACCATGAAAAGGGTGTTAGAAATAGGAAATACTGAGAGGGGGGGTGAATCAGTATTTCACAAACTTTTACTTTTGCCCACTTATGGATATAACAAATTACTTTAGTGCATACAAAGCATAAGAAACTAAATAGCATACATAACAGTAAATGTAAAGAACTCATAACACATGATATGTTCTCAAGGAAACCCTGGCCAAGGGAAAACCCCGGTGGGGATGGTACCCACAAAGATCCACTAATCAAAAGATATCTGGTTAAGGATGTTGACCCTATTAGGAGCCTGTTACAATCATATAGTGTATCAGTCCTGGTTAAGGGACTATTGGCCTTGTTAGAAGCCTCAACCCTGTTAGGAGTTGTAGATACAAAACTTGATTACCAGATGAGCTCACTGCCCAAACAAGTAATGCAAATGTTTACTGATTACAATATGGTACTGCTTACAACTTCACATCAACAACTTTCGCTACTATCACAAGTTACATATAATACATGTTTTCATTCCAAGTATGTTTGGTACATCTTTATTTATACAAGATACAAACATAATATCTCTCTTGTCAGCTTGCATATCTTTATCCAAGATTAAACATCTAGGATGTCATCTCTTTATAATATTAAGTCATTATTTTGACAAGAAAAATAATCCCTTAATTCATTTACTAATTCTGTCTTCAAAACTACTATGTCGACTGTACTCTATCATCGATAAAACAATCATATCTTTGTCCGTACTATCCATACTCTTTTGCACACTAAGATGGGGTATCCTTAGACACCATAGAGCCTAAGTTCAATTTCACAAACTCTAATCATGCTCTAGTGAACGTCTCCAAAGCAAACTGTATCGGGTGCTCTGTCAAAAACATTGTTTCATACTTAGACAATTTTAGTCTGCGATCTTCCATACTTACTTTCTAGCTTATGTGATCTTCATAGAGAACATATGTTGCCATAATGACAACATCTATGTACATACCTCAGCCAAATTGCCAACAATGTCCCCCTTTGTCATTGGTGGCAACATATGAGAAAATTGGCTAAGTGTACAAGTCAAAATCTCAAAATTTGTATCAAAATTGTGGCCATAGTATAAAATAATTATACTATCCTTATATCTCCTAAAAATATACACATAATCTATAACACTTCATAATACTCCATAGAACTCCCCCTATGAGTATCCTTTCTTATCATATAGACAATTTTCTAAGTATCTCTCCCCCTTTGACAACAATGACAAAATAAAGGGTGGAAAGGGATATACAAAATTGTGTCAAAACTTTTACCTTACTATCTTATTGCAAAGTCGGTAGGCTTGCAACACAGTCTACAAAATCTATCTTCGAAGTCTCAAAATCTTTCTCCCATGCCTTCTCTATTGATTCTGTTACATTGAGTAAAGTATTCAATCCATATGTTGCAATCTGACAGGCTTGAAGGGATACAAAATTGAACTTCTGAAATGATGTCTTAGCAGTAAGACATTCTTGTAGCTGCTCTTCTATTATAGTCAACTTGATTGAGACATGCTCTCTCAAGATGTTTATTCTGATAATTTTCTTGTTCTTCTCATCATTCAAAGTCCTTATCTCATTACATAATTTTATGATCTTTTTCTCAACTGCACTAATCTTTATGTTTAGGCTGGCCAAAGAGTTTGTCTCTGCTGCAATTTCATCTTGCTTCTCTTTTATCTTCTTCTCTTCCTTAATTAAAATATTTTTAGGTTTTGTACACTGAATGTACAAACACTTTCCAGTCTCAAGATGTTTCCTTAAGTTCTTAATGTGTCTTTCAAGGCTGTCAATGTCATTTTTGATATTCTGACTTATATTTTGCAACATCTCAGCTTCATAAGCTGCCTGAGCCTTAACCTTAGCAATATCAGTCAAATTAGTGAACTCAACATCAAAAGAATTAATTACCATCTTTTCTCTTTCAAGTGGATCTGAATCAAATAATTTTGTAGATATCACACTTTGTAGCTTCTCAGTCAAATCTTTCAGACTACCTTCCAAATTCTTAACTTTCTTATTCTTACCAATAATTTTGTTCAAAGAAGTGATCAACTCTAATTGATCATCGTCATCAACTTCCTTGCTCAAATCTTCATTCAATGTTTCTATTCCTTTCTCCTTTCCAGTCTTAGGAGTAAGACTGATGTCTTCTTATGGTTCAATAGGTGTATGGGCCTCTGTTTCCATTTGCACTTGCATTTCAGTTCGAGTAGTCTATGTTTCAACACTCTTTCCTTTCTCTCCCAAATCAAAATTGTCAACAATGTTGTCCAAACTATTGAGTACCGCGTCATCTGAATCTAAAGTAACTTTTGTTCCTTCAATGTCCATAGATTTTGTGCCAATGTTTATAGAAGAAGAGGGAATATCTTCAACTTCAACTACCTCTGTTGCTGCCTCTGCTTGTTCTGAACTCTGTTTCTCTACTGATTCTATAACTAATTGATCTTTGCTATCTTTTCCTACTACCAAGTTTGCTAGCACTTGCACAATTGCCTATTTAGTTTCAGTCTTTACTTGTTCATACTGACCTTCCATTATTTGTATAATTCTTCTTTTGGTTCTTAATAGGGTTTCAAGTGGCTTGCGGATCTATTTAAGGTGGTCATCATCTCTTATCTCATAGAACTGTCTAATCACATTCTCTCTCATTTTAGTATCTTCTTCTTGTGCTCTCATCTTTCTTCTCACAAGTCTATTGTACAAATCTTCTGGTATCTTTCCATGAATAGAATCAAATTTCTTGTTTGTCAAAATCATATGTGTAACCATTGCATTCTCAAGATTTAATCTGTCAGAGGATCCATATAAATCATAGTATTTTTTTATTTTGGTAAAGTCTCCATGCTGCATTATATCTTCATTAACTCTTTCTATCCCTGGTTTCCATGATTTCTTCTTTATTGTCACTTCATCATCTTTTAACTCTGCAACTCTTCTAGGTACTGGTGGAACAATTGTTTTATGTCTTTTACCCAGTCTTGAAGCACTTGCCTTCATTCTTTTACTTGGTGTTGAAGAAAAGGGTTTCTCTGTTTGACTAATTTCTTGTTCCATCACAGGTTCTTCAACCTTTACCTTAACTTGAATAGGTTCTGCACTTGATGCCAAAGGTGGGACTGATAGTATCTCACTTTGCCTTATTGCTTCTGCAGTCTTTCTTGCAATATCAAATTCGTGCTCACTCATACCTGATTCTTTTAGAATTTTCTTTATTGTAGACTCCACTCACTTCTTTGATTGTTTTTCTTCCTTAAGTGTCTTTGTTGAATCAAAGTTTTCATCATATGTTCCAAATCTGTTGCTATGAGCATCAACTTTACTTTTCAACAATCTACTAACATATCCTTCTATTTCAACTTCAGAGATTTCATAGCCAAGAGGGTCTATGAATTCATGTCTAGGTTCTACTGCCTCAATGTAAGTGAAATCAGTATCAACCATAAAACATATATCATCTTTGTATTTCTCAACTAGGGATGGAGGAATTCTTGATCTATTTACCACAATGTTCTGAAAAGTTTTCAACACTAACTTTACACTGTCATTAACCTTCTCAATAAGATGTTTCATGTAAACTTTATTGATTCTTGCCATAGTATTCTCACCATCATTCCATTCAATAGTGTAAGAAAATCTTCTTAGCAAGTGGAAGAACATGTAAGTAACCAATGAGGAAAATCTAAAGTGGGTGTATTTAGCTTTCTTTATCTTTTCCAAGTTCTCAAACAATTGTATTCTCAGAATTTCACACATATCCACAGGCTTCTTCTCCACACACATCAAATAAGCAACATGTACCATACTTGCTGGCATATCATCTTCTCTAGAGCTTCCACAGAACTTTGTTTTCAAAATCTTACACAAGTATTTTACATCATCTTGCTTAATCTTACTAATAAATATACCTCTGCCATTGTATACTGAACTGGTGTTTTCAATCACAATCTTTCTCATGTTTTTCTCATTCAGTGGAATTGCACCAACTTTTGATAATCCAATCACATCATGAATTAGGTCTATAGTTATGTCTATAACTGTATCTTCTAACCAAAATTTAGCATTATGTATCCTACTCAAAATGATCTTAGTACACTCATCATCAAATTCACATTTCATAGAGTACTCAATGATTTCATTGTTTTCTAGATGTTCATAACCTTGTTTCACTAACATATCTAAGTTGTACAATTTCTTATATTCACCATTAAAATCACTCTCCCTTAGGGTTTCATACTTGCATCCAAGATAACTTTTAACATTTTCTAAATGAAGAACTCCGTCTCGTACAGATGATAAGGCTAAACTAGCATCTCTTTCTGAGGGTTCAATTGGATCTTTCTTAGTTCTAGGTCTATTCTTATCCTTAATGTTGTGAATCAACAACACATCCATGATTATATCTGATTACTTAAGTTGATTCAAGATCTTAGATGGATAAATACCTTAAATTTGCAAAATTAGGGCTTTCGCTAGATCGGCGCTTCAAACTTTTGCAAATCACTTCCAAACTTCTTTCTTCACTTCCAAATCACTTCTAATCACTTGATAATCATAATAACTTCGATTTTAATCTTTTATTACTTAGCATTTACTCGATCTGACATCGCATTCAATTATTTTGCCACTAAAATGCCAAAAAGCTGATTCTGTAAACCTACAACCATAAATCTTCTTGCGACCTCACAAAACACAATATTTCTTTTTGCGCACTTAACCATAGCATTAGTATAACATAAAAAACCTTCATCTAACTATGAAAAACTTAACTCATTCAAAATCTAATTCTATACTAATTCTAAGTTCCTAAACTACAGAAATTTACATAATTTAAGTGCTTAAAGAAGGGTTAGGTAAAGAATCATTCTTACCATGAGATACATTACCTTCCTGATTACCTTCAATGTTGAATATACCTCCTTGATCTGTGCCTTTAACAAATTTTACTTCACCTTCATTGCTACATCAACCTTTTTCTTTGTTTCCTGCATTTTCATTCCTTCTTGCATAATTTCTAGGGTTAGGGTTATGATGATAACCTCTATCGTTCATTCTGCAAAATCTTGTTGTGTGTCCAATCTTGTTAGATATCTGCCAAGTGATTCCATTGGTTCCATATCTTGGTGTTTGCTGATTGATTTGTGTCCTGCAATTTCTAGCAATATGTCCAATTTTGTTGCATCTGAAACATACTATTCCATTTCCTCTTTTCATGTCTTTAGTTGATCTCTGATCTGCATTGTTAGTATTTCTAGACATTCTACTATTGTAATTATTTTCAATAACTTTAGATCTTCTACATTCAATAGCTCTATGTCCAAAACCATGACAATTATAACAATAACCATTAAGAGATTTGAATTGTTTACCTGTACAATCTCTCTTCATATGACCAATAGTATTACAAGAAAAACATCTACCTTTCAATTCTCTTTGCATACCTTTGGATGATTCATCTTGATTCAGTGGTTCTTCTTTCTTTGGTGCATCTTCTTGCTTTGGTGATTCTTCTTGCTTTAGTGATTCTTCAGATTTGTTCTCATCTAACTTCTTTTCTTTACTGCTTTCACATTCATTCAGATTTGGTTTCTTGCTTTCACTAACTATCTTCAATATGTTAAATCCAAGACCAGTTTTGTCATAGAATGGTTTTTCATAAGATACTTTCTTATCAACCTTTTCACTGTTTGAATATAGCCTCTCCAGTTGTTGTTTGGATTGAGTCAATTCACCTTTCACAATTTTGTTGTATTTCTCAAGTTCATCATACTGCAGTTTGACTTTATCAAATTTAGATGTTACTTTGCCAAGTTTAGATTTTAGATCTTCATTCTCATTCTTTAAGTTTTCATTCTCAGATCTTAAATTTTCATTTCCATCTTTCAAGCTAAGCTTCAGATTTTCTATCTTCAATTCATGTTTAAGGATCACATTTTCTTTTTCTAAATCATCACAATCTTCAACAAGAATTTCATATTCCTTCTCAAATTTCAGATATTCTATCTTACCTTTCAATTTGTCAATAAGACTCTTTGCATCATCATACTTTCTTTTCAAAGTGTTTCTTTCATCAGTAAGCATATCAATTTGCTCAAGAGCTTCTTCAAGATTCTTCTGCAATTGATCCATATCCATAGAGATCTTACTCAAGTTGCTAGGCTTTCCTTGAATGTTTCTTCTCTAAGTAACTGTGCTCTGATACCAATTTTTAGAAATAGGAAATACTGAGAGGGGGGGGTGAATCAGTATTTCACAAACTTTTACTTTTGCCCACTTATGGATATAATAGATTACTTTAGTGCATACAAAGCATAAGAAACTAAATAGCATACATAACAGTAAATGTAAAGAACTCATAACACATGATATGTTCTCAAGGAAACCCTAGCCAAGGGAAAACCCCAGTGGGGATGGTTCCCACACAGATCCACTAATCAAAAGATATATGGTTAAGGATGTTGACCCTGTTAGGAGCCTGTTACAATCATATAGTGTATCAGTCCTGGTTAAGGGACTATAGGCCTTGTTAGAAGCCTCAACCCTGTTAGGAGTTGTAGATACAAAACTTGATTACCAGATGAGCTCACTGCCCAAACAAGTAATGCAAATTTTTACTAATTACAATATGGTACTGCTTACAACTTCACATCAACAACTTTTGCTGCTATCACAAGTTACATTTAATACATGTTTTCATTCCAAGTATGTTTGGTACATCTTTATTTATACAAGATACAAACATAATATCTTTCTCTTGTCAACTTGCATATCTTTATCCAAGAGTAAACATCTAGGATGTCATCTCTTTATAATATTAAGTCATTATTTTGACAAGAAAAATAATCCCTTAATTCATTTACTAATTCTGTCTTCAAAACTGCTCTATCGGCTGTACTTTGTCATTGGTAAAACAATCATAACTTTGTCTGTACTATCTGTACTCTTTTGTGCACTAAGATGGGGTATCCTTAGACACCATAGAGCCTAAGTTAAAGTGCGCAAACTTTGATCATGCTCCAGTGAACGTCGCCAAAACAAACTGTATTGGGTCCTCTATCAAAAACATTGTTTCATACTTAGACAATTTTAATCTGTGATCTTCCATACTTACTTTCCAGCTTATGTGATCTTCATAGAGAACATATGTTTCCATAATGACAACATCTATGTACATACCTCGGCCAAATTGCCAACAAAGGGTGAGTCATCAAATGCAAATCAAAATAACAAAAGAGGTAATGAGAAGGTCAATTTTGCTCATACTGATGATAACACCATTAATACTTTAAGTGGTGATAAAAATACCATAAATGTGATCATGGTGAAGGAGAACCCAAGGGAAGAAACATATAATGTTGTAACTAGGGGCAAGCACAAAAAATTACTCTACCAGGAAATGCCCCAAGAATTGTTCTACCAAATCAAACTTCATCTTCATCTTCAAAACAATATAATTTGGTAGACCAATTGCAAAGAACCCCTACTCAGATCTCTATTCTAGAATTACTCAAGCTCTCACCAACTCATAAGGAGATTCTAGAGAAAGCCTTGGTATAAAATAATGTACCTCTAAATTTAGATGCGGATAAATTTTTAAACATGGTAGGACATCTTGTTGCACCCCACTGTCTATCTTTTCCAGAACAAGATGATGTCTCTAAACCACCTGCAAAATCCACCCTTGCATATAGAAGTCCAAATCCACAAGCATAGAGTGAAAAGAGTCCTCATTGATGGAGGATTCAGCTTGAATATTTGTACCCTAAACTTGGTAAAGGCCTTAGGATTTTCTGAGGAGGCTATTGATGCAAAGAAAAAGATAACTATAAAAGCCTATGATGATGAAGAAAGAGCTTCCAAAGGGGTCATAATACTTCCTATCAGAGTTGGCCCAATGCAAAAAGAGACCACTTTCCAAGTCCTTGACCTAAACTTGACTTACAATATCCTATTAGGGAGGCCTTGGATCCATTAAATGCAAGTTGTGCCGTCAACCTACGATCAATGTCTCAAATTCCCTTATCTAGGACAAGAAGTCATGGTAAGTGAAGACTCGAACCCCTTTCAATATTTTAATAACATGAACCCTATTAATGACTCCTTAGTCCCACATAATGCAAAAGGGTCCATACCCCAAACAATAGAGCAAAGACAAAGTTCAAAGGATCTTCCATCTTTGAAGGGAAAATAAAAAGAAGAAAAAGAAAGTGTTGTTGAAAATAACCAAAGTCCTACTAACCTAACTACATCAATAAAAGGAAAAGAGAAGGTTAGTGAGGAGAGTTCTCCTGAGAAACATAAAGAAGACCAAGCTAGATCTGTTCAAATCTACACCAAGGAGGCTCATTACCAAAAAAATGGATCATATGATGAAAAACTTTGAAAAGCAATGTCAAATCAAACAAAAGGGTGTAGGTGAATACTCCTTATCCATGATGGATCTACCCCTATCTCCAAAATCATATGGAAAACCATCCAATCTACCTCATAAATACAATTATCACTTTGTGAGGGAAAGCACATCTTCATCCATGGATGAAGAAGATAATGAAATCCTAAAAGGATGAGGAATCAAGTGCACATGAAAAGTGCATCCAAAATATAAGCATTCCCACACATCAATATGGGAAAGGATTTCAAATAATGAGAAAATGGGATACAAAGGACAAGGACCTTTGGGAACAAGAAACAAAGGACTCATTGAACACATTGAAATGACATGGAGAGATAGCAAAGAAAAGAGTAGATTAGGATACCTAGAACAAGGGTACACTCAAAAGAACTATCCTAAGGTCTATGATCAAATATTGCAATTAGGGTCACAAAGTGATGAAGACTCAAATGATTGGGAATGACATACATTGTCAAGTGAATCATGTCAAAATAAAGGTATTGATTTCATTCATACTTACACTCCTAGCAAAGGAAAAGAACCAATTTTAGAATCAAATCAGAATCAAGCCTCAAGCTCAAGTCAAGGAATCTTAGATAATGTACCAATTCAAGAGATTGAGATAAATCAATGGGTAGGAGAACCTTACGTACCATCATGGAGACCTACTATGGAATATTCAAATCTTAGGTTTAATCCATTGAACCTACCATCCTCCCTACATTTTTGAATGATAACTTGGTGTCTTAATACTTAAATGCAGTTGAGCCTTCTTCTACCACAGAATATCAGGAAAAAGTGACAAAGGAAAGTATCCAAACTCTCAATTCAATTAAAAATGAAAAAAATAAAAAAATGGAAAGAATCTAATGTTGAAAACCACATTGTGGCAACATTAGATCAGAAAGAGAAAGAAATAAAGAATGATTTTGAAAGTGAAAACCCAATAGAGGCACCTAAGGAAGGGAGTTTGGATACTTTACCCAAACACTATGAAGAAAGATCTCCTATCTTGATTGAGCCAACAAAAAAAGTAAAAATATTGGGTCAAAATCAGAGCCAAGGATTATACATTTAGCAACATCTCTATCTAGTGAAGAAAGAAAGGACTTCAATTTTTTCAAAGAAAAACAAATCAATTTTGCATGGTCATATGATGATATGCATGGATTAGATCTGAATTTAATCATGCATCATTTGAACATAAGAGAAGGAGTAAGACCAGTGAAGCAAAAACTAAGAAAGATGCATCCACACATAGCTTTGCTTTTAAAAGTGGAGTTAGAAAAATTGTTGAAAGTTGGGTTTATAAGAGCCATTGATTATGCCTAGTGGATTTCAAACATTGTGCCAGTTTCAAAAGCAGACAAATCTATCAGAATTTGCATGGACTTTAGGGATCTTAATCTTGCATGTCCTAAAGATGACTTTTTGTTACCAAGCATAGACGCCATTGTATATCTGACAGCAGGACATTCAATGTTCTCACTTATGGATGGGTTTCGTGGTTATAATCAAATAAAGATATCACCTGAAGATCAAGACAAGACAACATTTACATGTGCATGGGGGAAATTCTATTGGAATGTTATGCCTTTTGGTCTAAAGAACATTGAAGCAACATATCAAAGGGCCATGACGACAATATTTCAGCACATGATGCACAAATTCATGGAAGGCTATGTAGATGATATACTTGCTAAATCTCATTCAAGGGATGAACATCTACCTATCTTACAGAAAAATTTTGTAAGATTGGGGAAATTCAAAGTAAGATTAAATCCAAAGAAGTGTGCATTCGATGTTCAATTGGGAAAGCTATTAGGGTACATTGTTTCAGCAAAAGGAATAGAGGTAGACCCCACCAAAGCCAAAGCCATCATGGAAATGGGGGAGCCTAGAAACATAATTTAGATGAGATCTCTTCAAGGCAAGATCTAATCTTTTCGAAGGTTCATCTCTCCATTAGCAAAAAAGTGCCATAATTTCACTCAACTCCTTCATATAAGGACACAATTTTCAAATGGGATGAGAAATGTGAAGAAGCTTTAACCTTGTTGAAGAAATATCTAATGAACCCTCCAAATTTTATGCCACCTATAAGAGGCAATCCCTTAATTCTATACATTTTAGCGACCGAACATTCATTAGGGGCACTCCTAGCTCAAGAAGATGAATCAAGAAAAGAAAAAGCCATATACTTAAGTAGAACATTGGTGAAATATAAGTTTAACTATACCTTAATTGAAAGAGCATGTTTGTTCATAGTTCTTCACAAAAATTA
The DNA here is from genome assembly GCA_027943335.1 of Chamaecyparis obtusa. Classification (NCBI taxonomy): domain Eukaryota; kingdom Viridiplantae; phylum Streptophyta; class Pinopsida; order Cupressales; family Cupressaceae; genus Chamaecyparis; species Chamaecyparis obtusa. The sequence goes on from BSBK01004459.1 coordinate 769,952, forward strand.
CACCACTATATGTTATCACACAAAATTTGACTCATTGCAAAGATTGATCCCTTGAAATATCTTCTCAACAAAACAATATTGAATGGGAGACTAGCTAAAGAGATCATGGTGCTAAGTGAATTTGACATAGAATATGTGGATCAAAAATCTATCAAGGGCCAAGTCATAGCTGATCAATTAGCAGAGTCACCATTACAAGATGAACATCCAATTCAAGTGGAATTCCTAGATTCTGAAATTGTGAATGTTGAAGCAAAAACATGGCAATTATATTTTGATGATTCCTATACACAAAATGGGTTAGGAGCAGACATACTTTTGATTATTCCTCAAGGGTCTACAATTCTAAAATCATACAAATTTCTATTTCAATGCACAAATAACATAGTTGAGTATGAAGCATTGGTCATTGGTATAAAATTGGCATTAGAATGGAAAGTGACAGAGCTACAAATCTATGGCATTTCACAACTAGTTATCAATCAAATCAATGATGAATATCAGACCAAAGATGACAAGTTGATACCTTACAAAAATATGATTGAGAATCTCAAGAAATACTTCACTCTCATCACATTTGAGCAAGTACCAAGAGATATTAATAAAGCAACATATACAATGGCTACTTTGGCATCACTTCTCCAAATACCAGATCAAAGCGCCAGATATGAATTCCTGGTAGAAGAAGTTGAGCAACCCGCATTTGATCCTACCCATCCTCATACCATTTTTTTGCTAATAGGACATGAATCACCTTGGTATGGAGCCATTTATACCTACTTAAAAGACCAAATACTACCTATGGACCAAACTAGGAATCAAAAGAAAAGTTTCATACGCCAAGCCTCTTTTCATACCTTAATATCTGACACATTGTATCCTAAGAGTCTAGATGGAATGCTTCTAATATATATAGAGAAAGAGGAATCAGATATAGCCTTACAAGAAATTCACGAGGGGATTTGTGGGTTGCATTCGAATGGTTTAACCCTAGCTAAGAAACTTCTTAGGATAGGATATTTTTGGCCTACCATGGAAAAGGATGCTTGTCACTTTGCTAAAACTTGTCAAAAGTGTCAATATCATGGGAACTTGATCCATGTACCAGCATAAGAACTTCATACTTTGACAACACCTTGGCCATTTTATCAATGGGGTTTGGACCTAATAGGTATGATTTATCCACCATCTTCAAATGGTCATAAATTCATCATTACTGCAACATACTACTTCACCAAATGGGTGGAAGTTGTACCCTTATCAACTGCTACAGGAAAGCAAATATCCTTTTTCATTTTAAATCACAAAATTTTTATATATGGTGTCCCACATGCCATCATAACAGACAATGCAAAACATTTCAAAAATAAGGATTTAAAGGAGCTATGCACAAAATTCCACATGATACATCACTCATCTTCAATATATTACCCCCAAGGTAATGGACAAGCATAAACAACAAATAAGAACATCTTAAAGATATTGAAGAGAATCATGGACAATTCAAGTAGATATTGGCATATACAAATAAACCCAACCTTGTGGGCTTATAGGACAAGCATCAAAATGCTAACAGGAGCTACACCATTTTCCTTAGTCTTTGGAGCAGAAGCAGTTTTACCTTTGAAGGTAGAAATCCCATCTTTAAGAGTATCCCTACATGGTTTGATAAGTGAGGAAGATTATAGAGTTGCTAGGTTGCATGAACTAGAACTGCTAGATGAAAAACAACAACAAGCCTTTGATCATTTGAAAGTGTATCAGAACCGAATGTCAAGGACCTATAACAAACATATCAAATCAAGAACATTCCAAATAGGTGACTTAGTTTTGTGAGAAAATCCCAAGAAACAAGTAGAAAGAGAAAAAAAAGGAAAATGGGAAGAAAACTGGTTAGGACCTTTTGTGATCACTTCGTCTTTTGGGACAAGCACCTACAAATTAGCTGATTGTGATGGAGAAAAATTACAAGACCATATCAATAGCATTCATCTAAAAAGGTTATACACATAAAGCAAATGGAAAGGTATAAAGAAAAAGAGTATCAGAAAATTAGATGGAGAGCATCCTATTTATTGTATATAGTCAAAAGAGATCTTGAAAATATCAAAAAACATTAAAAAGAAGAAAAGAGAAAACAAATCAGAAATGCAGAAAAGATCAAAAATAATGGAAAATTGAGCATGAAGAAAGCCAAAAACATTTAGATATAATCCTCAAAAAGATGTTGTCTTGGTGAAAACCTAGAAAATAGGCATCTTGATGATATCAAAGGAAAAAAATTGAAAAAAGAGAAAATACAAAAAAAGAGAAAAAGAGAAAAAGTACCTTGGTGAAAACCTAGAAAATAGGCACCTTGGTAGCAAAAAGAGGAAAAAACTTTTAAAATAGAAAAAGAAAAAAAAATCCATTCAATCGGTGAAAACCTGGTAAACAGGCACCATTGAAAGTCCAAGTCATTTGCATACCTATCAATCATCCTTGTAAATATTGCATTCGTCAGCATTTGTAGATACTGCATAATAAAACCCCACAGTTGCATTTGCAAGTACCTAAAAGATTTTGGTCACCTAATCTGCAAATTGTCCCAAGTCTCACAATGAAATCACATCAAACTGGGGAAATCTAATCTAAAAGAGCGAGGATTCATCAAAAACAAACTTCAATCAGGCACCAAATCAATTCATCAAAGCACAAGTGAAGCACTCAATCAAATCCTAATACAAATCCAATTTGAACCAAACATAAAATTCAATCAAAAATTTCACAAGACCTTATCTTTATTAGGATTAAAAATATGAAATGGATGGAACTATACTTGAAAGATGGATTTGAAAAATAGTGCAATCTTTTTCTAAAAGTGTTGACTTGATTAATGAAATCATGTCTTTCTAATGAATCGATGAAAGCTTTTACACTAGACAAGCTATGATGAAAGCATGATATTTTGGTTGATTTCTGAATGACTATCTTAAGATCAAAGTTTTAAAGTATGTATTATTTGTATAAGGATGTGATCATCAAAGAATCATCAAGGACTTATACATACAATGAAACTAAGATCTTTGTTTGTTTATGCAAAAGGATACCTTGGATATTTTGATGTTAAATATCATAATACCAAAATCCATTTGCAACATAGAACCTGACAAAATTAGTATTCACACTCTCATGATCAACTTCAATCAGTGATAATCATACCAAAGGATGGGAAAGCAACATAAAAGGTGAAAAAGGTATTCATATCATCATAGTTGAACTAGTGATGATTGTACTAAATTTGGATATCACAAACTGCTCAATGATGAATATAAGCTCCAAATTTTTGAATAGTGACAGTTAGTTGCATACATCTTAGATTAAATGCATTTAAAGTATTTGCCTTTCTTAGCATAAATGTAAATTTGCAATAGGAAAATAGAAAGGGGGTAGAGATAAATCAAAAATCAAAGGAACATCAAAAACTATATATGATCGAGTGTGTTGGAAATCAAAAATAAAAAACAAGGGTGCATTGCATTACTTCACTTGCATTGGTTAAAATCATCTTATCTTGCATTCATTTAGGACTTCTCCCTAAGTTCAATTAAGTTCACCCCATTTAGCTTGCATAAATTTCACTAAAGTTAATTGCATTATTTTACATAATGTAATTTAAAATTCATTAGGTGGCATTGCATTAGTTTGCATTCATTTTAAAGGTCCATCTCATTTAGTGTGCATTATTTTTAAGAAATCATTCATATTAATCCATTAAGTGCATTTACCAATGCATTCATTAGTTAATGTTCATTGCATCCATTAAATCATTTCATTCAAATAGACATAAGTTCATCATTAGTTTCATATCATTTAGTTCATTCAAAAATATTGCACATTGCATCATTCATCTAAAATACATTCATTAAAAGCTCATGGTATTTATTTCCATTATATATCATTACATCTAAACTCATCAACATCATTCATCCATATAACATATAACATATAACATTTAGGATCATATACAACATTAATCATTGAATATCAATTTCAAACATTACATCATATAGGTCCATCACAATTTTGCATCACATTTGCATACCATATTGTTGGCGTACTTCCAGTCCCCCAATTTTGAAACTTTTATAGTCACCTCCCATGAAGGGTTCCCCTAATATGTTCTAGATTTTTCCTCCTAACAATGTTTCTATGAAGATAAATGGTTTCAAAGTTTCAGGATGTGGATGCAAAAGCTCTTATGCAAAAGTTCAAATTTCAACTTTCAAATGTCTTTCAGGAAGCCGAACAGAGGAGAGGCCAATCGCCAAAATTTGGAAGGAGAAGGGTATTTCCATTGTCTTTTACAATGCAAAAGTGGAATTGGAATGTGGAAGTGGAATGCAGAGGTAGATTTGGGATTTTCCAAAATGGAGAGGCAGATTTGGGATTTTTCGCAATGCAGAGACGGATGGGAAAAGTTCAACAAAGGAATCTTTCAAAGATATCGGTTCAAGAATGAAGACATAGAATTGGTGAAGACTGATGCCAAGATTGAACTTGTGGAAAATGCATGAAGAAGAAGTGGTATGAAATTTTAATATGGTAATTGCTCATAGTGGGGCTCAAGCATCACAGTAAATCTATCTAGCTCCTTGTGCATTCCACAAGCCTTTTATTTCCTTGATTCGTCAATGGTGGTCCATATAGAGACTAGAGAATTTATAAACTTTTGGACATCATTATAATATAGGCTCTGATAAGAAAACTTACAGTTCGGGCAACGTCGTCATGTGTCAAAAAGAATTCAAAGTTTTGGTTGAGCATATTAATCCGGTTGCGAGATCTTAGATAATCCCATAGAAAGAAGCATCAGTTTTAAAACCAATTTAGATACTTAAGATGACTTATCAAATTGTATCCATGTCAAAGTGTGTGGTTAAAAAAGCATTCAAGCATAATCAGATAGACGAAGGAAGAACATAGGAGAAGTATACGATTGTTCAATGGTCAGTTTCTAAATTTGCAATAGATGCTCACGGCAGCCCAATACAAGAGATTTCAAGACTTAAAAAAAGACACAATTCTGACACTCGTCCAAACATATTTGTAGAATTTATAACAGAAGATTCTCGAAGACAAACATGAAGAAGCGATCCGCAATAGTTTTAAGAATCAATTGAAATTGTGACACGAAGTAGATATATGTTCAAGAATTTTTAATGATAAGTGTTTCCAGCCACTTTTTTGAGGTGTCGACTAACTTCAAGCATGATGCGGTCTATTAATTTTACGAGCCTGCAACCCTTCATTGAGACTAATTATATTATAGTTCTTATCACAAATTTGGTTAAAGGGAAGTAATTATGCGCTCATATGGTAATTTACTTTTAAAGTGAAATCTCATGCAAAGCGGAAAATGGAGATTCAGGTGTGACTTTCACACTCGATATGTGAAATTCCGGTGAGAAGCCAATGTCCAAATTTCCACTTTTCATAGTCAATTAGTAATGCATGCCCACTGCCTAGAGAAAGTCTAGAGATTTGTTTTGTAATGATCAGGTGATATGCTTTGGTGAATCAAAGAATGAAATCATGCTCCTAGCCAAATAGCTAAAAATGAAGTCCTTGGTGCATTTTCTGCCAAAGAGAAGGCCGATGCTCTTTTTCTACCAAGAGGTTGTTTTAGCCTTACGCAACACAGAGAAGCTTGATCACATGAAGAAGCCGGTCAAATAGAATGTTAAAAAAGGAGCTTGCCTGGTACTTGGATTAATACAGAAGATATGTCAATAGAAATTGAAGAAAGCACTTTAGACCCAATTCAAACAAGTACTAATTACCAACTTCAATTCATTGTGGAAAATCTAAATGATGATCTTCAAACTTGTTGTTGCAAAGGTATAAACAAAAGATTGAAGATAATGGTGAGCAAGCTCAAAGAATTGTAATGTACAATATGAGCCCACTACCCAAACAAGTAATGTACAATATTTATTAATTACAAAAATAGGTCAAGGTACATAACCTTATACTTCTTGCATCAATATCTTTTTGCTTCTCTTTCACTATCGCTATTACATACATTCATTCCTTCTTCCTTATTATTATTATTCTTGCAATTTACAATTACATTTATACAAGTTATTAGGATTAATAACTTTCCAGTTGGCTATCATATTACAAAATAACTTTATCCAAGGGTTAAAATCTAGGATGTCATCCCTTTATATTGTTAATTCATTATTTTGATAAACAAAATAATCCCTTAACTCTGTACCAATTTTGTCTTCATATTCTATCTTGTCGGCTTAACATTGTCTTTAGAAAAATTGTCATAACTTCTTCCGTACATGCCATACTCACTTGCACTTTGAGATGCATCTTCAATAGTCACCATGGAGTCTATGTTCAAGTTTTCAAGCATTGAAATTACTCCAGTTGACATCGCAAACAAAAATTGTCTTCAGGTTCACTGGTAAAAACACATTGTCTCATACTTAGACAATTTCGCATTGTGCTCTGACATACTAGCTCTCTAACCTATGTGATCTTCATGTAGATCATATGTTTCCATAATGAAAACATATATGTAACCAACTCATCCAAATTGCCAACAATATCCCCCTTTGTCATTGGTGGCAACATATGAGAAAATTGGCTAAGTCTTACAACTCAAAATCTCAAAATTGTGGCCATAGTATAAAATATATATACTATCCTGATAACTCCAAAAAAAATTATCTCTAATATAGTACTCCCCCTAATATTATCAATCCTTATCATTATCTTATCAATTTTCTGCTATATATCTCTCCCCCTTTGACAACAATGACAAAATAAAGGTAAGGAGGGTTACAAAATTGTATTCTCAAAAATTTATACCTTAATTCAATATTGCAAAGCCAGTAGGCTTGCAACATAATCTACAAAATCAATCTTTATAGCCTCTAACTCCTTCTCCCATGATTTATTAATAGAATCTGCCACACTGAGTAGTGCGCATAATCCATAAGATGCTATCTCACATGCTTGGAGGTTCTCAAAGCTAAACTTTTGAAAAGATGTCTTAGCTAAAAGACATTCTTCCAATTGCCCTTCAATAATACTTAACTTCGTAGAAGTGTGCTCTCTTAAAAGAGTTAATATTTTCATTTTCCTATCTTTTTCATCTTGCAAAATTTTGATTTCATCATATATCTTATGAATTTTCTTCTCAACATTAGATACCTTCACATTGGGGCTTGAAAGAAAGTTAGTTTCATTCTAAATTTCTGCTTCCTTCATCTTCATCTTCTGATCTTCTTCTGTTGTCAAGGTCTCTGATTTTGTACACTGGATGTACAAGGATTTTCCTCTTTCCAAATTCTTTCACAAGTCCTTTATACAGATATCAAGATTGTTGATATCATTCCTGATATTCTGGCTAATGTTCAAAAGTGTTTTGGCTTCATAGGCTGCTTGAGTTTTCACTTTTGCTATATCAATTAAATTTGTGAACTCACTGTCAAAAGTGTTCATCACCTTCTTTGCTTTCTCTAGAGGATTAGCTTCTATAATTTGTGTAGTTACAACACCTTGTAACTTCTCAATAAGCTTCTCCTAGCATCCTTCAAGACTTTTTACTTTCTTATTCTTTCCAATGATCTTGTTCAAGGGATCAATTCCATCTGATCATCATCATCTACTTCCTTTCCCAAACTTTCAATCATAGATCCAATCTAATTCTTCTTTCCAGTCTCAGGAGTAAGACTGATATCTTCTTTAGTGGAAATAGGTACTAGTTTTTCTGTCACTCTAGGTTCTACAACTGTGGTCTCTATTTTCTCTTCTCCTTTGGTAGTCTCTTGCTCTTCAAAAGATGAATTGTCAACAATGTTTTCCAGATTCTTGAATACATTATCATCAGTATCCAAGGTAATCTTAGTTCCTTCTACATTCATGACTTCATCTTCAATATTTGTGGCTGGTGGAGAGGGAATGTCCTCTTGTTCTATTTCACCTACTTGCTCTGCTACAACTGATGGTTCTCCAGCATTCTCTGACATAACCTTGATGATTGCTTGCTCTGTTTCTGCACTAACTATTGGAAAAATGGTCAGCGCTCCCCTTGGGATTCATGACATGGTTTAACATCCTCCCGTGTCTTCTATAAGTCTAGTGGTTGTATTGGGCATTAACAGGTCAATCTTTTGGTGCAATAGCAACCACTACTTGTAACAAGTGGTATCAGAGCTTGGTCACAGGTTCAAATCCCATTGGGTAATGCTGAGGGGGAGATTGTTGGCAAAATGGTCAGTGCTCCCCTCGGGATTTGTGACATGGTTTAACAACACAAAGCTTCATCTTGTACAACACAAAGCTTTCTTACAAGCTTTTCTCTAATAGATGTGTCTTCTTCTGATGCTCTCTTCTTCCTATTCACAAGTTTATTGTACAAATCATTAGGTATCTTACCCTAAATTTTATCAAACTTCTTATTAGACAAAATCATATGTTTTACCACTGCATTTTCAAGATTTAATATCTCTGCATAATCATAGAGATCATAATCTTGTTCATTCTTGTAAAGTCTCCATCTTTAATGATCTGCTCATTAAGATTCTCAACTCTAGGTTTCCAAGTTTTCTTCTTAATAGAAGTGACATCATCTTTGATTTTTGCAATTTTCCTTGGAATTGGTTGCACTAATGTTTTCTACCTTTTACCTGGTCCAGTAGCACTCTCTTTTACTCTTTTGCTAGGTGTGGAGGAAGTGGATCTAGTGGATATCTTTGCTTCTTGATCCTTCTCAATTTCTTCCACTTTCACCTTAACTTGTGTTTCTTCTTGTTGTGTTGCAATTGATGATAGAGGTGGAATAGACAAAACTTCTTTTTGTCCAATATCTCTGATTGTTGCTGTTGTTTGATTTGCTACCAAGAATTCAAGCTCAGTCATCCCTGTATCTTTTAGAATTTTCTTGATAGTACTCTCAACTCTTTTCTTTGACTTCTTCTCTTCAAGTAAGGTCTTTGTGGAGTTGAAGTTCTCCTCAAAGGTTCCAAACCTATTACAATGAGTGTCCAACTTTCACTTAAGTATCCTGCTCACATACTCTTCTATCTCTACCTCAGATATCTCATAGCCAAGAGGGTCTATGAACTCTATTCTAGGTTCTACTACTTCAATGTAGGTCAAGTCAGTATCAACCATGAAACATATCTCATTTTTATACTTCTCCACAAGAGATTGTGGGATCCATGATCTGCTAGACACTATATCTTGAAATGTCTTGATTACCAATACTGCACTCTCATTCACTTTATCAATAATATGCCTACTGTACACTAGGTTAATCCTTTACATTGTAGTTTGTCCATCATTCCAGTCATTTCCAATTGTGTAAGGAAATCTTCTCAATAGATGAAAAAACATATAGATGATTAGGGATGAGAATCTAAACTGTGTAACTTAGTTTTCTTAATCTTTTCCAAATTCTCAAATAGTTGAATTCTTAGAATCTCACACATATCAACTTGCACTTTGTTAACACACATTAGATAAGCTACATGTATCATTCCAACTGCCATCTCATCCTCTCTTGAGTTTGCACAAAACTTAGTGGTTAGGATCTTACATAAGTATCTGACATCATCTTGTTGAATCTTACTAATCATAATTCCTCTACCATTATAGGATGAATTTTTGTTGTCTATGACTATTTTCCTCATGTTCTTCTCATTTAAAGGAATGGCTCTAGTTTTAGATAGTCTAGTAACTTCATGAATCAAATCAGCTGTGATATCTATCACTCTATCTTCTAACCGAAACTTCCCATTATGAATTCTGCTTAGAATTATCTTAGTACATTCTTCATTATCAAATTCATATTCTAATGCATACTTAATGATCTCATTATCTTTCAAATGTTCAAATCCTTCTTTCAATGTCATGTTCTGATTGTAGATCTTCTGCTATTCCTTGGTGAAATCACTATCACTGATAGTCTCTAGTTTGCATCCAAGATAACTTCTAACATTCTCTAGATGTAAAACTCCATTTGGTACGAATGATAAAGCTAACCTAGGATCATCTTCCAAGGGTTCTACTAGTTCCCTTTTTATCTTAGGTCTATTTTTATCTCTGACATTGTGAATTAAAAAAACATCCATGATTTCCTCTAATTCCTTTACTGATTTAAAGATCTGCCAAGTAAAATACCTCAATTTCATGATTTAGGGCTTGCGTAGATTCGGCACAAAATTCTTCTCCAAATCCTTGCAAAATGCTTCCAATCACTGCTCTTTGATCTCCTCAACACTTGAATTTTATTTGATGATCAAATAGTACTGATCATGACCTTTTATTAATTCAATCTCACTTAGATCTGACATCACATTCAATTCTTTTGTCGCTTCTTTCCAAAAAGCCACTTTTGCTAACCTGCAAAGCTTAAAACTTCTTGCGATCTCGCAAAACATAATATTTTTCTTTGTGCTCTTAACCATAGCATTAGAACATCATGTACTACCTTGCATTAACTGCACAAGACTCAATTCATCATATAACTACTTCTACACTAATCTAAGTTCCTATTCTACTGCAATTTTCACAAATTAAGTGCTTTGAGATGGGTCAAGTAAAGATTCATTCTTACCTTTTAATACTTCACCTTCCTAATTACCTTCAATGTTGAATATGTCTCCTTGATCTATGCTTTTGATAAAATTCACTTCATCTAGATTACTACAACATCCTTTCTTACTGTTACTTGCATCTTCATTTCTTCTTGCATGACTTCTAGGGTTAGGATTGGTATGAAAAACTCTATTGTTCATTCTAAAAAACCTTGTTGTGTGTCCAATCTTGTTGCATATCTGACAAACTATTCCATTGTTCCCATATCTTGGTCCAGGCTGATTGATATGTGATCTGCAATTTCTACCAATGTGTCCAACCTTGTTGCATTGATAACATATTACTAAATTTCTTCTGTTAATATCTTCAATAGGTTTCTTATCTACATTTTTAGTATTCCTAAACATTCTACTACTATTATTATTCTTAATAAATTTAGGTTTCCTGCATTCAATAGCTCTATGTCCAAAACCATGACAATTATAACAATAACCATTAAGACGTTTGAATTGCTTACCTGTGCAATCTCTCTTCATATGACCAATAGTATTACAAGCAAAGCATCTACCTTTGAATTCTCTTTGCATACCTTTGGGTGATTCCTCTTTCTTAGGTGATTCTTCTTCCTTAGGTGTATCTTCAAATTTGTTAATCTCATCAAATATTTTCAAATGTGGTTCCTTTCTTTCTTCATTTGCTTTAAAAGTGTTGAATCCAAGACCAGTCTTATCATAGAATGGTTTTTGATAAGATATTTTTTCATCAATCTTCTCACTAGTTGAATATAGCCTTTCAAGTTGTTGTTTAAATTAAGTTAGTTCAACTTTCACAATTGCATTGTATTTCTCAAGTTCAGCATACTACAAATTGACTTTCTCAAGTTCAGATGTTACTTTACCAAGTTTAGATTTTAGTCCTTCATTTTCAGTCTTTAGACTTTCATTCTCAAATTTTAGATTTACTTCATTCTTGCCATTTCCATCTTTAAAACTAAGCTTCAAATTTGCTATCTTCAGTTCATGCTTAAGGATCTCATTTTCTTTCTCTAAATTGTCATCACAATCTTCAATGAAAACTTTAGATTCCTTTTCAGATTTCAGATCTTCCAACTTGTTTTTTAGTTTCTCAAAGAGGTTCTTTGCATCATCATATTTTCTTTTTAGAGTATCTCTTTCATCAATAAGCATATCAATATGTTCAAGAGCTTCTTTAAGATTCTTCTGTAGTTGATCCATATCCATAGAGATCTTACTCAAGCTACTAGGCTTTCCTTGAATGATTCTTTTTTGAGTAACTAAGCTCTGATACCAATTGTTAGAAATAGGGAATACTAAGAGGGGGGGGTGAATCAGTATTCTACAAACTTTATCTTTTGCCCAATTATGGATATAACATATTATCTTTACACATTCATAACATAAGAAGCTAAACAAAATGCATAGCAATAAAACTAAAGAACTCATAACACATTATTTGTTCTCGAGGAAACCCTAGCCAAGGGAAAACCCCGGTGGGGATGGTACCCATAAATATCCACTAATCAAAAGTATCTTGTTAAGGATGTTGACCCTGTTAGGAGTCTATTACATGCATATAATGTCTCAGTCCTGATTAAGGGACTATAGGCCTTGTTACAAGCCTCAACTCTGTTAGGAGTTGGCATTACAAAATGTGATTACCAGATGAGCCCACTACCCAAACAAGTAATTTACAATGATCTTGTTCAAGGATGTGATCAATTCCATCTGATCATCATCATCTACTTCCTTTCACAAACTTTCAATCATAGATCCAATCTAATTCTTCTTTCCAGTCTCAGGAGTAAGACTGATATCTTCTTTAGTAGAAATAGGTACTGGTTTTTTTGTCACTCTAGGTTCTACAACTGTGGTCTCTATTTTCTCTTCTCCTTTGGTAGTCTCCTACTCTTCAAAAGATGAATTGTCAACAATGTTTTCCAGATTCTTGAATACATTATCATCAGTATCCAAGGTAATCTTAGTTCCTTCTACATTCACGACTTCATCTTCAATATTTATGGCATAGCAACCACTACTTGTAACAAGTGGTATCAGAGCTTGGTCATAGGTTTGAATTCCATTGGGTAACGCTGAGGGGGAGATTCTCAAAGACAAACATATTTGTAGAATTTATAACAGAAGATTCTCAAAGACAAACATGAAGGAGCGATCTACAATAGTTTCAAGAATCAATTGAAATTGTGACACGAAGTAGATATATGTTCAAGAATTTTTAATGATAAGTGTTTCCAGCCACTTTGTTGAGGTGACAACTAACTTCAAGCATGATGAGGTCTATTGATTTTATGAGCTTGCAACCCTTCATTGTGACTAAATATATTATAGTTCTTATCACAAATTTGGTTAAAGGGAAGTAATTATGAACTCATATGGTAATTTATTTTTAAAGTGAAATCTCATGCAAAGAGGAAAATGGAGATTCAGGTGCGAGTTTCACACTCGATATGTGAAATTCTATCAAGAAGCCAGTGTCCAAATTTTCACTTTTTAGAGTCAATTAGTAATGTGTGCCTGCTACCTAGAGAAAGTCTAGAGATTCATTTTGTAATGATCAGGCAATATGCTCTAGTGAATCAAAGAACAAAATCATGCTCCTAGCCAAATAGTGGAAAATGAAGTGCTTGGTGCATTTTTTGCCAGAGAGCAGGTCGATGCTCTTTTCCACCAAGAGGTTGTTCTAGCCTTACGCAACACAAAGAAGCTTGATCACATGAAGAAGTCGATTGAATAGAATGTTAAAATAGGAGCCTGCCCAGTACTTGGATTAATATAGAAGATATGCCAATAGATATTGAAGAAAGCACTTTAGACCCAATTCAAACAAGTACCGATTACCAACTTTGATTCATTGTAGAAAATCTAAACGATGATCTTCAAACTTGTTGTTGCAAAGGTATAAACAAAAGATTGAAGATAATGGTGAGAAAGCTCGAAGAATTGTAGACAATAGTCGATAGATTGAAAAGTATCCAATATTCATAAGAGAAGTGAAAGTATTGTTGACTTGGATAAGTGGCACACACCAACACTGCTTGATAGGTGATACAGAAAGAACCAGGGAACCCCATTCTCCAACTGTCTATCACCAAAGTGATTAGTAAAGTATACATGAATATCTTCAAAGGAATCTCATATACACCGGGTCAAATGGAGCTTGCGGTTTCATATTAGAAGCCCACACATTCATCCATGAATGGGAACTATTAATTGTTTGCAATAGCATCTATTTACTCAACTCGATGAAGATACCAATTGCATAGTTTCAAGAAGATATGTTGCCCATATGATAAGTGGATACTTTCAATTGAAATGAATATCCTTAACAAAACCAACACGATGAAACAATTGAAGCCCCAGATCAGAGTAATGATTATTTGAAAACCTGTCGCTACTAGCATTAGATAATGAGGCCTGCATGAATTCTCAAAGTAAAGATGAGGAAGAAATAATGTATCTACAGTCATATATGAACACTTGGAAGACATTGGCAGATACTTGGAAAATATTAACTGACATCCTCAGGACCGAAGATACTCCTTTCTCACATTATGCTAGTAAATATGAGATAACTATGGAAAGAGGTTCGATCATTTTAATCAAGAATGCTTTTTCAAAAATCAGAAAAGAGGCAATCAAATGGTCTACCTTTTATTTAGAATGGAATTTGAAAAGGCATCAAAAGTCAAGTGTCCAAGAAATAAGAGTCGGTTACAGAACCAAAAGGGCAGTTACATAACTGAAGGGTCATGAGAAATTATTGAAAGAAGCTATTTATTGTAAATTCATTTTGGTTAGAGGGGTTCTTCTTTTCTGCAAAAGTAGGTATTGCTGGAGTAGAGGGGAGACAACATTTTCATTTATGCATTTCATTTCATGCATTAGAGGATATATTCTATTTTTGTAATAGATTTGGCTAGAGATTGCAAGCAAATAAAATCAGAGCATATTTATTTGTTGTATTCAAAATAAAGAAGATTCTTGTTTTGAATCAGAGAATTTGGGCATTATTTTCTATTTATATTCAATCAGAGTATTGTTGTAATCAATTTTGGACATTATCTTGCGTCTTGTGTCAAGTACTCAATGTGATGTAGATCGGAGCATTTGCATGCATTCTTATTGCAGAAATCTGAATATTTAATCTTCATTTCTTCATTGCATTCGCATAATTTGCATTCATAGTTTTGTTACCAATACCAGGGAATCAGAGGAAGTGTGAATTCTCTAAGTTGGCTAGGTTTAGATTTTATTTCACTGCCTAAGTTAGTTATGTCCAGGGCTGGCTTGGTTTTCCTCTTCCGTTCTCAGGTTAAGAACACACCCAATTAATTTAGAAACAAACAAATTCATTGAATATCATTCATAAGGGAGCTTTACCTTTCAATTCAGAGGATATCTATCATCTTGATGATAGATTATCCAACTGTTGGTTTATGATCATTTCTTTCAGATTTGGGCATTTGAGAGTTAAATTCAAAAAGAACAATCTGTTTACCAATAAATTTTTGGCGACTCTGCTGGGGATGCGAAAAAGAAGATTAGTGTTGAAGATTGTTTCCTCAGTTTTATTATTATCTCTACTTACAAGAGATTGGCGACTCTGATTTAAAAAGACCATGCCTATTCAAGTTGTGAAAGGAAGGCTAGATCCTTCTTTTATTGAACATCAAACACATGATCCAATATTGTGTGATTTGTTTGATGCTTTTAGAGAAATCATTACTTGCGGGATAAAAATGAACTTGAGTATCGAAGAAGATCATGCACCAGTTCTTTTATGGAGAACTATTTGTGCCAAGTATCACAAATTGAAAGAGCTGGAGGTGAAGACGAAGTTATTGCAGTATTGCGAGAAAAGGGTGTTGCAGTTGAATGAAGAATTGAAGTGGATGATGATGAAGTTTTATAAGTTCCACCTGATTTTGTTTCTTATAATTTTTTAGTCTTGAGTGAACAAGAGGTTCATCCAATAATAAAAACTAGAAAGATACCTACAGCCGAAGAAATAAATGTTGATAGTGATCCTAACTTACAATTCCTTTGGACTGCATTTAAATGAAGTATTATTGAAGCTGAAAGAAAAGGATTAAATCCCTCAGAAGATCATCAATCTTCTCTACTGTTAAAGTGTGTGATCCAAAGATACTTTAATGTTGAAGATCGAAGAAAAAGGAAATATGTTTTAGCAAGTGTGCCTGAAGAAAAATCAGTAAATGAAGAACCAATATTAGTCAATTGCTCGGTTCTTGGAGAACAAGAAATACCACAGTTTCCAAAAGAACAAATTTTAATGGAGAAAGATGTCCTTGACAACGAAAAGGAATTGGTAAGCATAATAGAAAATGAAAATTTGTCCATGCTCTCTTTTGCTCCTAATATCGAAAGTTTCAGATTTTATGAAAATAGAGACAATCTTTTGCATGAAGTTTCTTTCAAAAATCATTCTACGATTAATGCACTTCTAGAATATGAAAAGTTCAACTTTGTTGAAGATTATGGCAGAGATGGTTTTCAAATTTCAAAAGTTTGTAACGATCCTATAATAGAATCATTTTGTTTTGAAGACCATGCAAAGTTGAGTATTCTGGAAGAAATTTGTATTGATGAAAAGGCTGAAACATTTATTGATAATTCTTTCACTAAGTCTAGAATTTTAGTTGAAGAAAAAGGTGCAACAATAGATTTTACACAAAGATCTTCAGTGGCTAATGAAATGTTGCAGCACCATGAAGAAGATAAAGAGTTAGACTACATTTTTCTTTGTTATGAAATGGAAGTTAAACAAGTCTTGGTGCCGACTAAATGTAAATCTTCTTCTACAACTGATTCCAGCATTGAGGCTTTTAATTTAGATGAAAAAATTTCAGAATTGATAGCCTCAAATAATGATGAAGTTAGTTATGTTTGGACTGAGCCCATGTGTGAAGAAGATTTATGTCAATTTAGTTCTAGCTTTGATTATGAATTTACTACAAAAGATGATTGTGATAAATATGAGTATGATGCAATATCTTTTTCAGAATCAATTGAATATTCTAATTTTATCAATCTTGATTTGGATGTTGAAATCTCTATTAAAAGTGATATTGTGGAAGGGGGTGAATGTGAATATGTTTCAGTATCATTTTTAGAATCTTTTGAGTATTTTTCTTCTCCACAAAGAAGGGTCGAATGTATGAGAAGTGATGTACAGGAGAGTGTAGAAGAATCAGAGATTTATGATGAGGCATGGTTGTTTGGAGGAGATTTGTGGGTCACACATTTTCAGCATGCTTCTGGATTCACTTTCAGTTATGATGAAGTTGTCAAAAGGAAATGGTTTTGGTACAGCTTGTTGGAGCACAATTCTCTTTTCGGGAAAGGTTTATACTTCTCCTTGTCGATTAATGGTCATGTGTGAGTCTTTTCCTCCTCTATTTTATTTTGGTGAGGTTCCCTCACCTGTTTGTAAATAACTTTGCTTCCACAATTTTGGTGTCCTTAGCTTAGTCTTTCCCACTTTCTCAGTTTTGGTTTTGCCTTGCTCCCCTCCACCATCCCACCATGCAGCTTCTTGTTGTCATTTTATGCCTAGACTTTATAGCCCAATGGATAAGGCACTAGCTTTAAAGCCAAAGATGCTAGTTTCTTTATGCACTTTGCAACACATAATCTGCATTCAGAGCCAGCTATTGGCATACTTCCAGTCCCCCAATTTTGAAACTTTTATAGTCACCTCCCATGAAGGGTTCCCCTAATATGTTCCAAATTTTTCCTCCTAACAATGTTTCTATGAAGATAAATGGTTTCAAAGTTTCAGGATGCGGATGCAAAAGCTCTTATGCAAAAGTTCAGATTTCAACATTCAAAGGTCTTTCAGGAAGCCGAACAGAGGAGAGGCCAATCGCCAAAATCTGGAAGGAGAAGGGCATTTCCATTTTCTTTCACAATGCAAAAGTGGATTTGGAATGTGGAATTGAAATGTAGAGGCAGATTTGGGATTTTTCACAATGGAGAGGTAGATTTGGGATTTTCCACAATGGAGAGATGAATGGGAAAAGTTTAACAAAGGAATCTTTCAAAGATATCAGTTCAAGAATGAAGACATAGAAATGGTGAAGACCGATGCCAAGATCAAACTTGCAGAAGATGCATGAAGAACAAGTGGTATGGAATTTTAATTTGGTAATTGCTCATAGTGGGGCTCGAGCATCACAGTAAATCTATCTAGCTCCTTGTGCATTCCACAAGCCTTTTATTTCCTTGATTCATCAATGGTGGTCCATATAGAGACTAGAGAATTTATAAACTTTTGGACATCATTATAATATGGGCTCTGATAAGAAAACTTACAGTTCGAGCAGCGCCATCATGTGTCAAAAAAAATTTCAAGTTTTGGTTGAGCATATTAATCTGGTTGGGAGATCTCAAATAATCCCATAAAACGAAGCATTAGTTTTAAAATTGATTTAGAGACTTAAGATGACTTATCAAATTGTATCCATGTCGAAGTGTGTGGTTAAAATAGCATTCAAACATAATCAAATAGATGAAGGAAGAACATAGGAGAAGTATTGGATTGTTCAATGGTCAATTTGTAAATTCCCAATAGATGCCCGCGGCAACGCAATACAGGAGATTTCAAGACTTAAAAAAAGACACAATTCTGACACTCATCCAAACAAATTTGTAGAATTTATAACAGAAGATTCTTGAAGACAAACATGAAGGAGCGATCTACAATAATTTCAAGAATCAATTGAAATTGTGACATGAAGTAGATATATGTTCAAGAATTTTTAATGATAAGTGTTTCCAGCCACTTTGTTGAGGTGTCAACTAACTTCAAGCATGATGCGGTCTATTGATTTTACGAGCCTGCAACCCTTCATTGAGACTAATTATATTATAGTTCTTATCACGAATTTGGTTAAAGGGAAGTAATTATGCACTCATATGGTAATTTACTTTTAAAGTGAAATCTCATGCAAAGCAGAAAATGGAGATTTAGGTGCGACTTTCGCACTCGATATGTGAAATTTCACCGAGAAGCCAATGTCTAAATTTTTGCTTTTCACAGTCAATTAGTAATGCGTGCCTGCTACCTAGAGAAAGTCTAGAGATTCATTTTCTAATGATCAGGTGATATGCCTGGTGAATCAAAGAATGAAATCATGCTCCTAGCCAAATAGCGGAAAATGAAGTGCTTGGTGCATTTTCCGCCAAAGAGAAGGTCAATGCTCTTTTTCCACCAAGAGGTTGTTTTAGCCTTGTGCAACATAGAGAAGCTCGATCACATGAAGAAGTCAGTCGAATAGAATGTTAAAATAGGAGCTTGCCCAGTACTTGGATTAATACAAAAGATATGTCAGTAGAAATTGAAGAAAGCACTTTAGAACAAATTCAAACAAGTACCGATTACCAACTTCGATTCATTGTGGAAAATCTAAACGATGATCTTCAAACTTTTTGTTGCAGAGGTATAAACAAAAGATTGAAGATAATGGTGAGCAAGCTTGAAGAATTGTAGACAGCAGTCGACAGATTGCAAAGTATTCAATATTCATAACAGAAGTGAAAGTATTGTTGATTTGGATAAGTGGCACACACCAACACTACTTGATAGGTGATACGGAAAGAAAGAGGGAATCCAATTCTGCAACTGTCTATGACCAAAGTGATCAGTAAAGTATACATGAATATCTTCAAAGGAATCTCATATACACCGGGTCAAATGGAGCTTGCAGTTTCATATTAGAAGCCCGCACATTCATTCATGAATGGGAACTATTAATTGTTTGCAGTAGCATCTATTTACTCAACTCGATGAAGATACCAATTGCATAGTTTCAAAAAGATATGTTGCCCAAGAATTTGATGATTCCATTCTCGACCCATATGATAAGTGGATACTATCAGTTGAAATGAATATCCTTAATAGAACCAACATGATGAAACAATTGAAGCCCTAGATCAGAGTAATGATTATTTGAAAACCTGTCGCCACTAGCATTAGATAATGAGGCCTGCAGGAATTCTCAAAGTAAAGACGAGGAAGAAATAACGTATCTACAGTCATATATGAACACTTGGAAGACATTGGAAAATACTTGGAAAATATTAACTGACACCCTCAGAACCGAAGATACTCCTTTCTCACATTATGCTAGTAAATATGAGATAACTATGGAAAGAGGTTCGATCATTTTAATCAAGAATGCTTTTTCAAAAATCAGAAAAGAGTCAATCAAATGGTCTACCTTTTATTTAGAATGGAATTTGAAAAGGCATCAAAAGTCAAGTGTCCAAGAAATAAGAGTTGGTTACAGAACCGAAAGGGCAATTACATAACTGAAGGGTCATGAGAAATTATTGAAAGAAGCTATTTATTGTAAATTCTTTTTGGTTAGAGGGGTTCTTCTATTCTGCATAAGTAGGTATTGCTGCAGTAGAGGGGAGACAACATTTTCATTTCATGCATTAGAGGATATATTCTATTTTTGTAATAGATTTGGCTGGAGATTGCAAGAAAATAAAATCAGAGCATATTTATTTGTTGTGTTCAAAATAAAGAAGATTCTTGTTTCAAATCAGAGAATTTGGGCATTATTTTCTATTTATATTCAATTAGAGCATTGTTGTAATCAGTTTTGGACATTATCTTGCATCTTGTGTCAAATATTTAATTTGTTGTAGATCAAAGCATTTGCATGCATTCTTATTGCAGAAATCTAAATAGTTAATCTTCATTTATTCATTCCATTCGCATAATTTGCATTCATAGTTGCATTACCAATGCCAGGGAATCATAGGAAGTGTGAATTCTTAAAGTTGGCTAGGTTTAGATTTGATTTCACTACCTGAGGTAGTTCTGTCCAAGGCTGGCTTGGTTTTCCTCTTCTGTTCTAATGCAAAGTGCAAGCGGAAGCTTTCAAACAATGACAATTGGTGAGTTTCAAGGTCTCAACTATCCCAAATAAGGATCCAAGTGCCCAATACTTATCAAAATTATGGTAAGTACTAGGGTAAATGGTTATCACAACCCAAACACCCAAGGAAACCTAATCACTAGGCTATGCCAAGTCCAAAACACCAATCAATTGAGAAGTTACTAAGAGGTCTCCTTAGCCCAATAGGTAACCAAACCCCATGAAATGACTTATCAGACTAGGGGTGGCCTACAATCACTTATCTAGCCTTTTTAGGTCCTATTCTTTTAGTTCCAATGGTTCTTTCATTCACAAGCAACCCATAGTACTAAGTTGCTACACAAACCTAGGATTTGGCTTGTAGCCCTTTCTAGAAGGAAATACGAACATAAGTCAAAATGATCCCAAATGAGAGAATGAATTGGTTTGGTATTCTGATACCCTTTTGGGGTTTATAAAACATATCCAAGCACCAAGGAGTGGAAACAAGAAAAATTCACTGATGTAGTAATGTTTAGGCTGGGCTAATAGGCCTAATTTGGTCTCCAAATGCACTACAAGTTCTCTTTCTCCTAATCCAATGCACAAAATAAGTATGGAGGAATGTTTGGATATATAAAAAAAACTCATAATCCAAGTTTTGAGGTCTTGATGAATCCCCAACCAAAATCTATAGTGACTGTCCTAAGTCACAAACCAGTGCACACATAGAGATGTACACCTAGGGCTTTGTGGAAAATTCACTCCTCTACAAATCCACACTCCTAACATAAAAAATATGGAAATACATTGAAAAATTTTGAATTCCACCAAGGGGCATCAATTTCCCATGGTGGAATTAGACCAAACAATCAGGCCCTATTAGAACCCCTGGTTTTAAGCCTCAAATCCAGGCAGTCCTGCTAAAAATTGGATATATTGCAATCTAGGGCAGATCAACACATGAGATCAATTTAAAATGGAATAAAACTCAAGGATCCAACCTTTGGATTCATTTTTTCATTCCCTCGTGTCCGTACATGTCTCTACACTTCAGAACTTCTCAGGAAAATGCAGAGAAATGTTGATGTTTTTATTGATTCAATACCAAAATTACATATCTTACCTTCCACCCACCTGAAAGGGCTATTTGAAGGCTTACCCCATTGGTTCAAACTGAATTTTAAACCATCTAACCATTGGGGGCTCAATTACATCTTTTGGCAAGAAGTTGTTAAAGTTGCTAAGCAACTTTTACAATATTTTTGCAACTTTTGCAAAGTAGAAGACCAAACTTGGTCTTAACCTATCCTAGTGATCCAACATGGATCTAAAACATTAAAAACATGAAAATAAGTAAAATCCTATTATTTTATGCCCAATGACCACTTTTGACCAAAGTTAGCCAGGGGCTTATAATTGTGCCAATCCTGGAACTAGGCCTCACAACTTGGTCTAGGTGCCTGACTAATGAATCTAATTAACATCATTAGATTTCCAAAATCCATTAGTAATGCACTGAGTTTCTAGATTCGATTGTGTGTATTTTTTAGCATCAACGTTTCAGGTCACACTCAGTGATCCATCATCATGATAGAGAAAATGCCAGGATGAATAGTAAAAATGGAGACTTCAGCTTCTCCCAAGAGAAATAAGAAGAGAAAGGGGGAGATAAGACACACCAACCAATGAACAAAAGAAAAGAAACATATAGAAAAAAAAAAAAAAGAACTAAAGTAGATGTGTTTGGGACTCTAAAGAGTTTTATTTGTTGAATCTAGAGTAGGTGCTCCTGCACCACATTCTCAGGTTAAGAACGTAACCAATTAATTTAGAAATAAACATATTCATTGAATATCATTCATAAGGGAGTTGTACCTTTCAATTCAAAGGAAATCTATCTACTTGAAGATAGATTATCCAACTGTTGGTATCTGATCATTTCTTTCAGATTTGGGCATTTGAGAGTTAAATTCAAAATGAACAATCTATTTACCAACACATATATCCATTTACATTTATTATCCTTCCATATCATTTAAATCCATATACCCATAAGTACCATTACATCGCATTAATCATTACATCATCATATAACACATTTATGTATCATTTGCATCCATCAACCACTAAAACATCATGTATCATAAATCATTACAAAATCCATATCTCATACATTAACCTATTTTAAATGTCATACATAAGACAACCATTTAAGAATAAATAGAACATGTGCATCCATATCATCAATTACATCTAAAAAAGCATGAAACAAAGCATATAGGAGATAGAAACATATAGATCTGCATATCATAGAAAAACACCTAAAAAATGAAGTTCAACATATGATGATGTCACATAAATTAAATATGTCAACCAAGTATCAAAGTTCATGGTATCATCATCAAAGAAATATATACATCAGGAAATCAAGTCCATCAAAGTATCAAAATATCAACGCATAACATCAAGAACATCAACTGATGAAAAGGATAGAAATAGAGTTCAATGTCTCGAGATAAAAAAATGGAACATCATATACATTAATGAATAAATAATATATATCATCTCTAAAGAATAATCAACTGCTAGACCCACCGGCACCATCAGCACCATCAAGACCACAATCACTATCAGGAGGTTTTTTGGAACTAGCCTGTAAACCATGCTGACTCATAGCAGCCATAAATGGTTGCATCATCAAACTTAGCTAAGTAACCTGTTGTCGCATCTTTGACATCTCAGACTAAAGGGATCTCGCATCTAAGGCTAAGGTTGGTACAAGAGTATGTGTTGAGGCCTGGGTAGGAGGAGTTGGTGGAGGAGCCATAAAAGAAGATTGAATATAAGAAGATGGAATAGAAGAAGATGAAATGGAAGATGATGGAATGGAAGATGGAACAAAAGAAGAAGATGGTATCCCAAAGGAAGCGGGAGCCTATACTGGGGGAGCCTGTGGAAGAGGAGCTTGTGCTAGTCTACCCTATGCTTGATCTTGCAAAATTTGTGTGGCCTGAGCATCCACATCGGCCACTACCTGAGCACCCACTTGTCTCTGATAATGGACCCTATGTCAGCCTCATCTGAATACATGATCCACAACAACTTGATGTAAAACTCTATCCATGCCAGCACCTCAAACTCTAGGCCAACCACCCCTCATCTTGACACCACCCCTAGGAGGAATAGGTGCAAAAACAATCACTGGAATCACAACTCTGCCTTCTGCAACTACTCACCTACCTCATTATCCTTGATGACCTTATCTCTGATGACCCCCACCTCCATCCCCATCACCACCATCATCCTCTGACTCCTCTATCCCTGGCACTCACTCTATCGCATCTGTGAATCTCAAAAAAGGGTTTTGAGTGACCCAATTAGCATAATCATCAGTCATGCCAGCATCTATGATATGATCTCTCATATCCCAAGGCAAATGACCTAGCTGTAGTACCTCCTGGCAAGATGTCCTATAATCAATCTGTGGCCCCACAGTGACCTCTCCACCTCTACCCAAGCATACATCACCAATCCATGTGGCATACCCTGTGTACGACCATACTATCATAATACTCAGAGGAAGAAAAATCTCTCAATAATAAGCCGAGTGCACTCTATCATCCACCTAGGTGTGCACATGAAAGGAAGCTCTGATGCATCCTCTGGCCATGCCTTGCATCCAATATAGGATCGCCATATGACCTGGTCTACATCATCAATGATCCGACACCAGTAATCCAACTTGCCCAAGTGAGCCTACACAACCATACCCTCGTACATCCATGCAAAAGGCCACCCAAAATCATGATGCCTCACATAAATAGGTCTAGTCATTAGGATGTGCTCCCAAGTCCACAGCTGTAGTAGAATAACCCCTATAGATAGAGTCACCCCGCGATGGTATACTACATGGTGAAGCTCATGGTACAACTGGGCAAGAATACAAGTGCCCCAATCAAATTGTCGAGACTGAGCAATCAGATCCTCAAGAATAGGCCCTAAACTAACTGTGAAACCATGCCCTCAATGATTAGGAATGAGGAAGCCACCAATCAGAGCACCTAGTACCGCATGAAGAAATGGAAAAGAAGGGAATTGAGCCCACTAGATGTGATCATCATCAATGGTTGGGTCCTGAAACACCCACCGGCAAGCTGTGCCATCGTATACCTAATCATAGTACACCAACTCTCCATGAGTCAAGATACGAAGGATGCGATACACATCCTAGGGAGTGATGGTCATCTCTCCCATGGGAAAATGGAATGTCTTATGGTCAGAGTGCCACCTCTCAGCCATAGTTGTAATGAGTCCTTGATTCACTCAGAATCGAGGTAGAACAAGCAAGGATAAAAGACCACATCTACCAATGAGTCGATGATCTGGACTGCTGAGGTCATCAATCATCTAAAAAGGTAAGGGATACAGACCTCTAATGGCAAATGACTTAAGCTTGGCCTACAAAAAGCAATTTTAATCACATCAGTATTTGAAAACAAATCTTTTAAATCATCCTAAGTCAATCAAACATTTAAAACTTATCAAACCACAATCAATTTTCTTGATTCTATTCAGAGAGGATGGAAAATTTATCATCATCCATCATCTAAATCGAGATTGACAATAAAAAATTTAAGGTAAATTGACTCAAACTGAAATCCTACAACTCGCTACCAAATTAGGCTTGTTATCTAAGGTAATTGTTGAGCATCATTTTTACATGAAAATAATAGCTAGGAATTTGCGTGAGGAAATCCCCCTCTTGGAAGACTAATGGAATCAAACTCAAGGTTCCTTCTGGCTGGGTCTCAACTTCTTGGATAGCTCAATGAAAGACAAATGTGAATTTGTTAACAAGGAGGCCTTTGCTGGTTCTTCTCTCAAGGGAAACTGCAAAGGCCTCCTTGTTAACAAATTCACATTTGTCTTCTGTTGAGCTATCCAAGCAGTTGAGACCTAGCCAGAAGAGATTGATTCCATCAATCTTCCAAGAGGGGGATTTGCTCACGCAAATTCCTAGCCATTGTCTTTGTGTAAAAATGATGCTCAATAGAAGTGGAGCTAGAAAGAGGGCCCTCAAAAGTCACACATGAGAATATTGGATCATTCTCTCCTGAGAGATTTCAGCAAGTCCTCAGATCTTCACCCAACAAAGGGGAGTTCCTTGAACTTACAGAGTTTCACAGACCTCACAGAAACAAAAAAAAGCACAGAGAAGGTACTTTGGATTCTACGAATTCCCCTTCATTTCCAACCATTGCTGCCCCGCCTGCTGCTCCTCCACCACCAACTCCAATGGCATTTTTTGCAAATGCTCAAAGTTCACCATTGAACTTATAGGGACAGCTCCATCAGCTACCCAAAAATCCTGAGAAATTCTGCCCACGTTTCATTTATGGAGAATCCAGGACAACGGAACAACACGTCTATGCATTCAAAGAATTATGCAATTGGAAGGAGATTGCTCATCAAGACTTCATGTTCCGCCTCTTCCCCTAAACACTGGGAGAATTTGCATATAATTGGTACCTAAATTTTCCACGGGGATCCATCACTACCTGGGGATAATTCAAAACAAAGTTCCTTAATCAATTCAAGTTGTATGTGGATCTGGAAACTCTCCATCACTAGTTCATCTTGGTGAGAAAGGACCTCAACAAGTCAGTCGCTATGTTCAATCACCATTTTCAATAGATGTACCAGAAGCTTGAGGCCCCATATACCGTACTTATTAGTGCTGCCATACAAGTGTACTTGCGCACCCTGGACCCCTTAACGACTATATTTTTGAAGAGGCTACCTCCAGGAGATATTGACACTTTGGAGAAAGTGTGCAATGAAGCTATCTTGTTTACCCAACAAATGGACCCACAAGCGGGTGGTAATTATGGTATCCCGTCAACATTGGGAAACACCATTGCAACTGGCCCATTCGCAACAAATAATCAACTTCTAATACAACAAGCCCCAAGGATCAACCCAGTGTCGGCTCCACATGCTACTACCCCACCATTAGCCATCACATACCTGAGATATGATATGCACAGGGCCGCCTTGTGCGAACAAAAGGTCGTTGTCCCAAATGAACCAAATCAAACCCTAGTCAATGAGTTAGATGCCATGAAGAAGACATTATCTCAGCTATCAGAGAGATTACCCAGATGAAAGTCAACCCAACTCTAAATCAAGGAAACTACCAACGCCCAGCTATTGCCTTGAATACTTACTCTCAAAATCAGAACAATAATTGTGGCAATCACAGCAATAATAGTAATAACAATAGTGGCGGTTATGGGAATGGCTCTCAAGATAAGCCATTTGGGAAACAAAGGATAACTAGGACATGGTACACACATCTGAATAATGGCAATATTCCTACAGATAATGCCAATTTCTTCAGTTCGTCAGAAGTCAACTATACCCAAGGTCCTAGCATGCATCAACTGAACTATGAATACAGGAGGGGAATTTGACGATCAACAAGCTCAGGATCCTAATAGTTCCCAAGGCCACTTCAGTGCCATGGTATTTGATTCATATGATCTAGGTTCACAGGAAACCCCAGTCGATAATGCTGCAAAGGAAGAGTTTGTCTTCCTGTTCAATCAAGAAAGTCAGCCAAAGTATTCCAATGTCCATGTTTTCCAAAACAATAACAAGAATACCCATAACTTGAGAAGTAGAAGAGAGCCTCTGATGGATGGCATTCCACCAAGGATGCAGCCCACTCCACCTGACCCAAAGGCCAACAACAATCCTATGCTCCCGAGGGGCTCCGGTCCCACTATTGTTTAGATAACACAACATCAACCTACTATGTTGAAAAACCCAGTATGGGCCAATGAAAAATACAGTGCAATAGAAGAACTGAAGAAAATTAGAACAAATATGTTGATGTATGATATGTTGTAGAGTTGTCCCACTCATAGAGAAGCCCTCCTAAAATCATTGTATCATTCCAGACCGACCTCTCCTAACACTGGCGCCAAAGGCGTATCCAATGTCAATGCAGCAAAAGCAATGCCAACCATGTTCAAACATAGGCTAAAGGTACCCCCATTCCTGCTCAGGATGAAAATCTTTGGAAAGAACCTACATAATTATTTAATCAACTCTGGTGCTTCATGTAATGTGATGCCATTGTCTATATGCCAGAAGTTAGGAATGAACCCTCAGCAAACTAACCGCATGGTGATCCAGCTTGATAAAATGAAAGTCAAAGTCATTGGGGTCTTGAAAGACACATGTATTCAATTGATGGCTGACCCTAGGATCCAAGATTGCATCAATGTTCATGTAGTGGACATCCCAGAGACCTACGGCATGCTACTCAGTCGGGAATGGATCCGATCTATGAGGGGGTGGTTTTCTACTGATTTTACTCAACTTTGGTTGCCATGGAAGGGTCTCAACAATCAAATCAAGATTGATGTAGAGCCTAAGCTTAAACAGATGATAACAAAGTATAACACTCCAAATGAAGTTTTTTTCTCACAAGCCGATTTGGGAGTGTACTATTTTGACAAAGCCTTCACATTCCACCTCAAAGAGGAAGAGGATTCTAATAACAGTCCGGTGCAAGGATTGGTAGATGTCCAGATTACAGAAGAAGTTTTCACAGAATTCATAATAGGCATGACAGAGAACATGAGACACCTTGGCAGAGATGCTAACCCCAATATACTGATGTTACCAAGTTACTGTCATCTCCATCAGACCAACCATTCAGAATTTACATGCCAAGACTGCCAGTAAGTGGTTGTTTAGGTGGTAAGCCAAATGTCTGACACACCCCAACTTACAAGGGACATGATGGTGGGCTCGAGTGAGGATGGACCCTCTCTCCATGAACAACCTAGGATCCCTATAATCGAGGATTTTATACAAGAAGAATGGAGTTCCTTTGATGATGGTTGCCTACCCCCATGCGATGAAGTTTGGTGCGAGGCCCAGGAAAAGCAAAGGATGAAATGGGTTCCACTTTCAAGAAGGGAATGTCCTGATGAAAGGGTGTCTAATGCCCCAAACAGTGAAGACTTATTACCACCCCGAGTCTCTAGTGAACCCCAAGTTAAGAAACCTCTACCAGAGGTGATTCTAGAACCCCAAGTAAAGATGTCTCTCAGTAAGAATCATTCGGTCTGGAAGCTTCATTTTGATGGCTCCAAGTGTAAGCTAGGAGTAGGAGCTGGGATCAAATTAATCAACCCTCATTGGGGTTCATATTATACTACCTATCGATTGCAATTCCACTACACTAACAATGTTGCTAAGTATGAGGCTCTAGTTCGGGGTCTCCTCTTTGCGCACGAGAAGAAAGTAAAAGCAATAGCTGTGGAAGGTGACTCACAACTGATAGTCTAGTAGATCAAGAGCCAGTATTCTTGTATTGATAAGTGATTGATCTCATACTGCAATCATGTCTAGGATTTAGTCAAATATTTTGAAGCTTTTAGCATTCAGAGTGTCCCAAGAAGAAAGAATAATGTGGCCGACACTTTAGCAGTGTCTGCAAGTTCTTTACAACTGCTAGAGAAGTCCAAGTTGAAGAAGTTCTCTATAGAACTAGTGGCAGTGCCAGTTGTTCCCGATAACATTAAAAACTTCCAAGTATTTCAAGATGATTAGCAGATATTGGAGTTTATCATGAATGTTGGGATCTTTAACAAATAGAGCATTGACGAAGAGGATGAAATAGAAGAGTCGGATGACCTAGGGATTTTGAGCTTAAAGACTAATTCCATTCCAAAAGGCATGGTGGCCCTATAGAGGATTTTTGAAAAAGAAAAACATGCTCAAGAGAAAGGAAAAACACCAGTAGTGGGTGGAGATAGTTGCGAACTTTACAACTTGGAAACACAACTCAAACCCAGGGAAGTCTGCATTGGCAGGGTAGGCACACCAGAAGAAAAGAAATAGATAGTCGAACTCCTCACTGAATACAAAGATGTCATAGCATGGTGCTATGTAGATTTGAAAACCTATGATCCCAATGTTATCATTCACAACATTCCTTTGAACCCTGACACTAAGTTGTTCCACCAAAGGCAAAGGCATGTGAACCCTGTGATCAAACCAGTGATCCAAAAGGAAGTGCAAAAGTTGCTCGATGCCAAGATAATATTTCCCATCTAGCATTTGACTTAGGTGACCAACCTTGTCCCTGTGAGGAAGAAGAGTGGAGAGGTTCGGCTCTGTGTGGATTTCAAAAACTTGAACAGGTCCTCTCAAAAGGATAACTACCCATTTCCATCCCTTGACGAAGTGTTGCAGGTAGTTAATGGTTCTCAAATGATGTCTTTTCTAGATGGCTATTTAGGGTACAACCAAGTCATGGTAAAAGAAGAGGATCACCTGAAGACAGCCTTCACCACAAAATGGGGAACATTCACCTACTGTCGCATGCTGTTTGGCCTAATCAACACAAGAGCCACTTTCCAACGAGCTATGGATGAGGCATTCAAAGGTCTAGTGAAAAAATACATTGTAATCTATATGGACGATCTTATAGTCTTTTCCAAGAACCATGCAAACCATATTGAGGATCTATGAAAGATCTTGAAAAGGTGTCGATGATATGGAATTTCCTTAAACCCTAAGAAGTGTGTCTTTGGGGTAACTCAAGGCAAGCTTCTTGGGCACATCATCTCTGAGATAGGCATCTCAATCGACCTTGAATGGGTCAAAGCTGTCCTCAAATTGGTTCCGCCAAATAGCAGAAAAGAGTTGAAGTCCTTTTTTGGGAAAATCAACTTTGTCGGGAATTTCATCAGTAGTTTTTTAGAGATAGTGCGTCCATTAAACAATATGTTGAAAAAGGATGCCAAAATCAAATGGAGCACTCAGGCTAAAGAAGCCTTTGAAGAAATTAAGATGTCCATTGCCACTGCCCCAATTCTGGTCAGCCTTGATTATCTCCTACCATTCAAAGTTTATTCCTTTGCTTCAGAACATTCATGCGTAGGAATCCTCACACAGAAAAAGGAAGGAGAGGATGAACAATCAATTGCTTTCGTGAGTTGCCCTTTAAAGAATGCAGAGCTTAGATATCCAAATTTGGATAAATAATCTTTTTCCTTGGTTAAGGCTGTTAAGAAATTTAGACACTACATCCTTCGAAGTAAAGTAATCATTATTGTTCTAGATCTAGCAGTCAAGTCTATGCTAATGCAAAATGAACTAGGGGAATGAAGGGGAAAGTGGATGGAAATATTGTAGGAATTTGACATTGAAATTCAACCGATGAAATTGGTAAGAGGTCAAGGCCTCACCCAGATGATGGCTGAAACAGAGCAAGCCCTGGTGTGTCAGGTATACACCAATGAAGGAATAGTCATTGACATATGGTATCAAGACGTGGTGTACTACTTGTTGCAGAATTGTTGCCCAGATGGATTGAACAATTCCCAATAGAGAGATTTGAAAAATAAGAGTAGTTCATACATGTTGAAGAATGGGAAGCTCTACAAATGTAATTATGATGGATTGTACTTAAGATGTTTGGATCAAACAGAAGCTAGGCAAGTTCTCTCAGAGTTTCACGATAAGTATGCTACTGGACATGGATTAGCATAGGCTATAGCCCATCAGATATTGAGTTATAGATACTACTAGACAACTTTGTTCAAAGACACCCATGAACACATGCACTCTTGTCATGTTTGTTAGACCAGCGCCATCTGAGAAAGACACCCAGTGATGCCCCTGTAGCCTATTTACGAGATACGCCCTTTTGCTCAGTGGAGGCTAGACTTCATGGGAACAATCAATCTGGCATCTTCAGTAGGACACCGGTACATCTTGACTGCAACTGATTACTGTACACGCTAGATGAAAGCACAGGTTCTAAAAAATTGTACCATTGAGGTGATCACCAAGTTCCTGGAGGATTTCATCATCACCAGGTTTGTCATGCCATTTTTCCTAGTATGTGATAATGCTCCTTATTTCTCATCGACAAATCTCATTCAATGGGCCTTCGAGAACTAGGTAATTCTAAAATTCTCCTCCAATTACTACCCATAAGGAAATAGAGTCGCTAAGTCAACCAACAAGAACCTAACAATGGTAATCAAATGCCTTTTGGATGACAACCCCAGAGACTAGCACACTCAGTTGAAATATTCCTTGTGGACAGATTGTGTGAGAATCAAGAATGCCCTAGGGACTTCCCCCTACCAGTTAGTTTACGGTCTGCAACCCATCTTTTTGATGAACCTAAAAATACCAATTCTGAGATTTATGGATCAATACATCGAAGGTGATGATCAGGTGCAGGTTCATCTCATGAATTTGTTGAACCTTGAAGAGAAACGAACTATGGCCCTGGAACATGTAGCCAAGCATCAGGCTGTTGTCAAGCGATGGTTTGACAAAAGAGCAACTGTAAAAGCTTTCCAAATTTTTGATCTGGTCCTAATGTGGGACAAAGCAAAAGAAAAACCAGGTAGCCACACCAATTTTCAATGTTTATGGATAGGCTCATTCCAAATCGCAGAGATCTTGGGAGAAAATACCTTTCAGATTAGTTCTCTTGATGGAGAATTGGTCCCATTTCCAGTCAATGGCTAGTTTCTGAAGCATTATTTCGAGTCTTGATGGCCCCCCTTGTATTTTATTGTATATTCTTGTATTTTATTGTCTTTTCTTATTTTATGTCGGTCTAGTCGTCTGTGTCTTTTCTTTAGGTCTTTGCTTGTAGGGGGTGAGTGCTTTAAAAGTTTTAGTGGTCTGTTCCAGGTGGTCCATGTAATGGATACAGGTTTCCCATTACCATAAACTTTGAGGAAGTTCCATTTTGCAGTGAGCCAGAGACAATGATTGGAGGTAAGGCACTTTCTTTTCAAACTTCTTGGGAGAGATTATCAGAATCAACCATCCTCAGCACAAAGCACATTTAAAAGAAAATCCTAAGCCACGAGCTTCTCAAGATAGGATTCTAGTATGTTCCAGGAGATGCCCATGGTCACGATGGAAGCCTAAAAGTCAGAACCCTTTCCTAGCTAAAATGCAAACTAAAAGAAAAGAGCGAGAAAATAAAAAAGGAGGAACGCATAAAGATGAGATAAATGAAGGAAACATTCAAAATTAGGATAGCACAGTCTAAGCGCTGCCCCGATTCCCAAAAAAAAAAAAAAGAATAAAATAAGAGCAACGAATGATATTTCACAAAGCTACCAGGATCATTGAAGAAGTCTACATAGAACAAAATTGGCTGAAAACAAGATGCTCTCAAAAGGATCTGCTTAAAATTGAAGCAAATCGAGTCTAAGAGCCCTCCCATGAAGTCTAAGAACTTCTAACAAAGCTCGTCTGCAGTTGGGAAGGAGTGACTTTAGCAACCTCTATCGAGGCTATCAACGCCTGTCTGGCAATAGAGCAAGGTTAAAATTGACTTATGGCTGACTTTGGATTAGTAGGAAATGATCTGACAATGACAGGATGATCATCAGCGAGAGCTTACGGCAAAAGGGATTTCAAGGGAAATTTGAACTCATGTACTCACACACCGGATGAAGACATTATAGTTTTCTCTACCATTGGTGCGATGAGAAACATGCTCGATCTAAATATTTTTTACTTGGCTCATTGCAAATCAGGATTGTCTCCAAGTGGACTGGCTTTGGGAAGCCCAGGTTGTTTCCCTTTCTTTTTGGGGGGCTATTTGTTGTGGTCCCACAACCACGCTCCCCTAATGGGCTTTTTCAAGCCTCAAGGGCCCCCCTTTTTCTTTTTTCTTGTCTGGTTTTTTGTTTTTAGTTTGTCCTTTGTTATTTTTGTCAATTTTCGGCCTTGTCGCCCCTTTGCACTTTTGGGTGTCCGAAAGTGCAAAAAGGCCGGTGGAGCTAGTGGCGCTTCTTTTTGGGTCTTTTGGACTTGGTGCTCTTTCAAACCTGACCCGCTTTTCAAAATTTGCGGAGGTCCGAAACCTCAGAGGTCCAACTCTCATGATGGAGTCAGCCTTTTGGGGATTCGACACCCCCGAGAAGGCCAAAATGGCTGACATCTGGGGTGTTTACATCAGCAACCCAGATAGCCTATAAAATGCACATGAGGGTTTTTGAACCCTCACTTTTACACTT
Source organism: Chamaecyparis obtusa (assembly GCA_027943335.1). Classification (NCBI taxonomy): domain Eukaryota; kingdom Viridiplantae; phylum Streptophyta; class Pinopsida; order Cupressales; family Cupressaceae; genus Chamaecyparis; species Chamaecyparis obtusa. The sequence goes on from BSBK01004459.1 coordinate 803,564, forward strand.
GCTCCTTCACTTCCTGCCTGTTTGCTCGCTGCTCGTAGCTTTTTCCTCATCCTGGTCTCATCTCCTCGCTGGTCATCCTCAAGTTCATCATCTTCTAGGTTGGTGGTCTTCCAACCCTCTTTGTTAGTCTTTTGGGTCTTAGATTAGGGTCCTTGCTTTCAGTCTTTCTCGGCTTGTCCTAGTTTAGAAGTTAGTGTCTTTTTGGCCTTTTTGGCCTTGTCCTAGTTTAGAAGTTAGTGTCTTTTTGGCCTTTTTGGCCTTGTCCTAGTTTAGAAGTTAGTGTCTTTTTGGCCTTTTTGGCCTTGTCCTTAGGTCTAGGTTGTTTAGAGTTGGCCTTTTGGGCCTTGGGGATTGTCAAGGTAGTCACCTTGCGTCCCCATGATGAGTTTATGGTCAAATTCATCGTCAGGCTCATTTTCGAGTCCAACCAAGAAAACCCTAGTTTCAGACCTTCGGGGTCTGAAACTTTCAACTGCCATGCAAAAATTTATCCCAAGTGCTGACACCTTTCAGTGTTTTGGTGTTGTTGCACACCAAAACACTCATACCTTTGAAGTGTCGAAAGTAAGGTCATGCCTGTCTTTGGCATTTTTTTCAGTCATTTCGGGCTTATCACACGTCGAAGATTCCTCCATTTTTGGCATCGTCGAGAGTTTGTTCCAAGTACTGCTCGACCCTTTTAGCGTTACCAGCCTTTGCTACCTACAAAAATCTTTCTACCTCCATCTTGTTGAAAGAGCCAATGAACAGTTAGTTTTTTAGCCCCTTTTTGGCCATTCAGAGGTCCGATACCTCTGAAAGTCCAAAAGGCCGAAATCACTTATGTGGCCCCTTTTTGAGCTTGATTTTAGTAATGTACTTTGCTTTCTAAATTTTCTCCTACTATGTTACTGATTTATGTCTTGTGCTCTCTGTGGGTATGGCCAAAAAGGTAGTGGCATCACCAGCGACGAAGTATCAATTCAAAGGTTATCACCTGCCATCCAAAGTGACCAACCTACATGTAGGAATAAATAATATGGATATTGGGAATGTAAGTTGGAATGAGTACCTGAATAAGTGTGCTCAGCCAGTGGGATGCTCAGAGGACTGCACTTCATTAGTCCACTGCTCTCTGGTGAATGTGGCGGCGCACCCAGTTTCCATCCAATCAGTAGAACTAATCAATACACTGGCCAGTAACTATGTGTCAGATGAGTGCATGGTTAAGAATAGCGTTGGAGAGGTGGTCCTAGACTTGAGGCCTGACAACATTGAAGATTTTTTCCATCTGCCCAAAGGGGTAGATAAGCTCTTCAATTTCCACATCAATAAGGGAATGGAATTCTACAATAAGGACATACAAAGGGCTCACAACATTGTCAATAACAAGTACCTGATGCAGCCATTGCCCAAAAATAGATTGGATAGAATTGATATGAGAAGAGGGTACATGAAAGAAGATATCTAGGCAGCCATAACAATGATCAGCAAGGTGTACGAGCTGCCTAAGTCCTCTCAACTAGAGCCTTGGATGATCTTCTTGATCCAAAAAATAAAAGAAAGGCAGGCAAGGTTTGATTGGGTGACCATCCTAAGTGACCAAATGGATGAACAACTGATTCGGGTGAAGACAAACCCCCATTTCTACATGACATCCTATGTCGTGTACCTATTGGTCACCAGCGTAGTGTATCCAGCATTGACCAAGGTTGGGGAAATGGGTGAAAAAAACACATGGTCATTTACCTTGTATCCACAACTAGTGAGGAAAGACTTCTACACACTCAATAGCCCAGAGTTCAGAATAGTTAATGATGCCTTCATTTTTGTAATTATACACTCCATTGAGGGAGACTATGCCAAAAGGTTATCGATAGAAGCAACGGCTAAATTAAAGGCCATTGGGGCATTCTATATACAATTCTGGACATTCACATGCATTCGGGTGGCAGGAAGCACTTTGGTGCCCAAGAAGCTCCCAAGGTACCCTTCTGACAAGGTAGTTCTACTGGAGATAGAAAGGCAGTTATCTAATGCCCATGAGCATATCAAACATAAGAAGAAACATTGCTAGGATTTTCCTATTTCCATCGGCCTCAACTGTGTCCCAGACATGAAAGTCTACAAGTCTTTGATTGGAGAATGGGATGAATTCCCACTGTTAACTTATAACTTGGTAAGGCCTCACTTTGATCCCATCGGTACCTATAGCCACATAATGAGAAGACACTATGTTCATGAGTTGCATATTGAAGACCATTGGACTAATTGTGTGGATGATTATGAGGTAAGAGTCTGTGACTATTTCCAGATGAGTCTGGAGCTAGCACAGGGTGCCCTTTCATTGAGAATTTTGCAGAAGGTAGTAGATGTTGACTCAGATAAAATTTTGGATTCTATATATAACATAGACAAGGTGTACACAAGGGCTATCCTGAATGCGAAGGTAGATCGAGATGAAAATAATAGTATGGATTTCAGAGCTTGACATGTGATCAAGTTGACTAAATCTTGGATTGCTTGTCCTTTCCCAATGCAACCGGTCCCCATGAAGCAACTCCCAGAGAAACCCTCTCGAGAGAAGAAGAAGGGAGAAAAGGTACTGAAACCATAATTCAAAGAGGTTGCTCCTCTGAAACCAAAGACTATATATCAGCATGAGTGCCCTACTGCATATGGTTCAGCCACGCATTCCAAGAAGGTAAAAACCAAGATGACTGGAAGTATTGCACTACCATAGGCACCTTCACCTAGCGACCATGATTCTCTAAGCTTAGTGAAGAGAACAAAATTCAAGATCATAGGACCCAAGCCAACTAGAGTCGCTAAAGGGAATTTCTACAAAAGAAAGAAAGGCTCAACGCCTACACAAATGGATGCCCTACAAGAGGAGGATGAAGACGATCTAGATGAAGTTCCCCTTAGTAGGAGGACCTGATCTGTGGGATTTTTGAAGAAAAGGAGAATAATGGATGATGACCCTAAGGATGCCAAAGGGGCTACACAGGGAGAACTAGTAAATTTGGATGCCCTTGGTGATGATGAATTCAACATCATAGATTTTGCATGGTTGCACGGTTTCAAGGAGTCTGAGCAATAGGCTCCAGTGTAGTTTACAAGTCTTTTTGGTGGCATGGGAGAGGATATACAATAGAAACCCCAAGGATAGGATGATGTTGAGATGCCTGAGGCTCAAGAAGAAACTACAGAGCAAGAGAAGGATGCTTCTATTGGGGTCACCTCAGAAGAAGATATAGCTGCAAAAGTACCATCGGTTTCATCCATTCCACCTCCACCCCCACCTCAAAATTTCCCAACTCCACCTTCTTTTCCACTTCAAACACCCCCTACCACTCCACTTTCCACTCCAGTACAAACCACTCTATTACCTTAGCAACCCATTTCATCCCATGTTCCCTTTCCAACTCTAACTCCATCAGCTCATTCAACCACTCCCCATGTATCTCCCACGCCTACCCCTCTAAACATTCCTTCACAATTCCCCATGCCTTCGCCACAAGTTCATGATGAGTCATTGCCACAGAGCTCGCAAGAGCCAGAAAAGGATGCGGAGGTCACTGGTGAAAATAAGAGGGAGGAAGCTCATACAGGGTCTGAAGAGCTAGATGATAGAGGGGAAGTACAAGTAGAAGAAGAGCCGCATACTGAAGAAGAGAAACAACAAACAAATACTAAAGAACAAATAGCTGATGAGCAGAAAATGGCTGATGATGAGGAACCCACATAGGAAGAAGGTGAACAGGACACTGGGAATGAGCAAGAAATAAGAGAAGAAGAAAGTCAAGAGGAGATAAGGACAGAATGCCTAGCAACTTCTTCCAAATTGGCTACTCTTTATGAGCCATTGAATGCATTCTCAAAGCCCACTTGGTTCACTAAAGAGGTGCAACCAAGAGTCAGAGTGTACATAGATGACGAGGTTGATGTAACCACACTGGGGCATGCTTTCCATCAAACATCATCAGTTCCCTAAGCAATAACGATGTCTCATGTCACTCAAGACCAAATGGGTAGGTGGAAAGCACATGTGGTTGTCCCCCTAATGGATGTTAGTGCAAATGAGATCACTCTAGATGACTATGTGTTGGAGGAGGTAGACTTAGGGGAGCCCACTAGGGAAGGTAGTAAAACCTTGGCTACTTTGGGGTTGAAGCATGCTTTAGGCTTTATGGATAAAGATGAAGAAAGGATAAAAGCTCTGGAAGAGCAAAATGAAGCTATGAAGAAATTCATTTTAAAGACAGTAGGTCCAATTGACCCAAATAACCCTGAAGGCTCATTAAAAGTGATTTTGGAGAAGAAGGGGGAAGTAAATATAGACATTCCACATTCTTTTGTATAGGCTTGTGCTGACTGGAAGATAGATTTCGAGTAGTTCACTAGTATATCTCTCAGGAGGATTCTGAGGCACTTTCAAAACATTCTGGCGGGAATAACCTCCTTGGTGGAGATAATGAGTGAGGAGAATGGTGTAGAAGAGACCATCCTTAACCGGCAAAAGGTGTTGGATGAGATAACGATGATAAGAAAGCAACACTTCCAAGTTTTGATGAAGATATATGAAGGATCCAAATTGGATAATTTTGAAGAATGGATCCAAGAGATAGCAGCGGCATTGGCCATATTTGAAAAGGTTCTCAAGAGGTTGAACAAGTGGAGAGATGACAGCACACTATTTGCAAAGGAGCTGCAGGGATTCTTTGAAGGTCTAGACTTGGATCTATTTGATGAAGATGATGATAAGACCATGCATTTGGTAAATGACATCATCGATCAGTACCCAGGCATATTCCAAGGGGTAAAGTCTAAAGAAGACCTCTAGCAGATGTTCTACCAAAAGGAGGAAATTCAGAAAATGCTATCTCAAGAGAAGGAAATAAAGGCTTTTACAAAGGAATTGATTGACTTTAGAGATAGGCAAAAAGAGATCCTTCAAGGGATCAAGATGTCAAACTTTGATGAGGTACTGGAGATAGTGGATAGGTTCAAAAAGGTACATCCAAAAGTACCTCCCAGCCAGTGAGCCTCTGGTCCAAGGTCTACCAAATTTTGTGTACAGGAAATTTAGTTTTGACACTTAGCCATTTTTGCAGAGCCTATTTTTCAGCATTTCATCCATGAGAAGTTTTCGACCACCTATAAGTCCGACAAGTCCAAAATTCTAGAGGAAGGACTTAGCACTTCACCATTTTTGGAGCTTGAGTTTTTCGGACCAACTATCAGGATTTGGCCATTTTTTAGCACGTTCGAAAGATGACTCTAGTTATCTCAGAGATCATTTTTCAATCATCTGGGCTTCCTTCTTTGGGTTGTTTGTGCATGATTTTGGGATCTCTTTTAGTTAGGTCCACGTGGAGTAGCTGGAGCCAATGATTAAGGGTACAAACATGAAGATTATCAAGTGCATGCACAAGTTCCAGCTCCATTTTTGAGATGTCTAATGCTTAATTTATTCAAATCTTTGTAATGCACGAGGTTTAATTCTGTGCTAGGATAGTTTAGCTAAGCTTTAGAAGTAGTTTCTTTAATGCAAGCTTTAGTTTAGATTTACTTTCAAGTTTTAGTTGCAGCTAAACCCTAGCTGCGAAAATAAGAGCCCAGCTTTATAAATTGTAATAAAATGATGTAATGAGGGTCGATTTGATCATTAATACAATATATATAGTTGGTGCTTCATTCATAGTGTGATTTATCTGCTATCTATGCAAAATTTATGAATGTGTGAATTGCTCATTCTTTTATTTCAAAGAGCCAATTGATTGTTTAATGGTTTTAAGTCTGCGATCTTTTAGTTCGGTGTTTGTTGGTATTGCATTGCTATGTTGTGACGAATTTTTGAGAAGATTATTCTTTGGTGCTTGAAGATTAACTTGTCTCACGTGTGTGCACATTTGGGGTGGCTTTGTGATCTAATGAGTTTTGGCTTATCATACGTCTGCATTTGGTCGATTTCATTGATGATTACATCCATTTAGCTGAAGATTGTGACATGATCTGATCTTTGTTTTGTGGGTTTCTCCATCTTCTTGGTTATTTAATTCGCATGATGGTGTGATGCTAGCATATTCCATTAGGTTCCTTTCCAGCAATTTCATTAAAATCTCTTGTTACCTTACATCTTCTAACCTTCCTAGCAAGTTATTTTTAGTAGATTAATTAAATTAGCAGTGCTTTCGTTTCTTAAATCTGAAAAATCGAACCAAAAAGAGATATTGTGGAATCCTAAAGTTTGTTTTGTAGTTTCCCTTGAGAGAAGAACCAACAAAGGCCTCCTTGTTAACAAATTCACATTTGTCTTCCGTTGAGCTATCCAAGTAGTTGAGACCCAGCCAGAAGGAACCTTGAGATTGATTCCATCAGTCTTCCAAGAGGGGGATTTGCTCACGTAAATTCCTAGCTGTTGTCTTTGTGTAAAAATGATGCTCAACACTAATCAACTAATTGACGACACTGGATAGTTTAGAAAACTGACGTAAAAATTGGCATTTTATACCAAACAGAGTAAAAGCGCTATTAAAATGATTAAAAGTGCTAAAAGGAAAAAGCGCAGCTAAAAATATTGAAAGCGCAAGTAAAATTTGTAAAAGCATTGTTCTAAGGTATACGCGCTAAAAGACCTTGTACACGCTATTTACAAAATTAAAAGCGCATTGGAATTTGTACGCGCCAGATAAAATTTCAAAAGCGAAAAGGGCCCTAATTCCTACGTGTGTACGCGCAACTAAAAGTTGCGGAAGCGCTATTAAAAACTGTGAAAGTGCCAAAAGGGGTGTATACGTGCTATTAAAATGTTTAAAAGCGATATTTAATTTGAAAAAAAAAAAAAAAAAAAAAGAGGGTTTTTCTCATATTCAATTTTTTTTCAAATTAAACGCATTAAATTCACAAAACAAGCTGATTGGGTACATACCGAAGGTCCATAGCCAAGTGGCTGCAGATACACACGTCCTCACTGGAACCGATGCTCACAAATCGGGATAACCATAGCAAAAAGCTCAAAAGGCTCAGAGAAGAAAAGTCAAATAAGCAAGTGAAAATGAATAGTAAAAATAACTTTTTACCCCTATATATAGGTCATTTTGACCTAAAAAGGCATCTTTGACCAGAATATGATCAGGGACCCAAATTTTTCACCAATTCTGCCAAATTAGAGGCATTAGTCATCAAACAACCGCAAATTCATTATGGGAAAAGAAATCAAATTCATTATAAATTGACCTAATTAACACAAAACTGACCTAAACCGTCTAATTTTTTAAACAACTATCAAATTTCATTTTATTTTGAGGGGGCATACACTTGAATAATCAAGAATGGCACCAGTATCATCAAATCAGAGGCACGACCATCAAATCAAAGCGTAATCTTTTAGCAGAAATTTTTTTGCTTATCAATCGAAAGGGGCATCAAACATCAAATCAGATCGAAACAGGTACCATATCAGATAAATCATCATCAAATCGACCATCAAGACATCAAATTCTATCAAACTTCATCAAAATCTGCATCTTATACCAAACATCAAAATCAACCATCAACAAAATCAAGGCTTCCTATCAAGGATGAACAAGACATTCTTTGAATCGACACGCTTCGCATGTCGACTCAAAGAGGGGCATTTGTAATCACCTAAAATTGGACAAGATCAATCAAGTGAATATCCAAGGCAAAAATCAGAGCAATTGAATCAAATCAAGCATTTATCAAATCAAAAATTCAAATCAAGCCTTAATTCAATTTAATTAAATATCAAAACTCATAAATTCAACTTAAATCAAATAAAGCATGATAAATCAAATCAATTATGTAATTAATCTAATTAATTACATAGTTCATTTAAATCAAATCAACCCATTCAAGGGGTACCCGGTACACATGGCTAAAGATATTAATTAAATTCAATTATTTAAATCCTATTTTCTCTCAACCAACAAATGGGAGGAAAATTCAATCAACCAATAGGATTTAAAGATTGAGCTCACATGGATCAAGCCTAAATCAAATCTCAATCACTCACTTGGAGAATGCATCTTGTCCACTCATTTTGTCCTTTGGTCCCAAGCTTTGAGGAAAAAATATTTAAATAGTCTCCAAAGGTGGAACCATGGACTTAACCCTCACCTAATCATGATCAAATCAACTACACCCCCTACCCTTGCCAAAATCTATAGAAGCAAGGCATAATTCAAGCAATAATCATCCACAAAATCTGAGAATTGCATCAAACCTCTTGCAATTTATAGTTAGAAAGGCAAATTTAGAGCTAAATAGGTGTAATTTCATTTAGAATTGAACTATTAGCTTTGTTTATCATTCATGCTCATTTTAGGACTCTCACTAATGGAAGCTTGTTGAGAGCTTTGCATTAGCATCCCTAAATAGAGGTCCATAGAGTGCTTAATTGTCAATTATTTGCTTAAATAGCTTACTCTCTGTGGTAATTTAGTTAATTTATTCATTTATTTGCAATACTAACCCTATGAAGGTGCTTTCCTTAGCACACACCAACAAGTATGAGCTATTAGATTAGAATAAATTTCATCTTTAGATTTGATTATTGTCAATTTTATGCTCTTAGAAAATAAAAAATATATATAAATGATAAGATTGACACTACATTGCAGTTGAACTTTGGCAATTATATAGAATTGCCAAAAAATACCATTTGAATAAACAAACATGTGAACCATTTGAACTACCATACACAACTAAGAACTAGCTCACAAGGAATCTTGGAGTAATTCTAATCACTTTTTAAGAGAGCTAATCCTTCTTTAGATCATTTTTTGTTGGTAGTGCTAACACCTTGGTTAATAGGTATGTCATAAAAGATGATATAGCACCAAATATAAATTTTGAACCTTGGATGTTTTTGAATAAGGTAAAAATAGGTTTTGAATGGAACCTAAAACCATTTACATCATAGCAAAAAGATAAAGCATTAAAGTTTTTCAAAGTGAAACACCTGCTGGAAAGAACAGAGCAGGAACCAAAAAAACACTAGATACGAAAACAAAAGCAAAGAAAATAGATCTAGCAACACTACCAGTAGAAACCAGCAATGAACAGGAGAAAACTAATTGCTTATCATTTTGTCTGCCTTCATCTTCAGCTCCTCCATCTTCTAGATAGCATTTTTTAGGTCCTTCAGCTCCTTAGGCTTCTCAGGGATCTTCCTCTGAATACGCCCTCTGGTTCTAGGTCCTGGGCCTGCATTCCTAGCGCTGTCATCAATAGTAATGGTCATGTTTTCTAGCTGGTTTTTCTCCAAGTAGTTGTGAAGCATATTCAGGTTGATGATAGCTGCATTGAGCCCTTCATTGCTATGGCTTAGGACTTCATTAATCATTTTCCCATTGTTGCTAACTTTGACCTTGGTTTCCTTCACCTTGTTGTCAACAATTTTGTTGATCTCGGCAGTTATCTCCTCCTTCCAACTTTTATTGTTTACCTTATCTAGAATCTTATTCTCCAGCTTCATATTCAGGGTTTCAATAGTTTTCTCCAGAGAATTAAGATGGAGCTTAATTTCTTAAATCTCCTGATTGATCCAATCCTGAGGAATACTCTGACCTTCATCTTTGTTACCTTTATCCATGATCATAACATCCTCCCAGGGAGCAATAAATTCATCATCATGGATTTTATCCTCTTCAGTGACATTCTGAATGGTATTAGCACCCGAATCTTTTTTTTCCTCCTGATTATCATCAAAGACAGGGGAAGTCTGGCCAGTCTCAATTTCCTCTTCTTCCTGCCCCTCCAGAGAGCCCAATGAGTCTGTCATAAGGGGTTCCCCAACATCTTTACTAGCTAGATCTAACCCTTCCTCATTCTCATTCTCCAAGTGGGCATCATTTTTTTCCCCTTCAATAGAGGGGTCCAGGGCTTCATTCTTATCATCCTCAGTAGGGGAAATCTGGGCTTCATCTTCCTCCTCTTCAGCCCTTTCCTCTTCTTTTTCATCCATCTGTTCTTCTTTCTCCTCTTCAGCCCCTTCCTCACCTTTTTCATCATCATGGTAGTCCCCATCTTTCCCCTCATCCTCTTCCTCCTTCTCATCCTCTGTTATGACAATTCTATCCTCTTCCTACTCAGTGTTACCAGGATCCATATCCACATTATCTTCCTCGTCATTTCCCATTTGCAGAGAGTTAGGGCTTTTTTCCTTAGTATCCTCTTCGATGTTGTCGAAGCTCTTAACTTTCTTTTTCTTCCTCTTTTTACCTTCATCTTTCCTACAGTCAGAGACAATTTCCTTGTTTTTCTTTCTCTTTTTGCTGGATTCGACCTTACTATCCCCCTCAATAGTCTTTGAAGTTTTACCTTTGACCCTTTTAGGAATAGGGTCCGGGATGATATCTCTGACATAGTCAAAAATAAGTAGAATCAACCCCTCATGTAACATAGGGTTATTCGGCTTTTTCCTATGCTCAGTGATGCTACTACTAAGGGAGCTCATAAGAAAATATGGGAAGGATATCCTCTTGTTATGCCTAAAGTGGTTAACCAAGATGAAATGAAGATTGTAAATTTTGGAGTAATGCCCATCAAGCATGAAATACTCTATCATTACTTTCAACATTTTAGCCCAGAAATCCTTAATCTTGGTGATATCAACATAGTCCCCCTTCCCTTTAGTCATGAGGGCCTTTTCATCAACAGTTTTAGGGAACAGATTAAAAGCTTCAGAGCCTAGCCTATGCTTACCTCTATGAAAATGGGTACCTTCTAAGGGTAAATCCATTATCTCAGCCATAAGATTAAGTGTAAGGGTAAAAGATTTACCCCATAAATTTACTTTCCCTCTAACCCAGCCCTCAGTGAATAAAGAAGTCACCTATTTGTCATGGCCATGGAGCTTCTCAATATACTATGAGACCCCGCCCTTTTTCAAATTCTTCCAAATTTTCCTGTCTTGCCTCCATTTGTCACAGTCAACCGGCTCCTCTCTTCTCAGACCACCTCCCATTTTGTGTTTTCTACTTCTGTCCTTTCTTGGCTCCTTGATACTAATCTTCGTCTTACTGCAATGATTTTTTATGGTATCTTGCTTATTAGCATTAACCCAGGCACCATAGATCATTAAAACTAGACTAATTATCCCACACTTTGCATTACATGCAACCTTCCTCGAGAATTGTTTCATCCTTGTCATCATAAAATTAAGTGACATGCCCTTCATTATGATTAATTTTATCGAATGTGATTAGACTCATCATCTCGGAGTTTAGATTCCCTTCCCCTCTCGAAGATTTGATGACATCACTTTGGGTACCTTCGTTAGCCAACCTATTCGCCGACTTATTACCTTCACGGTAAATATGAGTGAGGTGGCACTCTTCAAAGGTGGTGAGTAACATTTTGATTTTCTTTATAGTATGGGCTATAGTCCAGGAGCACTCCACTTTCCCTTTTATACAGTTGACAATATTGAGGGAGTCACCCTCAAGCCAAAGTTTTGTACAACCCATGTCTTTGGCTAGAGTAACCATAAAAAGCGCTGCCTCAGCCTCCACCACGTTGTTAGTTTGAGTTCCCAGCGGAACCGCTATAGCCCCTAGGCAATTTCTAGCCCAGTCTCTTATGAGGCCTCCCCCTCCAGCTCCTCCAGGGTTTCCTCTCACAAAACCATCAAAATTCCCTTTTGACCAACCCTAGGGAGGAGAAGACCATATAACATTATCTCTAGGATTCAGGTCATTTATGTTCTTCAAGTTCTCCCAAGAAATAGATATATCCTTCTGAAGGCTAGGACTCCAGGAATTACAATCCTTTCTACCACTGCTTCTATAGTTCTCCATTAAGCTTCTAGTGACAAAGTTGGCAATCAAGAGGGGAGTAGCTTTCTTGTCTCTGAATATCCTATTATTCTTCTCCTTCCATATTTGCCAAGTGAAGTGAGGAAAAACAAGTTTCTAGAGGATCCTAGCATTTTTATCATAAAAAGGGCTCTGCCACTGCTAGAAAAAGTCTTGGATATTCTGAGTTTTGACCCACTTCAAATTCAAAGACAAAGTTATGGTGTCCCAAACTTCTTTAGCGAAGAGCCAATGTATCATCAGATGATTGTACGACTGAGCTACCTCACAACACATGATACATCTATTTGGCATTTGGAAGCCTCTTTTCATAAGGTTATCCATAGTTCGGATTTTATTATGTACAAGCAGCCAAAAAAACATGTTAATTTTAGGGGTAAGATCTTTATTCCATACCTGAGCATAAAAAGGTAGATCTTCAGAGGGAATGAGAAGAGTCGAAGTAGAAGCAACCAAGAATTTACCAGAGATAGTAGGCCCCCATATCAGTTCATCACACTCATTATCTCTAATAAACCAGTTATTCAGCTATTTATTAACCTCTTTAAGTCTGATGTCCCTCAACCCCAAGTCAATCCATTCTTCATTTATCCAGTAGTCACTCACAAGGACTCCAATAGAATCTTTGCATTCCTGAATCACGGAGCTCCACTCCTCAATCTCTATGAGGGGCTTGTCCAGGATCCATTTATCATCCCAGAAGAGGATTTTCCTACCATTTCCCAGCTTCCATCTAGCCCCTTTACTAATAAGTTTCCTTCCCTTACTTATATTGTTCCAGATAAATGACCTCTGGATGACATTAAAGGAGTGGAGGGTGCTATCTAAAGAAGTGAGGTGGTATTTACTTTTGATAATTGTGTTCCATTCTTTCCCTTCTTCAAAGATTCTCCAACATTTTTTTGCTAGAAGAGCCTTATTAGTAATAGAGATATTTATGATGCCTAGACCCCCCAGCTTCTTAGGCTTACAAACCTTCTCCCAAGCCACCAGGCTAAGTCTCTTCTTCTCTTCCACACCAGTCCAAAGGAATTTTTTTTGGATTTTTTCAATAAGATTCTTATACTTCAATGGGATTTTGAAAAGACTAAGAGCATAAACCGGGAGATTTTGAAGGGTAGCCTTTAACAATTGAACTTTTCCAGCTTGACTAAGAATCGCCCCTTTCCATCCCGCTAGTTTATTATGGAATCTATCAAGGATTTCATTCTAGAAATTGGCCTCCAGTTTTGAGCACAGTAGCAACCCTAAATAGGGGGCAGGAAGCTTTCCTATCTTGCACCCAAGGATAGAGGAGATTTTGTTCATTCTAGCTTCGAGAGTGTTGAAGAAATAAAGAAAGCTTTTTTCCTAGTTTATGAGTTGACCAGTAGCATTGGAGTAGACATTTAGTGATTTTTTGATATTCCTCTCCTCTTTAATTGTAGATTCCCCCATGAGAATCATGTCATCAACAAACTATTCATGAGAATATTTTGTATCTGCTGAAGAAGGTTGCGAGCCAAAAATCAGCCCTAGATTAACTTGATTTTTTATGTATCTCCCAAGGCTTTCACCCATAATAGCGAAGAGAATAGGAGATATAGGGTCTCCTTGTCTCAGCCCCCTAGAAGGTCTAAAGAACGGAGACAAACCACTGTTCACAATCACAGAAGAGGACACCGTAGTAACCATTTGCATGATAATTTTGATCACTCCTTCGTCAAAACCAAAAGCCTGAAGAATTTTGGAGAGCAGCTCCCAATCCACTCTATCATAGGCTTTGGATAAGTCAAGCTTCATCAGGAAGCCCTATTTCCCTGATTTCTCTAGAGAGTGGATATTCTCATGAACCACCATAATACAGTCCAGAATTTGTCTCCCTGGGATAAAGCCATTCTATTGATGCGATATGAGGTGAGGAAGAATATGTAAAAGTCTAGAAGTAAGGATCTTTAACATGATTTTATACAAGGAATTACAGAGAATGATAGGTCTAAAGTTGTTTGTTGTATTAGCTCCCTATTTTTTTAGGATAAGGGCTATAAAAGTTGAATTGAGTCCTTTGAGAATAGATTTAGCTCCATAAAATTCTTTCACAGCTCCACACACATCTTCCCCAATGATGTTCCAGAATTTTTGGAAAAATAACATTTGAAATCCATCCGGACCAGGTGACTTTTCTCCTTCAAAAGAAAGAATAGCCCTTTTAATTTCATCATCCTTTGGGATAGATTTAAGATACTCATTATCCTTAGATTCCATGAGAGAGGGAATGGAATTTAGCAAGGATAGTTGATTTTCTTGGTTTAGCTCTTGCTCTTTGGAAAGTAGAGAAGCAAAGTAGCCCATCATTTCTCTTCTAATGTCCTCCTCTTTAGTAACAGTACCTCTGGTAGTGACAAGAGAGATGATTATGTTCATGGATTTGTGCTTCATCACAGTTAGGTGGAAAAATCTAGTATTCTTGTCTCCCGCTTTCAACCAAAGGGATCTAGATCTCTATCTCCAAGAGGTTTCTTCTTTTGAGATGACATTGTGATAATCAACAAGTACAAGGTTTTCCTCCCTTCTACTTTCTTCAGTCATCCCAAAGTTTTGAATTTTATCTTGAACTTCTTTTAATTCAATTTGGATCTTGTTTTTAGATTGGAATATATCACCAAAGACATCCTTATTCCACTGTTTAACTCTCACTTTGATATTCACCATTTTGTTTGCCACCTAGTACATAGCTTTCCCTTCCACTTTAATGTTCCACCATTCCTTGATTCTATTTTCAAAGTCTGGATGAGCCAGCCACATTTTTTCAAGTCTAAAGGGGGGGTGACCTTTCCCACTAAAGGAACTAGCAAGGAAGGAAATGGGGTAGTGATCCGAACCAATACGGTTAAGAGATGAAAGAGAGCAAGAGAACTTAGCAAACTAATCCTGAGAAAGCAGAACCCTATCAAGCTTAACCTGGATCAAGTCAGCTCCCACTCTCTGGTTAGACCAAGTATAATCAATACCTTCAAGATCAACATCCAACAGGCCTTCATTACTTATAAATTCCATGAGGTCCATTCTACTTTCCACTTGAGTGTTGTTTCCGCCTTTTTTTTCCATTTCTTTCAAAGGAGTGTTAAAGTCTCCCATCATCATCCAGTTTTCATTTGGAAAATCTTTCCTGAGCTCATGAATTTTTTTCCACAGTTTAAGTCTGCCAGATTTAGTGTTAGGGGTGTACACATTTATCAGAGACTAGGCATAGTTTTCCTTAATGCTACAAACTTTGACTGCCAAGAAGTGTTTATCCTCTCTCAAAAGGGAGTAGTGAAAACACTTAGAATTCCAGTAAGTAGCCAGACCCCCTCACGAGTCACTACCTAGCTTCTCACCATTCTTCAAAAAAATTATTTTAGCTAATTTGTCTTTCACCATTTTAGTTTCTTGAATTAACAAAATGTCGGGATTAGAATCTCTAACTAAATTCCTAACAATATCTTGTTTATGAGGACTATTGAGACCTCGAATGTTCCAAGATAGAATCTTCATTTAAAGTTTGGGGGACAGACCTAATCGATGGTGAGTTGTCTTCCATCGGCTATGTTCTGTTTTGCTTCCAGCTCCCTCTACTCTTTTTCAGAAGCTCTTCCCCTCTCTCTCTTGGGTGTTCTGATATCCGTCTTTTGTTGTTGCCCTCTAGTTTGGACTCCTCCAGCTTTGATTTATCCTCCCTTATTGTTAGATTTTGATGCCAAGCATCCTATTGAATCCCTCGAGTTGTTTTTTCCAGCTAAGGGAGTCTGGTTTTTGTTGGTTTCCATTTGGGGGCCAAGCCCTTTTCCTACTGGAGATTTCTTCTTCTTGACTTGTATCCAAGGGCTCTTATTTTGTTCAACTTCTACTGTTTCAGTGTCCTCAAACTGACCTTTGAGTTGCTCCTGCCTATCACCAGATTCAGGAGGTATAGCATTCGAAGCTTCGCTACTGTTTTGTTCTTGCTCTTTCATATCTTTTCCTGATTCTAGATGGCCCGACTGGGGGTTTCTCCCTTTTGGGGATTCTAGACTGTCTTCCACCCTTGATATCATCCGGGGATCTATTGAACCTTGGATTTTAAACAAAAATGAGAACTTGATATAAGCATGATATTGTCATAAAGGTCAAAATAATTTTCCAATATGTACATGATAATTTAAAGAATGGTAGCAATAGGAGAATGCCATCTATTTGGTGACATTTATTGAACTTTGAAAGATGCAACATTTTTAAGGAACTCTTAATTTAAATTACTTTCACAAGCTATAGTTGAAACATTCAATATTAGAGCCTCAACCATCCATCTACAACTTTGAGTCCCAAAAAAAATAAAAAATAAAAAATAAATTAGAAGCAATAGAACTTATAACTTTCCAAGAAAATATCCACCACATTAAATACGTGTTGACTAACAAAATAGGCTTTCATCGAATGAAAATTGCTACAAAATATTAACTTATGCCTTCATCAAACAATTTTTTAAAAATGTAAAAACATGAGCTTCAGATGTATATCTATTGTTTTGGTTAGAGAATTGAGACATTTGGTTCTTATAAATGATAAACACCATATGATTATAACAAATGTGCTAAACTATTATGAGAATCTTTCAAAATAATTGTTACTTTGAATAAGATATTTGGACAAGAAGTAAAAAGTGGAGATCAACAAAACTTTTATAAAATTTTCACAAATCTAAGATATGTGAATCAAAAAAGTGATTATTAGAAGTTATTGATGACAAGAACCAATGTTGTCATAGATGTAACCGCCAATGAATAATTTTATAATAGTATGCATTTGTTTGCCACGAATGATCATGTGCATAATCATAACAAAAGAATTTTTCATCCATTGAAAGGGTCAATTGCATCTAGTATTGCAACCAAAAGTGCACTAACAATGCACTAGATAGAGGTCGAAATAATTAACTTGTTTTGAGTTGTTTATCGTTTAGGATACAAGAGCCATATTAACCTCCAATGAAAAAAAATAAAAGAATTTTCCAACACTAAAGTTGTGAAATGGATACTAAAGTTATTAAAAGATTAAAAAAATGATAAATACTTATTGCAATATTATTTCATAAAAAAATTCTATGTGTAAGACACATTTAATGACTATTAAATGATTCTTTATTTTTAATTTTATCTTATATAAATTGATCGATTAATTATTAGTCAAACAACAATGATAGATTAGACACTAAATTAGCACTTCACATGTTGATACTACAAGAAACATAATCTTATATAAATTTCTTAAAAATATATACTATTTTAAAAACACATTTTTTCCTACATTTATAAAACAAACACCTCAAAAATAATTGAGATGACATCATTTACATAAATTACAATTCAATATTATTAAAATAATATTAAAAACATGCATTTAAATATCTTAAAAAACAATTAAAAAAACTAAATAATCAATGAATCAACATGATTGTTAATTAAATTAAAATGTTAAGTAGTTAACAGTACCAAGCTTATCATTTTCTTTCATGCTTTTTTGTTGGTTTGATTTAGATTTGATAGAGGCAAAAAGAAAAGATTAAAAAAGGAAACATATAGTACAAAAGCATGAATGGAAAGGTTCCCAAATCTTTTGTTAGTACCTTAAGTGATAGAGACTTTATACGGCAAGATATCCTAAAAAGATTTTTGTCGTAAGTTGTTGAAGAAACACTTTTTCAAAACTATTATTTTAATTCCTAAAAAGTAACTTGAATGTTAAAAGATTGTAATGTCAATGCAGTCAAAAAGAAGTTAAATAAAGAAATATTAAAGAAGACCTACCTATACATTATCCCCCCCTAGCTCACTGTAAAGCTTTCAACTTATATCAAATTAGATTTATTTTTTTAATTCTTAATTCCTTTATCAAAAAAATAAATAGAGTAAAGAAAGTCCTCTTTGGGAGTACTTGTTGGTAGCCGTCCATAAATTTTTAAAATTATTTTTTTTATGGAGTTGAAAAAACATTAACCAATAAACAAAAGAGAATATCTTTAGAGAAGCAATACTAGAGATACGGTCTAGTAGTAAACTGGATTTTATTCTTTGTTAATGTGAATAAGTTAAGAAAGGATATTGACCAAGTGCAAGTGTGAAGATTTCTCTATTATTTAACTCCCATAAAAATGAATTTGACTCCCATTGTGTTTAAGAATAATTAACTTCACTTTCTAGTTGTTTGAATTCCTATGATTGAATGCTTTCCTAAAGTTGCTAGCACTTTTCTTTCTTTTTTTATTCCTATGATTGCAACTAAATATGAGAACATATTAATGAGCTAGGGCCAGCCAATGTAATGGTTCTGGAGTTAATAAGTAGTTTTTCAAATTGGAGAAAAGTATATATTAATAATAGAGAGAATATATATATAATGAATACATTTAGATTTGGAAATAAGGCAATCATATTCAAAGATTCTTGAAAAGAAGTTGGGATGAGAAATAATTTTAAATGATAGATTAAATATTACATTAATAGATTATACATTGTTCAAAAGTTATGATGGTTGATTGGAGAGTAATAATATAGTAACAAAATAAGACGATGGTGTAAATAATATATATTGTGTAAAGTGATTTATATTATGAAATTTGATACGATTAGATTTCATTACTTGTATTTTTTTTTCATGAAATGAGATCTTTCAAAACTATGAATTGGGTTTATAATAGTTTTGATATATTTTTTGTTATATTTATTGAGAGGTTATTCTATAAGTTTTGGAAAGGTAAAATGGGGGTGTAGTAATACTAAATATACACATTTTTATGAAATATGAGCTTTGCCAAAAATAATAAGAAAAACAAAACACTTGTTTAAGAGATAAGACTTCATTTGTTCAACTATCATACTTGAAGAGAATTAATGGTTTTTTTAAAATATAAATTTTGAAGGTTTTTAAGACCATGTTAAACTTATTATAATGCAAATTTGAGGACATTAGGAGAAAATTTGAGGGTGTTGTAAAATTATGGTTTTCACCAATTTCACTCTCAAAACTACAAATCAATGTTTTTTAAAAAATTCTAAAGAGTTAATCACATACATATTGAATTTGATATAGCCCTTATTTGATGTCATTTGGAGTTAGATTAGAGGAAGCTTTTGTGAGATTGAGGTTTTCAACAAATTTTCTATCAAGGCTACAAATTGATGACTTTTTAAAAGAGTTTTTGAAAGGTGATATCTAGAGCCAAGTAAGTCACAACAAAAATATAGATTATTTTAATTTTGTTTGCATGAGTTATACTGAAAATTATTTTGTTGGCACCATGATAGGGCTTCAACAAAAGGAAGAGGAAGGAATATTATCAAGTTATTAGGAAGTTTCTTAAGAAGAATGATCCAATTATGGAAGAGAAAGATCATGTGGATGTATAAGCTTTTACAAATGTAGTGACTAGCAAGGTTGATGAGAAGATCTTGGTAGAAGTGATTCAAAAAGAAGATATCAATGAAACATGCACATAATTAGCTTCTCTCATAACCTCTAAAAATTAGTTGGTGGATGCATTCATACCACAAGACTTATGAAGGAGGAGGAGGATGAAGAAAAGGAGGAGAACGAGGAGAAGCAGATGGAGAACCGGGAGGAGAATTAAAAGGAGAAGAACACATCTACCACTAATGAGAGTTACTTTTCACTCTCAAGGAGAACAATATAAAGTTGCAACAAAATATCCAAGTAAAACATTAGAGTATCTACTTCTTGATGCAAAAGATTATTAGAAAATAAAGCTCTACATCTACTTCCAAACATGCAACATAATGCATTGCCTCATAGAATCTACAATCATTTTCTCATGAAGACCAAGCCCAAAAATAGCTTCCTTCCATCTAAAAGTAAGAAATATCACGGAAATGTTTAAATATTCCATTTTAGTCATGTTCTAGGGCAGCTCCAAAAGATATGTTTAATGTTTTCATTAAGATGACAAAATGGGCACTCCGTTGCTTGTAATGACGAAAATTTTAAATTATCCCCTACAAACAATTTATGGCGTAAAAACTCCAAGACAAAACTGAGCATTCACCTCAGCCTTCCATTTCTATTTTTGAGCTCTCAATCTTATCCATTTCCTTTCTTTTATTCTGCAATTCCATTTTGTCTTGTGTTCAGTCTCGTTGATATCCTATTTACCCTTCATAGTTGTTAAGTACGCTGATTGGATAAACTAGTGTATGCTTTTATCTTGTTGTTTTGCGTCACTAGTTGGTAGACTGCAAGTTGTCTCTATTTAGTCCATCTGTAGTTATCGGAGTTTGATGTTTGTATGCAGTCCTTTGAACTATTTATTCTTTTATATTGTACTCTTATTTAACTTGGTTGAATAAGAGGAAAAAACATACATAAAACAAAAAATACATAATATATATTTTCCACTATAAAAAAATCACCATAAACTATGAACACAAATTAACGAAGGATGATTAAGAGTTTAATTAAACATGACAAGCTCATTCAATGTACTCTGAGTAATGTGGTCCAAATACAAATGCACATCACGACAAATGATGTACTTCATTTTCTCATTTTAACTGTACATTTATACACCCTATGTTAAAAAATAATTTTGTGGTCTTGTCCCTTCGATTTTGGTGAAAAAACTCAAATTTATCAGAGGGTACATCTCTATAAAAAGATGTGCATTGAGCATGCTTTCATGATGGGCAAATTTTATTTAATTCATTAAATAAAATATTAAACATGGGAAATCATTTAACAAATGAGTAGTAAATGTATTTTCCCATACACACCGTGTTAAGGGAAATCATTTGATCTGCCTAGGGTTAAGTATCACATATTTAATGATGAATACCGACAGAAATAGGGGGACCAACACCAGCTAGCAATGAATGATATGAAAGACAGAGAAATCGATTAAGAGATTGTGAGGAACAATAAATTTGAGAAGGAATAAAACAACTTTTTAAAAAGCTTTTAGGCTAATAATAAAAGCAACATGCAATGATAAATAAATGAGTTGAGACAATAACCAGACATAGTGATAGGGAATAAGAATGTAGTTTTGTATCTTATTTAAAGACTTTTTTTTACTATGGTATTTATTTTATTGTTAGTAAATTAATTTTAGAGTTGTGAATTTTTAATAGATTGCAGAATGGTTTGTTTTTTTATTTTAATTATATTTCATGTTGTATAAATGATTTTTATGTCTATAGATTTGAGCTTTGATCATCGATGTCAACTCTTATTTGCATATTGATATATGTATATTTGATCATTCAAAAACTTACAACGAGAAACATGGTTCTATATGCCTACTTTGTCACTAAGATTACACACCAAAACAATGATGCATTTATTCCTAGTTTGTCGCTAATTATGTAGATGTTAATGCTAATCGATGATGTAATGATGCATTATGAAATAAGAGATGGATGAATAAGATGGATCCCTAAAGGTGAATCGAGGATTGTCCTTTTATACAAAACCCTAGCATACAAAACACAAATTTCTTGCCCAACTTAGCTAGTAACAATAGGTTGGAAGATTGTTTTGGGACTATAAATAGATTTGATCTTAAAAGTTTGGGGTCAAATCTTTATAGTGAATCTAAACATTGGGTGTGAGTCAATCTAATATAAATAATAGGTAATTGCAAATATAAACTAGGCTCTTATGATATTTGAAGGTAAGTTCAAATTATTTTGCCAACATTTTTATTTTTAAAAAAACTATTTCTATAGTAGTCATTACACTTTACAAACAACTTTCAAAATGAGTTGAAAATGGAAGGAAAATGTGCAAGGTATGCAATTTTGACCCTTATAAAAATAAACAAACAATTAATATCAATCTTGATGTGAATTATGTTTCAAGGTTAGTTTATATGATGGAAAATATGTAGATTTATATTTTATCACTAAAAAATAATTTAATTATTTTATATATTTTTAACATGAAATGTGTTGGTTCTCAATTATAATTTTTAAATTGCTTATCAAATTAATCTAAGCATTTTTTAAAGAAAACAAAAATCTAAAATTTTAAGAAAAGTGTAAAATGTTGTAGATGAAATTATTTTCTTTTAGCTTACACTTGTCTTATAAAACAAGAATCAAATTCACCCAATTTTACCATTCAAATAATATTGAAGAAGTTATATATATTGAAGTTATATATATATATATATATATATATATATATATATATATATATATATATATATATATACCCCTCATTCCTTGGCTCTCTCTCTCCACACACAGATATATATATACATATATATATATATATACACATATATATATATATATATATATATATATACATACATATATATATATATATATATATATATATATATATACACATATATACATAATATACACACATATACATATATATACATATATATGTATATACATATATATATATATATATATGTGTGTGTGTATGTATGTATATGTGTGTGTGTGTGTATATATATATATATATATATATATATATATGTATATATATATATATATATATATATATATATGTATATATATATATTTA
>BSBK01004460.1:600000-892500 GCA_027943335.1 Chamaecyparis obtusa
TTTTGATAGCCCCATGCCCAATGGATATGTCAAGACCACTGATCCATGTCTAGCAGGCTGACATCTAGTAGAAATCACCAAAATGTTACCCTAATTTTCATATCCATGCAAATTTGGCCAAAATCCATCCCCGGGTCTCTATTTTTACCCTGCCAAGCATCCCTGAAATTTTCATGAATTTATCTCTTGTTTCCTGGCCTCTACAATCTTTTTAATTCCCTGGTCTGTAGTTTAAATATTTGAAAAAAAATTCATTGGTGCTAAATTAACCCTGCAAACCCTAGCCCTTCATTCTATTTGGCTGTTAATTTTTGGCAACTTAAAAGTCCCAATATCCATGTGCTTTTAATTTTTTTCTTCGGTCGCTAGTTCTCTAAGTTTTCTGGTAGTTACCTTTTCCTCTTAGTGAACTAGTGACTACAGTGTTTCTCCTAGTCGCAAGATAAAATGGTAGTGCTTCTAAACATTCAGAGACTTCGTGGATTGCCTTTTAGTCAGGCATTCGCTAACTGAAACCCCAGGTTGGACTAAACACTCAGCAATTCTACAAATGCCTTGTTCATGTATTCTACAAACTTAATCGAGGTTAAGAGTTCTATTTAGTGACTGAGTGATTCTTCCTTTGGCCACGCATTCGCTAAGGCTTCTGGGGTTAAGTGACAAGTGGGGTCCCAGTTGATGAGATCAATGGTTGTCGTAAGATCTCATAGCATGTGTCAGAGGCTTGTGATCGTAGGACAACCATCAATCTTTCCTTTTCCTCAACACTTCATGCCTTTGTGGGTCCATTGCCACGGTGTCCTATGTGGAGGTATTTCATTGGTCAGAAGGAGATGACTTGTAATTTGTAAGCGGGCCCAGTTGTCAGTCTTCTTTTGATCTAGCGGCTGGCATGTTTTCTCATGAAAAGTGTCAGAAGCTTGCGAACTTAAGACAGCCATTGATTTCTCCTGGTGATGTAACTCTTCATCTAGGTGGGTCCACTGCTACGTGTATACAAATGATCACTTTTTATTGGTCCACATGTGGGAGTTAGCTTATTTGTCAGTGGGACCAAGTTCTTTTAGCGGTCAGAGGCTCTGACATCTGCAGAGGATCAATGGTTGGTGCATGTCCGCAAGGAATCTTTCTGACACATGTGATCATGTGCCCACCATTGATTGGTTGTTGTGTGCTGATGAGGACTTCCAGGTGGATCGATGTGTCAGTGGGGTCATAATTTAATGTAGATCTATGGCGGGTCTATGATCTGAAAGAATATTTGAGGGGTATGAGATCTTGTGCTCACCGTTGGCTCGGAATTTAATCTTTAGTGGGTCCATCATCAGAAGGCTTGTCAGGGTGTCTGTTGATGGGGTAGTTGAGAACAAATAGAAGATTGACATGTGGAGATGGGCCTAGGGTTAACAAAGTTTTGGTGGCTCTGATAAGTTCCTTTTGGTCACGTATTCATGTGATAAAATAGCAGTGCTCCAATCGATCTGGTGAATGCATGAATGTGTGTATTTGTAGAATCTTAGAATTAATTAGTGAAGCCCTAAAGTTCTTAGCGACCTAGCGATTGTCTTCGGTTGCCAGTTCACCAAATATAGGCTAGATTCTCATAAGTGGTTAAGGAAGTATTCAGTGATTTAGTGACCAAAAGGTTTTCTCATGTTCGCTTAATATAACCAGGGTTATTAGAAAGACCTAGCGATTCATTGAAAAGCCTTGTTCACTAAATCACTTAACTAGACTATGGTAAGCCAAAGGATCTCACGACTTAGAATTCTTTAGTCGCATAGTTGTTGAATGACTTAAAGGAGGAAAACTCAAGGTGGGTCCAAACATGCTAACGTGCTAAAATTTCATTGGTCCTCGTATTGCTGATATGGATTTGAACTTTTCAAGAGCATTTCATGACTATTTTAGGGTAGATATGAGCCATTCATCTATCAGTAAATAAAGGATATCGATGGTTTCATTTTAAAATGATCGGCTAGCCATTAAGTTTTCAAATTCAAATGTGTCTAAGAGGGTTTTCGCTAGTATTTGATTTGCAGGCCGTAAGTGGCGAGGTAGCTCAAAAAATTTATGTCTCCAAGACATTTGTAGTTGAAAGAAGATGATGAGGAGGTCCAGGCAGCCATCATGGGTTGATTCTTGTCTTAGAAAAGTACCAGCTTGAGCATTCATGGTGAGACTTTATGCAGGAAAGTAGATGAATCCAAGTCGCTTGTCTGCAGGTTGATGTAGTACAAGGATGGGCACGCAAACTTGAGGTCTGATCAGCCATATTTGCAGAGTTACATTCATGATCATACTTGACAGATGTAGGGTTTGTTATTCTAATGTGAAAATCATGTAACCCTAGTTACGTTTTTTGACTCCTGCTTGCGTGCAATTGAGTATGTATATATTGTTTTGGAGCTTTTGGAAACTAAGAGTTCGCATTTTGTAAAGAATAAAGTCTCTTTCTTGGAAAGCTATCCATGGTATTTCTTCTTGCCCTCTAGTTTTTCACATTCTGTAACCTCCCATTGATTATTCAGATATTGCAGAGGTATTTTGTGGTAATTCTTCATGCCCCTATGCTTCCTTGTTTGAGTCTTCTCTTATTGAATCAAAGTATATGTATGTTTTCAATGATAACTTAGGGTTCCTGATCCCTCTTACTTTGTATGATTTTGTGTGTTATTGTGTTTGATCTAATTTAGATGCTTTTGTGGGTATACTTCAGCCCCCTAATAGTCTTGTCTCAATCCTACACCGAGTTGCAGAAGTGAATGTCTACTTGCAGGTCATAAGTTGTGTCTTATGTTCAGACCCTCCTATGAAACACTTATGCAAACCTATTCAGTAAGTTGTGACCTACTAGACCTAAGCCTTTCATTGGTTACATTCCTCTATACTGAGATCCAAACCCTAATTTCAGTGCATCACCTAGTAGGTAGTTTTCTTTCAGTCATTTCCTTTCTAAGCATTCCCTCTATCCCTTTCCCTCAAAAGTTTACTTTCATGTCTAGAAGAAAATTAAGGTGATTATCCAAGAGGAACCAACCTAGAACTTGGAGGTCTCATCTCAGTTAGCATAGGTCCCACACCTAGAGATGATTCCCATGTTATACTAGGTTATCAAGACTACGAGAGCTTGAAACAAGGGTGCAAACTTAGTGTATAATAAGTACAGGTGTGGAATTTTGGATCTAAGAGTAGATTTGGATACCCTTTTTGTCAAACTTCTGAGATCTACGAATAAAGTCAGAATTGACCTTCAGAGTAAAAATGTAGCCTTTGACCTTTTATGAGGGTCAAAGACTACCTGATGTCAAAAAGATAAATGATTTCTGGGTTTTCTTCATCTCGGCATTTCTAGTCTGAAATAGGTTGCAAAATTGCCTGAAAGTACACACAGACATCAGAAATTGGCATTTTCTAGATTTGCCCTATTTTGAGGTTAGTACTTGTATTTCAATTATTTCAGATTTAAAGCAAAATTCCTTTATAGGGAAATATAAGGTTTCCTTCCTTTTTCATATTCTCCATAGACTGATTCGATTGCACTTTAACCTTTCGGTTGATCAAATTGGATCTCTCCTTTGGGAATTTGGATTTAGAAGTGGATCTCATATTTCCCCCATACATTACATTCAATAGAGGTGATTCCATTTTACCTCTATTCATTTTGGTGAACCTGACTAGCTTACTCTCTTTCTTTTTGGTGTTAGATTCCCCTTTGTCTTACCTTGTGTGTTCACCTTCACTATACATTTTGGTGAACCCGACATACTTACCCCTTTCTTTTATGGATTTAGATGCCCTATTGTGCTAGATCTTCCTTTTCATTATCTTGTTTGTTCACCTTCACTATTCATTTTGGTGAACCCGCAATAGACAACTCTTTCTTTTTTGGTGTTATATTTACATTTTTTGCTTACAAAAGTAGGTTTATTTCATGCTCTTGCATTTACATTTCAAAAATATTAAAAAAAAATTGCAAAATTTCTTCAAAAATACAAAAACAGTTCATTTGAATGCAGTTAGATATATCTAGATCTATTTTACATGCATTTCTTTATTCATTATCATGTTGTACAAGTTATCTCAAGCATGGTTTAAGTGCTTTATTGAACCTTTAGATGGGGCTGTTGATTTTTCTCTTCCTCATGAAACCATTGTGAATGAACCCTTCGATAAAGACATTGATTTATCCCCTCCTCCTGAAGAAGCTTTGATACATGAGGGTGATTTATTAATACACGATGGTGACTCTTTTCCTATAACACACTCCCTTTATGTGGACATTTTAGTGAAAGAAGATGACATTATAGATGTTTTACCTCCATTTGTGATTCCTTCTAGTGATGAGGAATTAGCGGAGAATGATATGAATTCCCTTAATGCTCTCCCTTTTAGTGATGATCCTATGGAGAATCAAGATCTTACCACATCTTCTCCTAGGATGTCCTCTTTTCTTCCTTCTTGTCAATCTATTTGTAGCGTTGAGACAACTAAAATAGTTTATCCTAAACCCTTGTTGACTGTCAAAGGTTTCCCTCGCATTACTATCAAAGGTAAACCTATGGATTCTTTCAATGAACAAGATTCTATAGCTCACACATATCATACAAGGAACAACCCTCAACCTAATCTGATGGTTTCTACTTCTTTACCACCTTCTCAACCCATTCTTCCTTCTCCACCCCATCTTCCTAGCAAGGAGTATGATTTGATAAACCAATTGCAAAATACTCCTGCCAAGATTTCTTTATGGGAGCTTCTTCAAACTTTACCTACCTACTATGAAGCCTTGCAAAAATCTCTAGAAACTCTTCCTACTCCACCTCCTAATCAAGAGAATATCAATAACTTCTTACAATGCATGCATTCTACCCCAGGTCCTCCTAACATTGTATTCACTCAAAAAGATTTGCCTTCTAAAGAAGTTCAGAATTAGTATGATGCTCTTATGGTTGTTGTTTCTATCAATAAAAGTATCATTCATAGGACCTTGATTGATAATGGATATGGGCTTAATGTTTGTAGCATGGACATGCTCAAATCAATTAACTCCTATCTTTCAACTATTCAACCTGACAATGTTCCTATATGTGGCTTTGATAACATTGCTAAGAACACTTTAGGAATCATTACCTTACCTATTAAACTAGGACCAGCATCCTGAATACACCTATTCATGTTATGCCTAGACCTCTCAATTATAATCTTCTTTTGGGTAAACCTTGGTTTCATGAGATGCATTTCATTCCTTCCACCCTTCACTATAAAGTCAAGTTTATACATAATAACAAGATGTATTCACTTCATGCGAATGATGCACCTAATCCTTGTCTTAATATTCAAACCCACACTACTCCTATTTCTAATAGTAATCCTCCTTCCTCTAATTCTCTTCTTGATGATGACTAGGGAACCTTGGATTTTACTCCTACCTTTATTGGAGAGTATAAGGTTAATGATCTTAATTTTATGAAGAAACAAAGAGAATTTGAACAATGAGTTTTTACTTCTACTTCTAATACTCTTCATAATAACTTTGTCATTGCTTCTACCCACAATGAATCTATCAAACCTACTAATGATGATATGGTGACTACTGAAGTTCCATTGACTTCTTCTGATATGGCTTCTTGTTATGGTCCTGGTTATCATTTCCTTATTTTTAATGCTCAAGGATGTGGTAAACATAAATAGGGAATTCAAATGCCCTTACACATTGGGGGGCATGAGCATTCTTATGGATTAGGATTTCATCCTCGAAAACAAATCAATGTTAACAACATCTTCAATAATACTTTAAAACATGATGAACCTATGAAGGAATTTGACCAAGAATTTCTTCTGCCTAAACTCCTTTGTGCTAAGATGATTACTAGACCTAAACGCAAAAAGAAACATAGTCCACACTTGAAGACTCTTCCTTTTTTTTTATATCATAAATTTCATGATCACTCTACTAATGAATGTCAATCTTTACATTATAATATTAGGCATCTCATTGATGGTAAGGTTATTTATATATCATGTGGCAACGAGTTGTGTTTCAATCATGTTTTCTCTAAATAACATCTATGTTCCTATTATGGAGCTCCACATTATATAAATAATGCTAGCCTAATACTTGGGGGCTTACTATCTTTTATAGTGTTGTGAGTGATATAATAGGTCCCCTTCCATCCTTGTTCCTATACTTGGGGGGCAAGGATGTCATCTCCTTCTTTTCTATCTTTTCAGGATTCACCTTTTCATTGGTTAAGCAGTATCTATCTATTATGTGATATCCAATTATACATGAACATTTTGGTTTGCATTGAGGATATTTTTCCTTGATCACAACTAATTTCATTGTTTGGCATTGGGTTTCCATTGTTGATATATATCTCACCTTGGAAACTGAACAGTGTGCTATCCCTCACAAGGGTTACTTTTTCATTTCTTGCATAATATCTCTTTGCATTCGTCCCTTCCATGGCCTCATAGGAGATGTGACCTTCTTGGTTTGGACTAGGTGTTGTCTATGGATATTGTCTTGATGTTGAAGAGGGGTTTATCCTTGTTCTTTTCTTTCCTTAACATGTCAAAATAGTATGTTTTTGTCATCTTAAGGAGGGGGGCATATATACAGCCTCCCTTGCTCTATATTATGTATTTTTTTTCTAACCTTTTGTTTTGCAACATGCTAAATCTTAGAAGGTAATGCACATAAGTTGCTAAATCCTAAAGGGACATGCATTTCCAATTTCAAATATGCTAAATCTTGGAAGGTAGCACACATAAGTTGTTAAATCCTGAAAAGACACGCACCTATATGCTAAATCTTCTAAAGGTAATGCACATAAGTTGCTAAATCCTGAGGAGACATGCATTTCATATTCATAGTGATACAAGAAGGTGGATCTATGGGTATTCCAGAAGCTTTCAAAAGATGCATTACAATTGCAAGCATAGTTTATGGGTGAACCTGTTGGGCTCTCCCTCCATGTTGATTCATGGTAAGGTGGGCATCTTACTAGGTGAGGTAATCACTCTTTTCCCTTTCTCTCTTTTCGCTTTCATGCTAGTAGGACAAGATAATGAAGCTATGTTATTTATAGTGTTTCTCTTATCTTTCTTATGTAATCATTTATGCTTTTATGATAGCTTTCCAAATATGATATTAGTATGAGAAATATTTCTTAGCAAGGTTTCTTATGCTAATTGATTTGGGTTGTTTAGTACTAACCCTTGTTTTGTTGACACTCTCATGCATGTATGTTGAGTTAGAATCCTTAGCTTGGGGGCTTGTGTCCTTAACTAAGTGTCATTCTATCTCATTTCAAATCCACTGATATCTCTTCTTCCTTCTCCTTTACCAAGAGTTTTCATCAAGTCCATACTCTTCCTAAAGTGGGGGTTTAATTTATCATCTTAAAATGGAAGAACTTCCTTGTTAAGAGTGTTTAGCCCTTCGAGTGAGTGGTTTGGGTCATGTCAATCACCTTGAATCAACTCTTTTCTTAGATTATACTTCTTTTTCTTCTATATGTCCTTGATTTTCACTTCAACCTACATTTCTTAGCATTCTGGGTCAGGATTCTAAGGTTTTTGACCATAAGGTCAAATTCAACCTTATGGGGTCAAATTCAACCTCAACCCTGACTTGGTCAGTCCCAAGCTCATCCTTGACCCCCTGTCTAGATTTCAAATTTTCTTGATTTTTGGATGTTGGGTTTTTGAGGATATTTGTTTTCCCACCTCTGGGTCGGCCATTTCGGGTTTTGAGATGGTAAATTCTTAAATTTAATTTAATCTAGGTATATTTTCTAAAGGTTAGGACCTAATTGGGATTTAATTCTCCAAGGTGGCCCCTCTAGATGATTTTTCCCTAGTTCACTATAAAAGGAGGCCTTCCTCTCTCATTTTCTCATCCATGATTCACCAAGAAATTTCATGATCAAGGAGCTCTCAAGCAAGATCAAGCATTCCATTCAAGCATTCAAGTCCTCTTCTCCATTGAAGATCAAGGATTCAAGCATTCAAGCCTTTGAATGGATTTGGCTCAAGCATTCAAGATTCATCCTTCAAACCCTAGATCTAACCATCATGGTGGTGTGATCTTCCTTCAAGATCCTTTGTTCATCTTCAAGATCCATTTCATTCTTTCCTCAAGGTGGATTTCAAGCATACAATCATGGAGGTTTGATTTACATGTTCAATCTTTCATATCAACATACTTGATTACATTTCAAATACAATTGCATATCTATTGAATGTCATAGCTTCATTGTTAGATCTACTTCTACTACTTGCTAGCATTCTCGATTTCAATTTCAATATTAAGGTTGATTCCAAACCGGGGTTTGACCAAGGCAAACACCCCAAACAAAAAACAAAACCATTTTTCTTGTAGGTACAGGTACAGAATTTTGGATCTGAGAGTAGATTTGGATACCCTTTTCGCCAAACTTCTGAGATCTGCGAACAAAGTCAGAATCGACCTTCAGAAAAAAATGTAGCCTTTAACCTTTTATGAGGGTTAAAGACTACCTATTGTTAGAAAGATAAACAATTTTTGGGTTTTCTTCATCTCGGCATTTCCAGTCCAAAATAGGTTGCAAAATTTCCCGAAAGTACACATAGACATCAGAAATTGGCATTTTCCATATTTGCCCTATTTTGAGGTTAGTACTTGTATTTCAATTATTTCAGATTTAAAGCACAATTCCTTTATAGGGAAATATAAGGTTTCCTTCCTTTTTCATATTCTCCATAAACTGATTCGATTGTCCATTAACCTTTCAGTTGATCAAATTGGATCTCACCTTTGGGAATTTAGATTTAGAAGTGGATCTCATATTTCCCCCATACATTACATTCAATAGAGGTGATTCCATTTTACCCCTATTCAAATGTCTAAGTCTTTTGCTAAGGAAATGAGAAATAAATTTGATATGTCTATGATAGGAGAGATCAAATTCTTCATTGGACTTCAAATACAACAAGTTAAGGATGGGATCTACATCACTCAATCTAAGTATATCAAGGAGATCCTGAAAACATTCAATATGGAAGATTCAAAACTAGTTGGAACACCGATGGCTATTGGTTGTAAATCGTCAAAAGAAGATGATACTAACGAGGTGAATGAAATATTTTACCGATCCATGATAGGTAAGTTATAGTATGTGGTCCACAGTAGACCTAACATTGTGCATTCAGTTGGTATTGTTGCAAGGTTTTCAAAAAACCCCAAGGAAACACATTTATCTACAGTTAAAAGGATATCTAGATATTTGAAAGGGACTGAAGATTTTGGTCTATTAGACACAAGGAAAGGAAATTTTGATCTTAAATTTTATACTAATGTTGATTGGACAGGAAATATTGATGACAGGAAAAGCACTAGTGGCAAAGATTTCTTTTTAGGAGAAAGACTAGTGACATGGTTAAGCAAGAAACAGAGTTGTATTTCACAATCTACTATTGAGGCTCAGTATGTAGAAGTTGTAATGCCTCACCAAGGAACCCAGGAGGACTTACTATCTAATCTCTAAGGATGAAGTCAATTTTTTTTAAAACTATTACAATGCACATTATCAAAAGAATTGATACAAATATACTCACAAAACATGAATGTTTCATAAATGAATATTTCCTAGTCCTCACAGGTTCCCTAACACTGCTACTCAAATAATATTGATTAATCTAATTACATTTAAGATTTTCATAATGAATTACAAGTCTAACATATTTATAAAACTTCGTAATAAATGATCATTATCTCATGAACATGTTTCAGTGATTAGTCACCATTATTTACTTTACCAACACAATCCATTCCTCATAACAAGCTAAAGGAATTTCATAACATCTATAAACCATCTTATAAATTTACTTTCATATAGACTTTAGGGTAAAGATTATCATTCATTATCGCATACCCTACCATCTAGATGTATATGTTAAGGCACCAACCAAAATTTTCCTAACTCATTCTTAATATTAATCATAAGTTAACAATATGTGAGTCAATTTATTGAGTTACAATCACGGGTTACATTGAACCAAAAATGTATTGTACCTATTTTCTATAAACTTTCCTTAATATTTCTCAATTAAATAGATATTTCATGATTTTAATTCCATCATCATTTATCACTTCCTATAGTCCTTATCTAATAATAACATTTCACTTATTAACCAAACATTTCATAGTATTCATTTTTAGTCTATTATATGAGAGAACTTACTTATCACATCAATATAAACTACGTCTCCTTATCCACAAAACAATATGATTAAATTTTTATGAAAGAGATCATTTACTTTATTACAAGATAACATAGGAGGGAAACAAATGAAAAATTCCACCTTATTTTAATATTGATAACAAAAATAAGTAAGAGCATAACTTTTCCCTTCATTTCACCTAGAAATACCCATTCCCATTACATTGATTTTCCCTTCATTTACATTTCATTACATTACCCAACAAGGGCTTTCAATTAATAAATACATCAAAATTATAATTCATAGAAGTACATGATGCAGAAGTAGAATCCTTGATAGCATCCAAGCATGAATCCAAAGGTAAAGTCATCCATGAAACCACGAACAATACCTTGATAAGATTAACCACCCAACCATGTGAAACTTGTGAAGTTCCACCCCCTACTAGGAGATAGAACTAAGGTACTCTCAAGACTTAAGTAAATCTAAGGCCAATGAAATGAAGAAAATAAAACTCAAATGAGAAAGAGTAAAGCACATGAAAAATCACCATGCTACAACACCAAGGCCAAGGTTCTAGGATACCACCTAAGTGAGTGTCATGACACAACCTATGTATTTGGATCCTCCTTGGCAACCATGTAACCCTGGTCCCCTCTTTATGATTAAGGATCCACCCTGACAGTTACCCATGGTCCTGGTACTCAAACAGGTTTGTGTGGAAATTATCACATTATATTTTCTTTCATTATCTTTTGAATCCCCCCTCCCAAGTTAATTTTAAGGTTATCACTTGATTACAAACTTTCCCATTGGATCATCTGGAAACCACTTTGGGTTCCAACACCTATGGTGAGCCACTCACTTAGGGTACCTAGTCCCCTACCCCAATAGAAGCTAAAAGAACAATGAATCACTTCAAA
Organism: Chamaecyparis obtusa; assembly: GCA_027943335.1. Classification (NCBI taxonomy): domain Eukaryota; kingdom Viridiplantae; phylum Streptophyta; class Pinopsida; order Cupressales; family Cupressaceae; genus Chamaecyparis; species Chamaecyparis obtusa. The sequence continues at coordinate 611,133 of BSBK01004460.1, forward strand.
TATCCTTATTCATATGTTTAGGAAACTCTTCGATGCACTCAGGCCCTCAAGATGATTCCTAACCTTATCCATATGCAAAATATGAATAAGAACAATATATGGACATAAAACTACACCTTGATAATGATATGGAGCTTTCTCATACACAAAATCAGAGATAGAACATAGAAGAAAAAAGTACCACCTGAAATAAATTATCAAAAGGAAGGGTAACAAAATGACATCCTAAACCTTCCAAAACTCAATAATAATTAAATAGGATTTTAACCAGTATCCAAACATAAAATTCACATATAATTCAAAACTACTCATGAATACATAATCACTCCCAATATTAGATAGTGAGAAACTCAACAAGCCTACACATTAGATACAGATACTTATTTCTAGATTCCATTACGAACATTTTTAAACTACCTTACTTATCTATAAATATGACCAATAATAGAACATAAATAATAATAAAAACATTCCTACAATAAATCACATAGACATGAGAAAATTATTTCTAGTTTTAGACTCTACCTGGAGTCTTCCAGAGAATTCCCTTGGTGTTAGACAAATTCCATAAACCTTTAGGTTGTCCAACTTCCTTCTTGTTGTCCTCTTGGATAGACTCGTGCATAGAGATCTATAACTTTTGAACCAAATTATATTTCTTTGATTTCTCTAGTGAGAAGTGACGCAATTGGGTTCTTACCAACATATTAGAAACTTAGCAAGATCCAATGGTTGGTTAGAGAGATATGGCCTCTGCATCAGGGCTATATTTTTCTTGCAACAATTGTTTCTCCATTTTATCAGAAAAACAAAAAATTGTTATCTTCCTCAACTCTTGATGAATAACACCATTTTCAAATTGAAATACCTCTTCTCAGAATCTCCATAACTAGATCTCCATGATATTATTTTTCCTTTTTCTCATTTTCTCCAAAAATCTCCCTCCTCCACGAAAAATATTTTACCTTATACATATAAACAACTATATGGTTGGAGGAGTTGCTTTACGGGAAGCAACTTCTCCAACTTCCATAGTTGGTTTCCAAATTAATTAATTATTCTCATGAATGATAGGTTACAACTTTAATTATTTATTAACTTTAATAGGCTTATGAAGTAACCAATTATACTAATGATGAGAAATATTATCAAGTAGATCATAACCCAATGGTAACTAGCTAGCCTTATTCATAAGAGATCTTGAATTTGAATCTCCTAGAAAGCTAGTTTTTCCAATTAGGCATAATAATATTAGTTCTTCTATTATTTTATTTTATTTTATATCTCAATACAATATTTACATCACAACTCTAATTATACATATACATATCTTTATACAGACATAAATATATTTATATATACATAGGCATATATGTGTGCACCCATATATATATATATATATATATAGTCACGCCATAAACTTATTTAAACACGTAATATATCTATTATATTTATTTATTTATTTATTTATTCATTCATTTATTTATTTATTTATTCATTTATTTATTTATTTATTTATCTAATTAAAATAAGAAAGAATCATATTACAAAGGTATTTGACAAGAATAAAAGAATAAGATCAACTGACCAAAACATAAATCTCGAAACCATCAAAATAATAATACAACCCAAGCCCAAATAGGGTGTCTTATTGAGAAAGGGACCTAAGTCAAGAGAGTATACTTGAGGGAACCTTGGTAGTATCTCCACGACAACAACATTTGAGGACTTTGAAGGCATGCTCAGACCAGTGTGGCCAGGTGGAGACGATGCGTAATACCTACATCCTGTATCACCAAGTTGAGAAACACAAATGTGTGTGTGTGTGTGTGTGTGTGTGCAATCAGTGACAAACAAGGAGGGGGAGTGTGATATCATGTGGATCTCTTGCGGAAGTGACTATGAATGCCTCCCCTCATCCTACACACACACCATACAATACTCATTCTAAATCATGATTGAGTTAGTATTGTTAGCTCCACCATAATCTCAAAATAAAAATGAAATATCATCATTGATAATGTCAGCATGTATATAAACCAAATTCCATTACATATTCTAAGACTATAATTCATTAGGTAGAATTCATATCATTTACAAACTATCATTAGAATGAACATATTATCGAGCATATTTTGAAAGCATCTCATCATCTAATAAAATATGAGAAAGCATGGAGTTCAAGTATGATGTCACTAGGGTATAAGAACTGGTGCAAAGCACCCTGTCAAAGACATGTTAAGGGGTCACTTTAATGACTCGTGAAGAAAAATGAATGATTCAAAGATCAAACTATGAATGTAATATGGTTTGAAGAAAATTTTGTTAGAATAACTGAGAGGGGGGTGAATCAGTTATCTAGTGTCCCAAAACAAAATGTATAATCCAAAACAAATTATCTCAAACTTATGATGCTCGGTAACTTGAAATACTATATTGTCTGTAATTTTACCGATTACCAGTCAATATCATATAATGATTACCCATCAAATCAAATATGTAACATACAAATATGACATCAAACAAATATCACAATCAACACATAACACAAGAGATTTAACGTGGAAACCCTGTGAAGGGAAAAACCACCTGGGACCGGCAACCCAAAATATTCACTCTTCTAAAGTGAGGTTGATGAAGACCCAACCTTGTTAAAGGTTACAAACACACTATTAGGTGTGACCTTGTTAGAGGATTTTAGACCAATCATTATTGTCCAACCAACATTCACTATGGGGTTGACAGGATAACAATGTTCATTCTATGAATGCAACATAATAAAGACTTTCCTAGTCCACTCGATTAAGAGATTTGACTGTGTACAATGGTTAAAATGTAACAGTAGATGATCTAACTTAATACAACTTAATTTTAGATGTACAGATCAATGTTAGGCTCATTCAAATCCTTTGATTAGTTTAACAATTCTATTTCAAATAATTTCATTGACTTATTGTCACTCGGTAATAGCTTCCTGAAGCTCGGTATACTCTACAGCTTGGTTCCTTCTTAACCAATTTGATCAGATGTGCATGAAAACTTGTTCACGTGATAATCATGCAGTATCTTTCTTTGGCATTAGTTTTAGTGTGAAACTCTTATTTCTTATATAGACATGTAAATCATTTTCTTCTCCTCCATCATATTTTTCCACTTAATCATCATCGTTGATTTTGTTGCTTTAACCTTCCTCGGCTGATGTGTCAATTACATGTTTCAATTCAATCCATTAGATCTTTCTTGAATTATGCTAGTCGTCGATCTTCATAACAAACTTTATCTATTACCTTGAAATCATACACTTTCCAGCTCATCAATCCTTATCGGCTAAACTAAGCCTTTAGTTCCTTTTCTCCTACTTGGTTAACAAAGAAATGTGTCGATCAACACAAGCTCAGTTTACACTATGCTCAGTATACACTACACTCCGTCGGTGTATACTATAATGCTTCATCAGCTGACAACACTGCTTTGTGTCTTTCAGCTCTATTCCTCATCATAAGGTCATAGACTTATAAATAAGTTACCCAATGTATTCCTTATTCTCACCTATCATATACATCTTCCTCATGTAGATTTTTCTATTCTGCATCTCTTTCACTCCTTTTCTTCAGATGTTTTGGTATGGTAACTTACAAGATAAGTGCTATCAAACTAGTTGACATCAATGACAACATAATACTGATTTAATGATCTTACATATCTAATCAGCAACTCCTCGATGATCACTATATCACAAATTCTTCAATCAGGTTCTAAATCAGTTTTAGTTCATCAATCTCTCCCTTTGGCATTGATGGCAACTCAAGTAATATGAAATATACCATACACATACCAAGCATGTATTCTACAACTCTGTGAACCAATGTTGTACAAGCTCTCCCTTAGCTTAATATGTTTAATCACTACGTTACTCAACAGCATTACTAAACTTTTGTTCTTTGTAACTGATCTTCAATGTTTAGCTCTGTTAGATTGTCTCTCCCTTAGATAGATATCTCATCGGTGCATATTGTTTCATATGTTTCATATTGTTTATCTCTCCCTTTGACAATAATGCCAAAAGAAATAAATAAACAAACAGCTTTGTATTAGCTATGTAACTCTCTGTTGTCTGGTGCAGTCTCTATATCTCTGTATACTGATATGCCAATTGGTTCCAATTCTCCAAACTTTTCACAACCTTAGACATGATCCAAAGTTTGAACTATGATGCATCAACATGAATGATCTTCTGATAAGATTAAGCTGATGCAACATCCAAATCACATTAGTGACCGGCAGACAAGGGATGGACCCCTAGTCTTGTCCTCAAATATTCAAATGTGTCCTTCGATAGAGGCTTTGTAAATATATCTGCAAGTTGTTCTTTAGATGTAACAAATTCTAACTTAATAGATATGTGCTTTGTCTTAGAATGCATCACTGGATTCTTTGAAATATTAATAGCACTTGTATTATCACAGCATATAATCACCAGCTTGGTGATTACCTCATTCATTCCTTCTAATACTTGCTTAATATATGCAATGTTTGAACAATTTGTAGCAGTAGCAACATACTATGCTTCAGTTGTAAACTGAGAAATGCAAGCTTGATTTTTACTTGTCCATGTAACAAGTCTTTCACCAAAGAAGAATGCTCCTCTGGTGGTGCTTTTCCTGTCATCCACATTTCCAACCCAATCAACATCGGTATAAAATTTCAGTTCAAATTTGCCTTCCTTAGGATACCATAATCCATAATCTTCAGTCTTTTTTAGGTATCTTAAGATTCTTTTAGTAGCAACCATGTGTGATTCTCTAGGGTTAGTAGAAAATCTAGCAACAATTCCCACAGCATGTGCTATATCTGGTCTACTATGTACTACATATATTAACTTACCAATCATAGATCAGTATAGTGTTTGGTTTACCTCTGTAGCTTCATCTTCCTTGGTCAGTTTTCATCTAGTAGCCATCAGTGTTCCCACAGGTTTAGCATCTTCCATGCAAAATGTCTTCAAGACTTCCTTTATGTATTTAGATTGTGTGATGAATATCCCATCACTCTGCTGAATCACTTGTAGTCCTAGAAAGAATTTAATCTCTTTGAGCATAGACATTTCAAACTCTTTTCTCATCTCATCAGCAAAGGCTTTACATATGTGATCTTGGCCTCCAAAAATAATATCATCCACAAATATTTCAGCAATAATAATAGTATCATCAGTATCTCCTTTCATATACAAATTATTGTTCTCACTAGTTCTAACAAATCCAATGCTCAACAAGTAAGTATGCAACCTTTCATACCAGGCTCTCGGTGCTTGCTTCAAACCATATAAAGCTTTATGTAGTCTACATACCATGTCTCTATTATCTAGATCAACAAACCCTTCTGGTTGTTCTATGTAGACCCCTTCTTCAAGTATTCCATTCATAAATGTTGACTTCACATCCATTTGATATACCTTAAATTTCTTGTGTGTAGCATATGCAAGTAACATTCTAACTCCTTCTAGTCTAGCAATAGGTGCAAATGTTTCACCATAGTCAATGCCTTCTTCCTGTGCATAACCCTTGCATACTAATCTAGCTTTATTTCTTGTTACTTCTCCATTCTCATTCAGTTTGTTCCTAAAAATCCATTTAGTACGGATAACATTCTTATCTTTAGGTTGGGATACTAAACTCTAGGTTTTGTTCTTTTCTATTTTCTCTATTTCTTCTTTCATTGCATTAATCCATTACCCATTCTCCAATGCAACTTTCACATTTTTAGGTTCATATTCACAAACTAGAAATGTACCTTCTCTATCTTTGCTTCTTGTCATCATGCCAGCTTGTCTATCTCCAATAATTTGTGTCTCAGGATGATGTCTCCTGACAAATCTTGCCAATACATGTTCTCTTCTTTCTTGTTCATCCTAGGTAGGTTCATTTGCTTGCTCGATAGGGCCATCCCGCTCATCAATTTCTTTTTCTTGTTCCTCGGTAGGGTTTATCTGCTGACCAGTTAAAATAGTCTATTGTGTTGGTAGAACCTCAAGTTGTTCAATATAAGTGAATATACCATAGTCTTCCAGTTCCTTTCTACTTTCCTCTGCATTTTTGTCATCAAACTCATCTACCCAAACATTAGTACTCTCAATAATTTTATTAGTAGTTTTATTCAAACACTTATATGCTTTGCTTTTAGTAGAATATCCTAAGAACATCCCTTCATCACCTTTTGAGTCAAATTTTCCATTTCTTTCATCCTTCAAAATAAAACATTTGCTTCCAAAAATTTTGAAATAACTTACTATAGGTTTGTGTCCAAACCATAACTCATAGGGTGTCTTGTTGGTGTCTTTCTTCGGTTGAACTCAGTTAAGTACATAAATAGCTATACTGACAACTTCCCTCCAATATGTCTGTGCAACATTCTTTTGCAGCATTAGTGTTCTAGCACAGTCAACTATTGACCTGTTCCTTCTTTCCGCAATGCCATTCTACTGAGATGTCCTTGGTGTTGAGACCTATCTTTTAATACCGTGCTCATTATAGAAATTAGTAAATTCATCAGAGATAAATTCACCTCCTCTATCAGATCTTAAGCATTTCAATTCTTTACCTGTCTCATTTTCTACTTTTTCCTTATACCATTTAAACATCTTGAATGCCTCAGATTTTTCTTTTAAGAACATGACAGTCATCAATCTAGTATAGTCATCAACAAAAAGAATAAAGTATCTATCACCATAATAACTATGAGTTCTCATAGGACCACATAGGTTGGTATGAACCAACTCAAGTATCTTCTTTGTTGAATAGTCTTTTCTTTTGAAACTAGACTTAGTCATCTTACCTTTCTGACATTCATGGCACATAACATGATCTAGCTTAGACAAGTTAGGCAGACCTATAACTCTTTTCCTTTTACTGATTTTAATCATGTTATCAAAATTCACATGGCATAACCTTTTATGCCACAGCCATGCATCTTCATCTTTCATTATCAAACAAGAAGACTGATCAATATCAAGATAAAATAGATTACCTCTGGATTGTGTACTAGTTCTGACAAGTCTTCCTCTGTCATCATAGATCTTTACCTTTTTTCTCTCAAAAGCAAGTCAGTGGCCTAAATTGTTTAGTTGTGCCACACTAAGCAGATTGTAGTTTAGTCCTTTCACCCAATAAGAATTTTCACATTTTATTTTATCATTAATCATCAGTGAACCTTTACCTTTTACCATACAGGGTGCATCATTACCCATTCTCACAGATCCTCCATTGTATTCTTCAAGTTTATCAAACTTCTCCTCATCACCAGTCATGTGATGTGTACAGCCACTGTCTATAATCCATGTATCATTTCTATCCACTTTAGAGATCAGTGTTTTTTCTTCATGTTTTTCTTCTTCCTCTGAATCATCTTTCATAGCAACAAATACAACTTCTACATCATCATCAGAGTCAAATTCAAATTCATTTTCTTCAGCTATATAGCATACCTTTTTGCCTTTGTCATTACTATCTCATTTGTCTCTGTTATTGTATTGATAGCTCATGTTGTTTCTTCTCCCATAGCTTCCTTCAGATCGGTCTTTAGTTCTTTCCTCATCTTTCTTATGTGGACATCTAGCAGCAATGTGGCCAACTTCTTTACAATTAAAGCATGCTAAAGGTAACTTACCTCTATACCTTCCTTTGCCTTTAGGTAACCTTCTGGCCATAAGAGCTTCAAGTTCATCAAGCTCATCACCAGTATTGCTATCACTATCATTCTTAATATTCCAGTTACTAGACTTACCAATCTTCAGAGAAGTCATAAAAGTAGATTCAACAGTCGGTACAACACTATTGTCAAAGTTATTCAATTCAAAGGTTGTAAGTTTACCAATCAGATTGTCAAGTGTAAGGGCATTACCCGAAGTAGACCTTGTTTCATGAATTGCAAAAATTTTGATTGCATAAACTGGCAATAATGTTCTGAGGACTTTGCTTACTACTGTTTCTTCACTAATAACACCATCAAATGCTCTAATAGCATGTACTACCTCTTTCAGTCTATTTGTATATTGCACTATATTCTCTCCTTCCTTCATCTTCATATCATCGAATCTACCCCTTAGGATTTCATCTCTAGTTCTTTTAACATTCACATCACCACTGTAAACTTGAGCAAGTTTATCCCACATACCTTTGGTAGTTATATAGCTTTTAATATCTTCAAATTCAGCATCGGTACAGGTAGCAGCAATCTCCATCATAGTAACATTGTGTTCATGCCTGTCTCTCAATTGATCAAGGGTCAAGGGACCAGTGGGTGGTACAAGATATCCATTCTCAATCAGATCTAGTGAAGAATTCCCGATTCCAGATGTGTGAAGCTTCATTCTGCTTTTCCATACTGTGAAGCTATCTTTATTTAGCTTTGGCACTTCCCTCTTATACATTTTGAGATCTTTGTACTGAAGTCCTTAAAACTCTATTCCAAGAAACCAATGCTCTGATACCAATTGTTAGAATAACTGAGAGGGGGGTGAATCAGTTATCCAGTGTCCAAAAACAAAATGTATAATCCAAAACAAATTATCTCAAACTTATGATGCTCGGTAACTTGAAATACTATATTGTCTGTAATTTTACCGATTACCAGTCAATATCATATAATGATTACCGATCAAATCAAATATGTAACATGCAAATATGACATCAAACAAATATCACAATCAACACATAACACAAGAGATTTAACGTGGAGACCCTGTGAAGGGAAAAACCACCTGGGACCGGCAACCCAAAATATTCACTCTTCTGAAGTGAGGTCAGTGAAGACCCAACCCTGTTAAAGGTTACAAACACACTGTTAGGTGTGACCTTGTTAGAGGATTTTAGACCAACCGTTATCATCCAACCAGCATTCACTATGGGGTTGACAGGATAACAATGTTCATTCTATTAATGCAACATAATAAAGACTTTCCTAGTCCACTCAGTTAAGATATTTGACTGTGTACAATGGTTAAAATGTAACAGTAGATGATCTGCCTTAATATAACTTAATTGCAGATATACAGATCAATGTTAGGCTCATGCAAATCCTCTAATCAGTTTAACAATTCTATTTCAAACAATTTCATTGACTTATTATCACTCAATAATAGATTCCTGAAGCTTGGTATACTCTACAACTCGGTTCCTTCTTAACCAGTTTGATCAAATGTGCATGAAAACTTGTATGCGATAATCCTACAGTATCTTTCTCTGGCATTAGTTTCAGGGTGAAACTCTTATCTTTTATATAGACATGTAAATCATTTTCTTCTCCTCCATCAGATTTTGTTGCTTAATCATCATCATTGATTTTTTTGCTTTAACCTTCCTCAGTTGATGTGTCAATTACATGTTTCAATTCAATCCATTAGATCTTTAATGAATTATGCTAGCCATCGATCTTCATAACAAACTTTATCTGTTACCTCAAAATCATACACTTTCTAGCTCATCAATCCTTATCGGCTAAACTAAGCCTTTAGTTCCTTTTCTCCTGCTCAGTTAACAAAGAAATGCGTCGGTAAACACAAGCTTGATTTACACTATGCTCGGTATACACTACACTCTGTTGGTGTATACTATAATGCTTCATCAACTGACAACACTGCTTTGTGTCTTTCAGCTCTATTCCTCATCATAGATGAATGCAACATAATCAAGTCAATATCATAAGGTCATAGACTTATAAATAAGTTACCCAATGTATTCCTTATCCTCATATGTCATATACATCTTCCTCATGTAGAGTTTTTTGTTCTGCATCTCTTTCACTCCTTTTCTTCAGATGTTTCGGTATGGTAACTTACAAGATAAGTGTTGTCAAGCTAGTTGACATCAATGACAACATAATACTGATTTAATCATCTTACATATCTAATCAGCAACTCCTCGGTGATCACTATATCATAGATTCTTCAATCAGGTTCTAAATCAGTTGTAGTTCATCAAATTTTATCTTTGATGTAATTGGACATGTTTGGATGTAATAAGCCTAAACTATAAAGGCATGTAATAGAGGTTAAGGGCATTAAAAGGTCAAAATGTACCTAAAGGGGGTTCATTTATGGTCATTTTGTGGATCCTAGTCTAGTTAGGGAATCTAAAGGCCTATAAGGTATAAGACAAATGTAATATGGCCTCTAAGGCCAATTAAAAGTTGTAGAATCACCAAGAATGCCCAAAGTTGTAGTTTGGCCATGTTGGCAATTTAGGCCTAATAAGGCTTGTAAGGGATTTAGGAGTTTTTAGGGGGGTTAATGGGGTTATAAACCTTTAGAAAGGTTAATGAAATGTTATGAATTCCTAAATAGTTGTAAGTTGTTGAATTTGACACTTTAGTGTCAACTAGACAACAAGTCCTCAATAATCTCTAAGTGTAACTAACCTGTAACAACCATGAAACTAACTGTTACGGTTAGGAAAGGGGATAATTGGTCATGTAAGGATTTATAGAGGAAGATTATGTGTGTATAGGTAGTATGGAGTGATGGTGGATACTTGACAAAGCATTGTAGATAAGTTTTAAATCAATAAAACTAAACTATTCTTTGTAAATCCTTTCTTTGTCTCATGGTACAATGTAAAACAATGTGTTGCAATGTTAGTTTGAAGTATGATCTTGGGTTAAGAATGTAGTAGGGCATTGAATTAGTTTTTATTCACTTTTTCTTACATTCTTTTTAATACTCCATCGTGTTGTAGTTGAAGAATACTGGACTAGTGTACTCAAACTAGTGACTAGTTAGACATAAACAGGCTATTTTTTGTTTTGAAGTTTTCTGAATGAGATAATTCTCCCACCCTCTACGGTGCCTATATTTGGTGGGAGAACATAAACATGTATCATATAATCCTTTTATTATACTAATCTAATGCAGGAGATTGAAGATTTTAGTTGAAGAACCAGAAAGTGATTGTGGTTGCTGACAGAGAACATGCCCTGAATAGACACCAGTCGAATGGGAAGTGGACTGCTTCAAATAAGAAGGGATTTGGTGATGGATCCTTCATGTAGGGGTCTATAGTGAAGTTTTTGTGTAGTTTTTTTGACTTGGAGTGGATTGGAGTGGTCCTTTTGATCAAACCCTCATTATGTGACCCTAAAACCAAGGGTTTAGTGGCTAGGTAAATGGGTAAGAGATAAAGCCTTATAAATTCAAGAATCTCATGTTTTGAAACACTAGGAAAGACTTTTTCAGCCTTTGGAGTCATGAGAGTAAGTGGAGTTAGGGGTCACTTTGTAAATGAGGAGAATTAGGCTTGGTTTTGGGGTTACAAGGGTATTGGATCTTAGGTATGGTCCAAAGGAGTCAATATTAAATCTTGGGGAGGATTTGTAGATCCCAAAAGGGTATCTGAATCATGTCTTAGTTTCCTTAGTTTTTTGGGGAATGTTGGAGAAAAAGAAAAAATAATGACTAGTGAGGGCTACTAGCTTTAAGGGCTAAATGTGAGAGTTGGGTAAGTGATTGGTTATCTAGACTTAATGGGTTGATGGTGTTAGCCCATTTTCATGTCATAGCAAAAAACCTAAGAAAATGGTCTGCACCTGCAAAAAATTTCATGGTCTCATCTATTTTCCTCTGGTCCTTGCAATGTTTGTTTATGTCTCTGGCCTAAAACCCTTGTCAAACTTTCAAAAATCTAGCCGTTATAGTGAAAAAGCCCTAAGCCTACCCCGGCCCTATTTTATTTTTGAGTTACTTTTTGGGGCCACTTAAATCTCCTATAACGCACATGCTTTATATTTTTGGTCACCCCACTGGGTTTTCTTTTTAATTTTTCCTAAGTTTCTAAGCCTCCGGCGGCCTTTGATATTTCCTAAGTCTATGTGCCCGGCAAGATGAATTTTCCTAAGTCCCAGCACTTGATTTTTCCAATGTTTCAGCCTTTTATTTCCTAGGCCCAGTTCTCTGACAGCATCTCAATCCAACGGCGAGAGTAAGTTCTCATAGAGTGTGTCAGAGGCATGAGATCTTACGCCAGCCGTTGATTCTCCTTTATGATGTAACGCTTCAAATAGGTGGGTCCACTGCCACATAAGCACAAATGGTGCTTCCCTATTGGCCAAAAGAATCAATGAAGTGGTAGGGTTGTTATATTGACCTGTGAATGAAGAAAAAGTTGCATATCCGCTTGCTGGATTTTGCAACGTGGCAGTCCCTAATTCATCAAAGGATCTTACATGATAAGGTGGGGTCAGGCTTTCATGAGGATGGCAAAGATTCAGAATCCAATGGTGGGTGCATGATCTCAAAGAATCTTTTGAACACCTTGAGATTATGCACCAGCCATCCAATTCTCCAGGTGTTACAATTGGAGCTTTCTTATTGGTTGTGTTAGTGGGACCATTTGCCAAGTGCTTCTGAAGTGTTCATCTCTAATTGGGCCACGTAATGTTGATTTGGTAGTTGTCAGTGGGACCTGGTATCCAGCGTGTCTCAGTGGGCTCTGACATCTGCAGAGCATCAAGGGTTGGTGCATAATCTCATGGGTTGTGTCAAAGCCATGAGATCTTGCGCCAGCCGTCGATTTTACTTTTTCTCAAGCTTTTATTATGTGGGTCCTATGTCAGTGGTGATCGGGCAAGAACAATGAATGGTGTGATGACAAGTGGCACAAAGCAAGCCTAGGTAGGGGTCTAAAATCTAGCAGTCCAGATAAAAGGGGTTAGCGGCTCTGACAAAGTTTAAAGGGGTTCGTTCATTCACACAATAAAATGGAGGTGCTCCAAAAGGTTTGGTGAATCAGTGAACTAGTGTTCATGTAATAGCTAAATTAATTGGTGGAAACATAAAGTGTTTTGCGAATGGGCAATTCCCTTCAGTCACTGATTCGCTAAATGTGACCGGGGTGAGTTTCATTTATTTTGTTCGCTAAGTTGTTGGGTTAAAGGTGGGTTAATGATTTCACTTCATGAATAAGGAAAAGCCTTGTCACCCATTCGCTAAGTGTTAACCCGAGGATATTTGTTGAGTTAAAACATGAAGCCCACGAAAAGATAGGATCCAACGGTCGCAACTTAAAGTTGACCTATATTTAAATATGGACCATTGATATGCTACTGGTGCCATGGATATAGCCATTTTCCTACAAATTCATTTTTTTAAGGGGTTTTAGCAACAAGGACTGAAATTGAATGCTTTTGCGGCTGGATTTGGTAGAATTGGTTTTGCCAACTATTTCAGTGTGGTCCAGGGTGTTCCATGATTGTTTGCAGGGGATTTTTGTACCGTGATGGTGTTGCTCGAGGTGTGTTGCAGGTGGGTAATTAGATCAATAAGTCTAATATTCATGATTCTTGGTACAGATCAGAGAATTACCATTTATGAGGATCATTTCAGGATCTGTTGTCTCTAGGCTGCTTGGGTTTTCCCCCTTTTTATTAAATTTTTTACTGTTTCTTGTTGTTCTGGTGGGTGAAACCCTGACCCTAGTCATTTGTAGCTTGTTGCATCTTGTTTTGGGATTTCAAGATGACTAGGGGGTGTATATATTGCAGAAGTTTTTCTGTATGAGGTTTTTGTTGATGTTTTGTTGAAAATCAATAGGAAGACTGAACAAGGAGAGCCTATATTTGGGTCTTGTTCCTAGTAGTTGTCATCTTGGTAATGTATTGTTTCTGAAAGTTTTAATGAGAATACACTTGAATTCCTGTCTCAAATTTGTGATTGTCTTCTTGTCTTGATTTTGGATTCATATATGTTAAAGTCACAAAGTGAGTTAGCATATGGTAAACAAAGAGTATTGTGAGGTTATCTTGGAGTTCCTAACAAAGTTAGGATTAAAGTCTTTAGGGTGATTTCAGTGAGTCCATGGTTGGATAAGGATTTTGATGATGAGGTTTGGGAGTGAGAGGGATAATAGGCAAAGCACTTATCCTGAGTTCAAGGGTGTTTGAGTTAGGGTTCTCAATTATTTTTATGTTATTGGGTGACTCTTTGCCCTGGATTAAGGCACTGATCCATTCTTTGGAAGTAGTCCATCATCATCCACCACAATATAAATGATAAAATCTTTCAATCAGTTTGTAAAGGGTATAATGCATTACATTTTGTGATTCCTTTCAAGAAGTGAACCAAGGGTACACCCGCCTGAGAATCTTGGCTCAAAGTGTAGGAGGATCTCTTTGATCCTTGTTAATTGGCCCTTTTCCTTGCAGACTTTGGAGTGGTGATAGAGACAGTGACATTAAATTTTCATTCATAGTGGAAACCTACAAGTAGAAATGAAAAGGGGAACCAACAAAATGGTGACTCTACTGGGGAGAGTCTAGAGATAAAATTTATTAAGTGAACTCTTGTTTTCCTATTGTATTCAGTTAAAAGATTTCCCACTTTGCTGGGTGGCAACTCAAAAGGTTAGAACCAGTGCTATAGGCTATAAATCATGGAAAAAAGAAGGAATACTAGGTCCTTTGTCAAGAAAAATCTAGAGGTTACTCTGGAACAATTTCCTAGACAGGAGAAAAAGAGTTGGATCAGAAGAAATGGTGAGTCTACTAGTGCTCCCATGAGAGAACAAAGAAATACCAGAGGTAGAGCACCACATGTTTCCTCAAGTGAGGAAGGTTCACAAGATAGAAGTTCTAGATCAGATGGTGGTCGCTCTGAAGATAAATTTTATGATACCCCAGAGGTTGTATTTCAAGACAAGGGTTCATTACCTGGAGGTCAAGATGAACAAGCTCGAGAAAGGGGTTATGGACCAGATTTAGACCCTGATGAGGATATATTCATAAGGAAACCCATGAGATCGAGACAGGTCCATTTTCCATATCAAAATCTCACTGATATAGATGTGTCATCAGGTTTTGATGATATTATGATAGACCTGGATGATTTGAATGCACTAAGGTTATAGTTGGCAGAGCGGGATACCATGCATAAGAGGTTACAAAAGGAGAGAGAAGCTGAAAAAATGAATGCCCTAATAGAAAGAGAGTCTCTTCTTAGAAAGATTAATGAAATGAAGGAGAGAAACAAGATGCTTGCTTCTACTCCTAAGATTTTGCAGCATGATGTCTTTGGTGATCTTGATGCTTTGAGAAGTGAGCAGAAGCGCTTGCTGCAAGATCATGAATTTGATAAAAAGGGCCCTATGGTTAGACAGGTTCAAAGTTATGCTTCCCTCCCTAAAGATAAAGATGGGCATGAGATCACTAGGCCTGCTATTGCCGCTGGTGAAAGAGGAAAGCAAAAGATGGTGGGAAATCAAACAAGCAAATCATTGACAATACCAGGGGTCCCACCACCCAATTCAAATAAAGACATGGAGATAAAGAGAAGAAGAAAAGAAGATGAGGGCCTTGCAAGAGAATTAGAGAGAGATGAGGTTGAAGCCTCCATTGCAGAAAAAAGAAGAAAGATCTAGTTCTTGAAGGCTTCATCTACCAATGCTCTTGGCCCATCTGATACTGAACTAGGTATGCCATCTATGACTACTACTATTCCACTCAGTAATGCTACTACTAGTTCAATTCCTTCCTCATCTGCTAAGATAAATGTTGATCCTAGACAACAGTCAAATGCACAAGTAGATGGGAATGTAAATGTAAATGTTGATCCTAGGGTTAACACTAGTTCAAGTTTTCAAAGAAGACCTATGCAATTAGAAGGCTATAGGCAAATTAGCTTTGATGGAATTCCTGGCTACCCAAATGCTTTTCCAACTGATATAAGAGATAAGGTGCCTAAGTTTGCAGGTAATAATGCTATTAGTTGTGAAGAACATCTTAGGTTATTTGTTGATATGCTTAATAATTATGAGGTAGAGCATGAGGATGTAGTCATGAAATTGTTTGTTCAATCTTTGGTGGAGGATGCTAGAGATTGGTTTAAGAGACTCCCTAACAGATGTATTGACACTTGGGATTCTTTTGAGAGATGTTTTAAAGAACAATATGGTGACAGGCCTAATGCTAGCTTTATGTTGAATGAATTTAATACCATAAGGAAAAATCAGAATGAGTCTGTAGCTGAATTTAATATGAGATTTCAAAAGGCTATGCATAAGTTGTTTCAAGTTATGAGATTAGATGACAATGTTTGTTTAACCACATACTTCAATGCCTTTGATGGAAAAATGGGATATTTATTAAGGGATAAGGAACCAAGAACTCTTAGAGATGCTTTTAGGATTGCTATCAATATTGAGAACAATATGAAGATATCAGGAAAATTAGGTGGGAAAAGAGATGTTCCAAAGTTGTTTGGAGACAAAAGGTATAAAAAGGATAATGAAAGGGATGTTGGAAATAAGAAACAAGAGGAAGATAAATTGGATAAGGTGTTGAATGCATTGAAGGACTTAAAAGCACCTGTTATTAGGAACAATGGTGTTCCTACCAATGAAAAGCCTCAATTCAACAACAATTTCAGTAGGCAGAATAGATTGTAGAATTATGCCTACAACACCCAATGGAAGGATGGCAAGCCTATTGTCCCTGCTGCAAGAAATAATAATGATAGAATTATTTCTGATCCTTTGCAAAGATCTTCTATAAATGTTATAGAGGATACACCATGGTGCACAGCATGCCAATCCCCTCATTCTGTAGAGCAATGTGTGGTTGCACAATCCATGTCAGCATATCAAAATGATAGTGATGAGGAGTTAGATCAAGAAAAATATCATGATGATGTTGGGTGCAATATGGCAACTTCATATTTAGGATATGAAGATGATTTTGATATTGGTGAAGAGGTGGATGTATGCTCAAAGAGACACAATCAGGCACTTTTCCATCATGAGGTTTTTTCTGATAATGATGACATTGATGAAAAGACATGTAACATGAACTCTTCCTCTGAGCCAGTGAATTTAAGAAGACCTTCAAGGGAAGAAATGGATAGAATTACTGTAGAAATGATAGCCCAAGTGCAAACTAGAGGCATGGTAGCAAGGGATGCAAGTGGGAAACCTGGAGGAATGTTTATAAAGAATACCAACTCCGGAGAACCAGGTGAGAATAAGTTAAAAAATGATTATATGGTTAGGTTCAAGAATATAAAAGGTAAGAAATGGGAACGTAAGGGAGTTGGAGTTGAAAAAACTTCTAATGAGATAGAGAAGCCAGTTAACACAATGGTTGAAGATGAAAAGATGAAAGTCACCAATACATATAATGTATCAGATAAACAAAAGGACACTAAGGCAATGCAAATTGAGATTCCTTACTCTGCTCCTGTTGATATGTTAGTTGTATTGTCTCAAATAACTGTTAAGGTTCCATTGTCAGAATTATTGAGGATCCCTGAACATAAGGATAGAGCTATTGCATGGGTAGATAATGTTCATAACAATGATGTTGCATGCAATGAGTCTCAAGCCAAAGTTTTGAAAGGAGTAGAAGCTCAGGGAATGGTTTCTCAAATTCCACCTATATATTTGGATAGTTATGTCAATGCTAGCCTTGAAAACATAGATCCATTCTTTTTGAGTGTCCTTGTGAATGGAATGAAATTAAGAAATTGTATGATTGACTCTGGTGCCTCTAATACTGTCATGCCTTTCAAAATTATGGAGAAGTTGGGCCTTAAAGTTGATACAGTCCAAGGCAGATTTTGTGCAATGGATTAGAGAGAAGTGCCAGTCATTGGCACTATAAATGCAATGCCTTATAGATTGGCAGCCTATCCAGAGAAAGAATTGACCATGAGTGTTTTGGTGTTGGATATCCGTCCTCATTATGGGATCCTATTATCTAGAAGATGGAGTGCTGCCATGGGTGGAAGTTTACAATGTGACTTGTCCTATGCAACTTTCAAGATTGATGACCAGTTTGTCAAGATTGATCGAGAGCCAAGAGTATGCCACATGATTGAAAGGAATATTGACAATGAAACTACATGCTTTGTGGATACTGACATTAATGCTTTCAGGGTAGAAATCCCTATGCTTGAAAAGGAATTTGTATTGCCACTTGTCTTTGTTGAGGTGAATGATAAGTCTATGAAGGGTGATTTGTGGGTGATGTACTTTGATGGTGCTGGTTGCAAGGATGGTGTAGGGGTAGGTATTTTGCTCATTTCTCCTGATGGTAACACCTACAAGTTCTCTTTCACATTGAATTTCTTTTGTACCAATAATATAGCAGAATATGAAGCATTGTTGTTAGGACTGAAATTGGCACAAAAGCATGGGATTAAGTGCATAAGGGTTATTGGAGATTCTGAATTGGTGGTGTCTCAAGTCAGGTTAGTGTATGCTTCCAAGAACAAGAGGTTGAAATAATATAGAAATGTTGTGTGGGATTTGATTGAATGTTTTGATGCCTTCAATATTGAATGGAAAGATAGGAGTAATAATAAGATGGCTGATTTGTTAGCCAATATAGCAATCAATCCCAGTGATATTACTTTTTTTGGTCTCTCTAAAGTTGAAGTTCAGACTAGGCCTAGTATACCAGACAATGTTGAGAATTGGCAAGTCTTTGAGGATGACCAAGATATTTTGAAATTTATGAGTTGTGAAGAGCAGTATCATGGTCAAGAATTAGATTGTTCAGCCTTGGTTGAGATTGTAGAAGGAAAAGAGGTTGTCCTTGGTAATGAAGTTATTCATCTTAAAACTAACAAGGTTCCTAAGGGACTTGTTGTTCTAGAAATTGTGTTTGATAACTAGGACAAAGTTCAGAAGGATATTAAAAAGCAAGATCACATGGAAGTGGAAGAGATAAATCTTGGAACACAAGAAGCACCTAAGAAGGTGTACATTGGTAGGGATATGTCTCATAAAGTAAAGAAATCTTTGATTGAATTGTTAAGAAAATTCAGACATGTTTTTGCATGGTCATATGATGACCTAAAGTTTTATAGAGAAGATTTGTTTCAGCATATTATTCCTTTAAAAGAAGAGGCTAAACCTTTCAGGCAAAAACAAAGGCCTATTAATCCTACTTTGGCACCTAAGATGCAAGAAGAATTAATGAAGCTAAGAGATGTTGGAATTATCAAGCCTATTAGGCATTCTTCTTGGGTGTCAAATCTTGTCCCTGTCAGGAAGAAGATTGGTGACATCAAACTTTGTGTAGATTTCAGAAATTTAAATATCAACTCATTAAAAGATAACTATTGTTTGCCCAATATGGAACCTATGTTGCAAAGAGTGATTGGATCAAAATTGATGTCTATGATGGATGGTTTCTCTAGTTACAATCAGGTGATTGTAAAAGAATCGGAACAATTCAAGATAGCTTTCACAACACCTTGGGGGACATATGTCTATGTGAGAATGCCTTTTGGTCTCACAAATGTTGGTGCAACTTTTCAAAGGGCAATGGATGTTGCCTTTTCAAATTTTTTAAATGATTTCCTTTTTGTTTATCAAGATGATTTAACTGCCTATTCCAAGAAGGAAGAAGACCATTGTGCTCATTTAGAGAAAATATTTGTGAGGGCTTTGGGATATGGCATTTCATTAAACCCAAGGAAATGTGCTTTTGGTGTCACCGAGGGTAAGTAAATTGGCCACCTGGTTGGCAAGAAAGGAGTTAGAATTGATCCTAAAAGGGTGGCAGCCATTGATAAGATTCAAAGACCTAGTCCTAGTCAAAAAGAAAAAACCTAGTCCACTATTGGCTCCTAGCCCATAGTCCTAGACCTAGACCTAGTCCTAGCCCATTTTCATGTCATAGCAAAAAACCTAAGAAAATGGTCTGCACCTGCAAAAAATTTCATGGTCTCATCTATTTTCCTCTGGTCCCTGCAATGTTTTTTTATGTCTCTGGCCTAAAACCCTTGTCAAACTTTCAAAAATCTAGCCGTTATAGTGAAAAAGCCCTAAGCCTACCCCGGCCCTGTTCTATTTTTGAGTTACTTTTTGGGGCCACTTAAATCTCCTATAACGCACATGCTTTATATTTTTGGTCGCCCCACTGGGTTTTCTTTTTAATTTTTCCTAAGTTTCTAAGCCTCCGATGGCCTTTAATATTTCCTAAGTCTATGTGCCCAGCAAGATGAATTTTCCTAAGTCCCAGCGCTTGATTTTTCTAATGTTTCAACCTTTTATTTCCTAGGCCCGATTCTCTGACAACATCTCAATCCAACGGCGAGCATAAGTTCTCATAGACTGTGTCAGAGGCATGATATCTTACGCCAACCGTTGATTCTCCTTTATGACATAACGCTTCAGACAGGTGGGTCCATTGCCACATAAGCACAAATGGTGCTTCCCTATTGGCTGAAAGAATTGATGAAGTGGCAGGGTTGTCAGATTGACCTGTGAACGAAGAAAAAGTTGCATGTCCGCTTGCCAAATTTTGCAATGTGGTAGTCCCTGATTCGTCAAAGGATCTTACGCAGTAGGGTAGGGTCAAGCTTTCATGATGATGGCAAAGATTCAAAATCCAACGACAGGCACATGATCTCAAAGAATCTTTTGAACCCTTGAGATTATGCACCAGCCGTCCAATTCTCCAAGTGTTACAATTGGAGCTTTCTTATTGGTTGTTTCAGTGGGACCATTTGCCAAGTGCTTTTGAAGTGTTCATCTTTGATTGGTTCACGTAATGTTGATTTGGTAGTTTTCAGTGGGACCTGGTATCCGGCGTGTCTCAGTGGGCTCTGACATCTACAGAGGATCAACAGTTGGCGCATAATCTCATGGGTTGTGTTAGAGCCATGAGATCTTGCGCCAGCCATCGATTTTGTTTTTTCTCAGGCTTGTATTATGTGGGTCCTATGTCAATGGTGACCGGGTAGGAACAACAAATGGTGTGATGACAAGTGGCACAAAGCGAGCCCAAGCAGGGGTCTAAAATCTAGCAGTCTGGATAAAAGGGGTTAGCAGCTCCGACAAAGTTTAAAGGGGTTCATTCATTCATGCAATAAAATGGAGGTGCTCCAAAAGGTTTGGCGAATCAGTGAAGGAGTGTTCATGTAATAGCTAAATTAATTGGTGGAGACGTAAAGTGTTTTGCGAATGGGTGATTCCCTTCAGTCACTGATTCGCTAAATGTGACCGGGGTGAGTTTCATTTCTTTTGTTCGCTAAGTCACTGGGTTAAAGGTGGGTTAAGGATTTCACTTCACGAATAAGGAAAAGCCTTGTCGTGCATTCACTAAGTGTTAACCTGAGGATATTTGTTGAGTTAAAACATGAAGCCCGCGAAAAGATAGGATCTAACGGTCACGACTTAAAGTTGACCCAGATTTAAATATGGACCGTTGATATGTTGCTGGCGCCATGGATATATCCATTTTCTTGCAAATTCAAATTTTTAAGGGGTTTTAGCAACAGAAAGGACTGAAATTGAATGCTTTTGCGGCCGAATTTGGTAGAATTGGTTTTGCCGATTGTTTCAGTGTGGTCCAGGGTGTTCCATGATTGTTTGCAAGGGATTTTTGTATCGTGATGGTGTTACTCGAGGCATGTTGCAGGTGGGTAATCAGATTAATAAGTCTAATAGATTCACGATTCTTGGTACAGATCAAAGAATTACCATTTATGAGGATCATTCTGGGATCTACTGTCTCCAAGCTGCTTGGGTTTTCCCCCCTTTTTATTAAATTTTTTACTGTTTCTAGTTGGTCTGGTGGGTGAAACCCTAACCCTAGTCATCTGTAGCTTGTTGCATCCTATTTTGGGATTTCAAGATGACTAGGGGGTGTATATATTGCAGAAGTTTTTCTGTATGAGGTTGTTCTTGATGTTCTGTTGAAAATCAATAGGAAGACTGAACAAGGAGAGCCTATATTTGGGTCTTGTTCCTAGCAGTTGTCATCTTGGTAATGTATTGTTTCTGAAAGTTTTAATGAGAATACACTTGAATTCCTATCTCAAATTTGTGATTGTCTTCTTGTCTTGATTTTGGATTCATATATGTTAAAGTCACAAAGTGAGTTAGCATATGGTAAACAAAGAGTATTGTGAGGTTATCTTGGAGTTCCTAACAAAGTTAGGATTAAAGTCTTTAGGGTGATTTCAATGAGTCCATGGTTGGATAAGGATTTTGATGATGAGGTTTGGGAGTGAGAGGGATAATAGGCAAATCACTTATCCTAAGTTCAAGGGTGTTTGAGTTAGGGTTCTCAGTTATTTTTATGTTATTAGGTGACTCTTTGCCCTAGATTAAGGCACTGATCCATTCTCTAGAAGCGGTCCATCATCATCCACCACAATATAAATGATAAAATCTTTCAATCAGTTTGTAAAGGGTATAATGCATTACATTTTGTGATTCCTTTCAAGAAGTGAACCAAGGGTACACCCGCCTGAGCATCTTGGCTCAAAGTGTAGGAGGATCTCTCTAATCCTTGTTAATTGGCCCTTTTCCTTGCAGACTTTGGAGTGGTGATAGAGTCAGTGACATTAAATTGTCAGTCATAGTGTAAACCTGCAAGTAGAAATGAAAAGGGGAACCAACAGATGGAACATGGTAGATAGGACATAAGGAGATGATTTATGAAGATAGAATGAAGGTTGAAATCTTGGGTGAAGATATGGTGTTTGGGAAGCACTGGGTACACTTGGGGTAGTCTAGAAGAGAAGTCCTTGAGGGACTTTGGAAGAAAGAAGTTGTTACATATTGAAAGAGATTGTTATTTGATATGTTCAAGGAGGTCACCATCCACCACCTCTACATCAAGAACCCATAATAAAAATTATTACTAATTAATCACAAGATAATGGTCAGATTGAATCCATAATATGATCCATTAGGTGATTTGGGTTAATCCCAAATCAATAGTTAACATCACAATCATTCATAAAATCATACAAGAGTGTTTATTATGACTAGGTAGATCAAAGAATAGAAGGAACCTAACCTTATGGCGATTTTTGAACAACATATATACACCATTTAGAACATAGTCATAAAAGTATCTTAATCAACTTGATTCATCCAAGTGTACTCAAACCATCAAAAATGAAATTCATCACACAACAAACCTTGCAGATTATTCCATAACACAATATTCATAAAATATCATGAACACATAGTAGGCATCAATACTCAAGGATAATTATACATTAAACACTTATGTGGAGATGAGATAGATTGGATTAGTAACTTCAATCAGAATCATTTAATAGAGAATACAAGTCCAAACTTCCAACATGCATAATCAGGTCTTGTGAGGGTTGGAGGGGCATTACAGAAGCAGCTATGAGTTGTTCTAATATTGTATGGATCAAAAAATTAATGGAAGGTATGCATGAAGAGATTAGTGATCATATTACTATATGCACCCTAAAATGGTCGCCTAGACTTCGGGCCCCATTTATTTGATTTATCAATCCTGAATCATTTTTATCAATAATCAATATTTTGAACATTATCAATTTCTTGATCAAATCCTAATTTCGATCATATATTGGATTTTTATCCTTGGGCTAACCATTTATCCTAAGTCTTTATTTAATTAAAAGGAATATTTCCTCCCCTTTTGATTAAATAAAAAGCCCCACTTTTCCTCTTATCCTAAGTTGCACAAATAAAACATTATTCATATTTTACAAAAAAGGAAAAAAGCACTTTTGTCTCACATGAGGCTCAAAAGTCAACACTTCACTCTCATTGGAGGATGCTTGTGCACATGGATTGCTCTTCTTTCAAGCTCCACCGCTGATTAAGACTTTTTGCCTCTTAATCTCAATGGTCCATTTCACCTCATTTCTTATAAAAGGAGAGCTCTCTCCTCCATTTACATATCCATGTTTTATGCTAATGTTATGTTGCAGGTTTTAGGTGCATTTGGAGTTTGAAGACATTGAAGAATTGCTTCATTGCATCATCTAGTTCATATTTGTTTTCATAGTTGCATGATAATGGCATTCTTAGTATAGATTTTCTTTTATGCAATAGAATAAGCTCACATAGTCTAAATAGGAAGGCTTGGTAATACTTGTTCTTTCCTTTCATAGCATAGTTTGTACTTTCCTTTCATAGTTTAGATTGCATCATCATATAGCTTGCATTGCATTGCATATTTGATTCTTGGAGATATTGGCATTGTTGCCCTTGTCTTCACTTGAATCTCTCATTGTATGGTTGACTAGCAAGGTCACAAGCTTGTAGCTCTAGCTGAGAGCAAACACATCATAGTCCCTTGCAACTCCATGCATAAAGAGCTATGAGCCACTTTGTGAGGCCTCATTCTTGAGCAACCTTGCATGTAATGGTTCATAGAAGTGCACCATTTTAGTGTATACATTTTTGGCGCCCACCATGGGGTAGAGTAGATAGCTTTGTCTTTTCATTTGATGCATTTTTCATCATTTTCAGATTAATTTTTGAAAAAATCTGCGTTCTCTGGTTTTCTGTCTCAAATTATCGCGCGACACTTCTCAGAAGTATCGCGCGATATACTTTCTGTCTTGGCGCGATAGTTCACGCGAAAAAAGTATCGCACGACTATATTGACTTCTGTCGCCTGACATCGAGCGAAGTATCGCTTGGCATTGTGCAAAGTATCGCATGACTGAGAAGTATCGCGCGACTAAGAAGTATCACCCGACTATAGGAAACTGTATCGCGCGATACTGTTGAAGTCTGAGAAATATCGCCTGGTCTGGCAGAGACTTACGTTTTCAATTTTCTTGTCCGAATTTGATTATTTTAGCTTGCTGTTTTGTTTTGCTTTGTTTAGATAGGTCTAACCTGCATCTTTTAGCTTGAATCCATCAGATTATTGCACATTTACATTTGGATTTTGATTTTGCTAACATTGTGGGTCTAACAAGTTGTGTTTGTAGGTGCTCTCCTTTGCTTGAAAATTGATAAAAATGCATGTCAAAGAAGGCTACTAAAAGTTTTTGCAGGGCTACCCAAGCATAAAAACAAAAAAAAAATTTCATTTCTTGCTTGTTATTTACTTTCCTTTCATTTGTGGCATTTACTAATTGTATTAGGAATCTTAATACCTTGTGAAAGGGATCTTGAGGTGGTAGGAGAAATATGCTCTTCACCTTTAGGTGAATCAGAAAATCTTGACCCATCTTAAGGTTTTGGAAGCAAGGGGGTAATTGATCTCTTTGCTTGGCATGTTTGGGAGAGATTCTTGAGATAGGGGAGTATGCTCTTCACCTTTGTGGTGAATCAAAAACCTTGAACCTCAAGATTTGATCCATTTTTGTTTAGTTTAGGATTCCTTTAGCGGGCCTGCTCTTGAGCAATCAAGAGGAACGACTCAAGTGGGGACAACCTTGTCATCATTCTCCTTGGTGGCAAGTGATTCCAACTCACTATAATCTCAAGGCTATCAAGAACACCAAAAACCTTGATAGACATAACACTTGTCTTCGTTTGATGTGAGTAGCTCATAGGATTGCGACCATGAGGAAAACATTGAACAAGAATGCTTAAGGTACTCTTGAGGCCGCAAGGTCCTAGTCCTTTATGAGGAGTAAGAGGGGTGTTGTGAACGGAAATCCTTATTAAAAACCATTAGATAGAAGCCACCCTTTTTTAGCCGCTTATCTTCTTAGTGCAAGGATTGAACCAAGTGGTTTACCCAGATCACCTTAAGATACTCACCATATGTGTCCCTTTGGTTGTGTCATTTGACATTTCCATGACAAAGCCAACATCTCTTGTGGGTAACCACTTGGTGTGAGGCGAGGGGGCATCAAGTTGTGGGCTAAGTTGGTAAGTATTGAGCCTTGACTTTCTAGGATAGATTTGCTTGAAGTGTTTTCGATTGTGTGATACCAGTGCAAACGTTCTTACATACAAACAATCGGTAGCATTCATAGGGTGTTGTTTCAATTTTGATATCACAAGTGTTTGTCTTGGCAAGATTGCTTTTGCCCTTGTTTCAAGTATTTGAGACCATGTTTTGATCCCTTGTTGTTTGCAAACCTACCGAAATTCTACTGATACCGTGACTGAAATCAAAAACATCAACCTTCAGACTGGAAATTTTGACCAAACAGACCCAAAAATACAAATTTCACACAATTTTGGTCAAGAGTTAAATAATTTTGCAACAGTATCGCGCCCTGTAAGGTGAAGTATCGCGCGATACTTCACGCATGCTAGAAATATCACCCCCTTTGAAGAGAAATATTACGCGATAGTTCGCCCCTGACGGACTATCGCCCGGCCTGCCTGGAGTATATCGCCCGCCAGTATTAAGAAGTATCGCCTGGCTTAGGGAGAAGTATCACACGGGTATAGGTTTATCGCCCCAGTAGCTTGGAGTATATCGCCTGGTTTATTTTTGCCGTGCTTAAATTTTGGTCAGTTTCAGTTGCTGTCAATTAGGCTAGGTCTTAGAGCAGGCTTCTCACCCTGACGTTTGAGATCTGTCTTGACTCCAAATTTCTAATTTTTAGTCCTCCGGGATAGCATCATTTGATTTACAAAGTCACTTTGGAATAATTGTCAAGTTAGAAAGCCATTCTTGGTGCCAAGGTTCATCTTTAAAATTGTTAGCTATATTCTGGGAAAATTTTAGTTCTCTTATTGTCCAAATTGCTTTCATTTTCATCTCAATTTCAATTATCTTTTGGCCTAGTCCAACCTCCTGATTCAAAAGTGCAAGGGTAGTCACCTTTTGATTTGAAGCACCTCTTTGACAGTGTTGGTAAAGCTCTCCTTTTCTTTTCATTTCTCTTTGGACAATAGAGGACTTTGATTATCCTAGTTTGGTGTTGACACTTTGAAAGGTCACCTTATCATTGAGAATATCTCTCTTTCATGTCAGTTACAACAAGGTACCAAGTTAATCAAGGGAAGCGACCCCCTGTTGCCTTTAGCTAGTTACCACCTGTCAAGACTCGTCGACAACCTAAGGGAAAAGGACCCCTTTTTGACCAATCTCCTAAGAGTGAATCTGAGGTTTTTTTTAATCCGGGAGCTAATCCTAGTGAAGTGAGCACCTCTTTTATACCACTTTCATCAAGTATGGACATGAGTTACACTTTCACCCGACAGCAAAGAGAAGCCATGAATCAAACTCTTGAGGATATCTTCCAACGACATAGAAGAGAGTATGGTGGTTCTTCTCATGCCAGTCCACACGGGTCACCTCCTAACAATGTGAGGTCTTTTGATGCTCATCAATGAGCTGAAAGACAGCATAAGCAAGCTCACTCAGATTCAGGATCACAACACGAAGACCAGAACAACGAATCTAGTGATCACCATATCAACGCAGCTAATGCAATAAGGCATTCAAGACAAACCTCCCCACTTAAAGACACTTCTCGATATGCAAATACAAGATTGAGAAGCATTGAGAGAGAGAATCAAGCCTATTTAGATGAACAAGTTGCTAAAAAGGAAAAATTCTGACAACTAGAGGAAGAGGAACGTGCATTGTTGGATATACAGAAAAGAGTCACCCAAGAAGAAGAAGATAGACTCTATGCACAACAACTCCAAAGTTGATTTAACGGGAGGGGAGCCAATAGTGGGATCAAATCGCCCCCATCTACCCCTTCCCCTATCCCTCGAAGAAGATCAAAGACACCCTCATGATCCCCAAGTCCTAGAGGAAGAAGGACTTTTAGATATGACCATCATAGGAGATAGTTGTCTCATAGATATTCAAAGCAACCCTCCCAACGAGCACATCATGGCTCACAACATGGAGGCAGTTATGCTAAATTTGATCATATGGACTTCATGACTATGCAACAAGAACCATCCTTTCAAGCCTATGTGGAGCAATACGTGGAAGAAAACAAAGACCAATTCTTGGAAAGTCTTATCAACAAAGGCGCTAAAGTTCCATATAATTTTGATGTTCACCAAAAGATCAAGAAACAGAATCCTTCAACTGATGAGGTGATGTTACAAATGCAAAAGGATATAGACAGGATGAAGGCTCCCAAGAGCACATTTCATTTGGACTCCATATGTCCTAACCCCATTGACAAAAGTGTGGTGATGGTAGAATTCCCTAAGAAAGTTGAATTTCCAACATATGACAAATATGATGGCACTGGTGACCCCCACGACCATGTTTGACAATTCTACATAATGAGCTTTTCCTTTCACCATGAAGACTCCTACTTGCTGAGATTATTCCCAAGGAGTTTAAAAGGTCAAGCCATGGAGTGGTTCACCAACCTTTCCCCTCCAGTAAAGACATTTAAAGAGCTTGTCCAAAGATTTGTTCAGCATTTCGCTTACAACTTATCTAGGTCGGTCACAATGCTTGATTTTTGCAAACTTAAACAAAATCAAGGGGAATCTTTTGTCACCTTTTTACAACGATGGAGGCGATTGTGTTCGAAATACCCAAGGACAATCCCTGAAGAAGAGAGAATTGATATCATTGTGAACAATCTAATACCAGAACTCAAATATGAAGTCAAGAAAATCCCATTTAATTCCTTTGATACTATGGTAGAGGTGGCATGTCGCATTGAGGATGTCCTAAAAGAACAAGGAATTTTGGCTAAACCAACAAATAACAACAATAGCCAAAATAACAATACTAATGGTAACAAGGACAAAAAGAACTCCTATTGGAACAAAAACAAGCAAGTGGTCAACGACGGAGTTGTTGATTCATCTCAGGTCAAAAATGAAGGAGTTCTTAACCTCTCTCATGCAGTTCAAGCTATGAAGTTGCAAACATCTTCAACGCAACAAGACAAACCTAAGTATCAAAAGAGATCTAAAACGGAGAAAAGACAATTTACTAAATTGGGAGAATCATATGCAGATGTTTTTAAGACATTAATTGCTCATAATTTGGTGCACCCACAGGATCCTACAAAACATCGAATACCAGATCCTTTACCTCATTGGTGGGATGCTAAGGCTTTTTGCATTTTCCATAATGGGATTGGACACGACATAGAAAATTGTTTTAAACTCAAGCATCTTGTCCAAGACCTTATTGAGAAAGGACAATTACAAGTGGATGGGTTAACTACTAATGCAGACCACAAAGCCTTTAAAGAGCCCTTGCCTAAATATGAAAAAAGAGAGAATTCTAGTAGTAAGAATGGCAAGGCGGCTATTAACTATACGTACACACATGCTGACAATGTGATTAACATGCTTGAAGTGGCTGACGATAACATCAACATGGTGAGAAAGAAAGATCCTTATGGACATAATGTGGACTCAACTCCTATGACTAATGAAAGACCCGCTGTGGTGATAAGAGGTCCTCACTCACAAGGAATGCCCCCATCCCTCAATGATGTCACTAGGGGTCAGGCCCAAGCACCCATTATCATCAAAGGTCCTAGCACTAGTAAGTCTAAACAGCCCGTGTCCAAAGGTGCTCCTCCCAAATCTGTCGTTGGTCCTGATTCCAATTATAATCTCATTGACCAGCTACAATGTACACCCGCTCAGATATCCATTTTTGAGCTTTTAGAATTATCTCCTAAGCACAAGCGCGTCCTCGAGGATGCTTTGTGAGCAGCCAATGTCCCTAATAACTTAGATATTGACCAATTCCAGAACATGGTCAACCATTTGGCTAGCCCTCATTTCCTCACCTTCTCAGAAGAAGATGACAAATCTATTAGTCACCCACATAATTTGGCCTTACACATCGAGGTCATGATTCATAAAACCCGTGTTAGGTGTGTACTGATAGATGGGGGTGCGGGGCTCAATATTTGTACCCTGAGTTTGCTGCTAGCTCTAGGGTATTCCGAGAACGTCATTGACACAAAGAAAAGAATCACAATCAAAGCATATGACGAGGCAGAAAGAAGTTCCAAGGGATTGGCTGTTTTGCCTATTCGCATTGGTCCCGTAGAAAAAGATATATTATTCCAAATTGTTGATGTTGGACCTCTAGCCTACAACATTTTGCTAGGTAGGCCATGGATTCATGAAATGCAGGCAGTCCCATCAACATATCACTAGTGTGTTAAGTTTCCCCATAACGGTGTAGAAATTTGCATCCCTGGAGATAGTGCTCTATCAGTCAATAACATTTCTACGGGATTACATGTACCTTTGAATAGAGAAGCTGACAATCCTAGCAGTTCACTTGAACAATGCAAGCAGAAATTCAAGACCATGGACCTTGGGATGGGAGATTATAAGATTGATTCTTTTACAAAAATGTCAATCTCTCCTAGGTCTTATGGGAGACCCTCCCCAAATGTGAAGCCCTTGTCATCAGCAATGTTGTTATTTGGGAAATTTGTTGAGTCTTCGGTCCCCATTCAAGAAGAGAAAGAGGAAGTTGCTATAAGGGACTGGATATATCACGAGGAGAAATACAAACATAATGATAATTTTGCTCCTTCACCTGAAACTTATGGGAAAGGGTATACACTGGTTAAAAATATGGGATATCTGGGATTTGGTCCCCTTAGTCATAGGCTGGACACTAAAGCTGAGCCTCTTGATCATGCTCTTTTTGGACGAAAAAATAAGTCCACGGTCAGCTTAGGTTTTGAGAATAAGAAGAAGAAAGGTGTACCTGTCCCAGCTGCGACGGACAGTGACAGTGATGCAGATTATACGCCTGATCTCTCCAACCAACAAGATGTGTCTGATGATTGGGTGCCCTCAACGAATCTCCTTTGGGGAGATTCCACAGATTTGATGCTTAATAGTCCTACTATCCCAGCTGCGACGGATAGTGACTGTGTGACTGCTAGATCGACAAAGGAAAGTCTTACTGTCCTAGCTGTGACGGATAGTACCAATACTAGCACTAGAGAGGGGGAAACCCTTCCTAACCTTGAGGCTTCTACATCACGAGGCCTAAATGATGACTCGGAGACAGACTCCCATGAATATGAATGGGATTCTCTTTCAAACGCAACAATTGATTTAGACGTGGATATTATCCATGCCTATAGTACCCAACCCGATGCGACTAACGATCCTAGTGTCAGACTAGAGGATTGCCCTCCTCAAATTGCCTTAGTAGACGACGCTTCGTTTGATAGGATGAGTCCTAATTCAGGTATCTTAGGAGAAGACTTGATGAACTCCGATTATATGATCACCAGAGATGACACCTTTCGCATTAACAACATCGAACCCACCATTGACTTACCCCTTGTTCACTTTGACCTGATTGACTGGTCTCAGCGCCACCAAGAGCCCACATTCCTCACATTTCACAACGATTACAAAATTGCTTGCTATTTGAATGCTCTCGAACCCGTGGCTTCTTCCACCAATGAACCAACAACCAGCATGACAGAGCCTGATATTAAGTACCTCAGTCTCAAAACAAAAGACAAAAAGAAAAATAGGTCTGATGGCGAAAACCACTTTGTGGCGGTGTCAGAACCAAAAATAGTAAAAAGAAATGACGCATCCGAAGGTGAAAACCTCTTTGAGGCACCTAAGGATGGGGTACTTAATAACTTGTCGAGTTATTTCCAGGATAGATCATCAATATTGATTGAACCAACAAAGCCGGTCAATTTAAACACAGAAGAAAATCCTCAGATAGTCCATCTTGCTCAGTCTTTATCAGAGGAAGAGACCAAGGCATATGTACAGTTTTTACAGAAAAAGAAAATTAATTTTGCATGGACCTACTCAGACATGCCAGGGCTTGACACGAATCTCATAATTCATCACTTATCTATAGCTCCAGGAGTCAAGCCAGTAAAACAGAGATTAAGAAAAATGCATCCACATATAGTTCTACTTGTCAAAGGAGAATTAGAAAAACTTTTGAGAGCTGGATTTATTAGAGCCATCGATTATGCAGAATGGATCTCAAACATAGTACCGGTCTCCAAACATGATGGGTCCATTCGTGTCTGCACAGATTTTAGAGATCTAAACAAAGCCTGCCCAAAGGATGATTTTCCACTTCCAAACATTGACCTGATAGTGGACATGACGGCGAGCTATGACATATATTCCCTAATGGATGGTTTCTCGGGGTACAATCAAATCAAAATAGCTCCTGAAGACCAAGAGAAAATAGCATTCACATGTGCATGGGGAACCTACTGCTGGAATGTCATGCCATTCGGGTTAAAGAATGCAGGAGCAACCTACCAAAGAGCTATGACGACTATCTTTCATGATATGATGCACAAAAATATGGAAGATTATGTGGATGATACCCTGGCAAAATCAAGACAAAGGGACACACACCTCAATGATCTGGAAGTAATTCTAGATCGTATGGAACAATTTCAACTCAGATTGAATCCAAAGAAGTGTGCATTTGGCGTCACCTCAGGCAAACTTTTAGGATTCATAATATCAGCAAAAGGTATCGAGGTTGACCCCGAAAAGGTCCAAGCAATCCTAGATATGCCACCTCCTCAAAATATCAGCCAAATGAGAAGTCTTCAAGAACGTCTTCAATCAATTAGGAGGTTTATTTCTCAGCTTGCAGATAGAGCGCAACCCTTCAACAAGACATTGCATAAGGGTGCTTCTTGTGTTTGGAACGAGGATTGTCAAAAGAGCCTAGATCAGATCAAACAATACTTGGCTAATCCTCTGATATTAATGCCTCCTATTCCAAGGAAACCATTGATCCTATATATTTCAGCTACAGACACTTCCCTGGGGGCATTATTGGCTCAAACAGATGATACTAGGAAAGAACAGGCCATCTACTATATCAGTCGTACTCTAGTCTCTTATGAGATCAATTACAATAATATTGAGAAGTCTTGTCTCGTGGTGGTGTTTGCTTCTCAAAAGTTGCGCCACTACATGCTTGCTCATACCATACATTTGGTTGCCAAAATTGATCCCCTTAAATACTTGCTTAGTAAGGCTGCCCTGACGGGTAGACTTGCTAAATGGATGATGGTCCTCACTGAATTTGACATAGAGTACGTTGAAAGGAAGGCAATAAAAGGGCAAGCTATTGCTGACCAATTAGCTGATTTTCCAATCCAGGATAGTATGCCAGTCCAAGTGGAATTCCCAGATGAACACATCTTATACACCACTACTCGCACTTGGACAATGTTCTTTGATGGCTCCCGCATGCAAAATGGATCAGGTGCTGGAGTGTTATTTGTTTCTCCACATAGGTACAACATTCCGAAGTCTTACAAACTATTATTCCCATGTACCAATAATATTGCAGAATATGAAGCTTTAACTAATGGCTTGAGAATGGCTATAGAATGGAACATCACAGAATTACATGTCTTTGGGGATTCCCAGTTAATCATCAACCAAGTCAATGAAGAGTATCAAACCAAGGATGACAAATTGATACCCTATAAAAAGATGGTTGATTCTTTGAGACGCTATTTCACCTTTGTGACGTTTCAACAAATCCCTAGGACAGAGAACAAAGTTGCAGACACCATGGCCACATTAGCTTCACTTCTTCAGTTGGAGACACATGAATCCAGATTTGAATTCCTGGTGGAAGAGCTACACCATCCCATCTTTGACTCATCTGAAAGCCGTGTCATTTGTGCCATTATCACACACGAGTCTTCCCGATATGGTGATATCTATTCATATCTTCATGATGGCATCATCCCTGACACATTCACCCACTCCAAACGCTGAAACCTCATCCATAACGCCTCTCGCCACACCCTCATCTCTGGTGATTTATATAGGAGGGGTTTAGATGGGATGCTCCTTAGGTGCTTAGAAAAGGAGGAATCCAACCAAGCGTTAGCTAATATCCACGAGGGCATTTTTGGTGGACATTCTAATGGTCTTGCCATGGCCCGAAGGTTGCTTAGGGTGGGATATTATTGGCCCACAATGCAGATGGACGCAGTCACCTTTGCTAAGTCATGTGAAAAATGTCAGAAACACAGCAACCTGATTCATGCTCCAGGTAGGGAGCTGATTCCTTCTGTTTCTCATTGGCCATTTCAGCGCTGGGCCTTTGATCTGGTTGGGCAGATTCATCCCAACTCATCAGGTGGACACAAGTTCATTATTACTGCCACTAACTACTTCACAAAATAGGTGGAGGCTGTACCACTTTCTGTTGCTTCAGGAAGGACCATTTCTTTGTTCATCTTGAATCATATCATTTGCCGATTTGGAGTGCCTTCCGAGATCATTACTGACAATGGAGGTCAATTTAAGAATAAGGACCTAAAAGCACCTATGCAAAAAGTTTAAAATCAAGCAACATTGGTCCTCCATCTACTTTCCACAGGGAAACGGATAGGCAGAAACTTCTAACAAAACCATTCTTAAGATTCTTCATAGAACAGTGCATAAGAATGGTAGGGATTGGCACTTACAAATTAATCCAGCACTATGGGCCTACAGAACAAGCATTCACACACCTACAGGAGCCACTCCTTTCTCTCTCACCTATGGTGCTGAAGCAATATTGCCTTTAGAAGTCGAGATACCATCCCTTAGAGTCTCACTCAAAGGTTTGATTACAGATGAGGATTACCGCGCTATGAGGTTACAGGAACTAGAACTTCTAGATGAGAAGCGTAAGGCTTCCTTTGATCATATGAGAGTGTATCAGAAGCGTATGTCCAAGGCATTCAACAAGAAAGTTTTCCCTAGAGAATTTCAAATAGGTGATCTTGTTTTACGAGAGAACCCTAAGAACCAACAAAACAGAGAGCAAAAGGGCAAGTTTGAACCTAACTGGCTTGGACCATATGTCATCACAGCTGCTTTTGGTACTGGTGCGTATTTACTGTCAGATCCTGATGGAGAACAGCTCCCTGATCCCATCAACATTGTGCACCTCAAGAAGTTCTATCCTTGATGCCCGTTCTGTTTGGGAGCATCCTTTGTACATATCTTATTGATCCTGAAAAAATTCTAAAAAAATTGATATATGATGCTGAAAAAAATCCTAAAAAGCATAAAAAGTCTTAAAAAAAAATACAAAAAAATTAAAATATTCCAAAATTCAAAAAAAATAGAAAAAAGTGCCTTGGTGAAAACCTAGCAATAGGCACCTTGGTAGCAAAAATCCAAAAAAATGAAAAAATGAAAAAAGATTCCAAGTGGTGAAAACCTGGAAACAGGCGCTACTTGTGGCCTTTGCACCCCTATTTGTTAACATGTGTCCTCGACACTGAGCCTTTCCCTCATACCTTGACCTTATTTGGCTAAGTCTGGAATTGGTCTTTGTCTTTGTCTAGGGGGCATAACTGTTAGCATTGGTCTTTTAGGTGCGTCTGTCTCTTGGGGCATTTCACAATAGGTGTTTTCCAACACCACCCCAAAATAGTGTTTTTCAACACTACCCTTGCGTCAAGTGTTTCTTAACACTTATCAGGTGTCTTACCTAAACAGTCTCGTATGACCCGATATTTCTCATTTGCAGATATGATACTCAGAATTTGACTCTATGACCAACACACACGCACTTAAACAATCCACTCGATGATGATATGATGACTTTATTTTTCTTTGTGTGCTGTCTATGAGGATTTCTTTGATGAGTGGTCTCTCCCTGAGAAGTTTTCGATGATGCATCGCTAGAAGACTGAGGGAATGAGACCATGTTTTCTTTCTTTATCTGCTTGTGGGTATATTTTGTTGATCCTAACTGTCATGAGCATTTATGCTGGTCCTACTTGACACTATGGATTGACAAGGTATTATCCTTGACTGTTTGCGAGTGCATGCTTTTAGTTATCCTGACTTTCATGTGTCTTGATACAAGCATAATCTCGCCATATCAAAACTTAGGTAATCTCACTGCATTAGTCATCTGGACCTACATGTCTTTGATGCCTAGGTAAGATTTCCACATTTCTATCTGATAAAGATCATATTCATATCCACATAGTTATGCTAGTGTGCATTGTATGATCTTACGACACTACCAATAACGCTCAATGATGATAATTAGATGTCTATAAGCGTTGTGACCTTGCAAGTCAACCACTTTCATAGTAGCTTGCATTTTTAGGTTCATATTAGTCTAGTGTTGCATTTTGCATATGGAAAGAGCTCTCCTTTTCATCCTACGTGGACCTGTCAATCGACTGCGCTCACCTTCTCTCCTTCTTGATCATGTCTTTTGCTCCTTGTCTTTTTCATCTCGAACCTGTTCCTGTTCATCACAAAGGGGTTAATCACATCACCATATCTATATCAAAACTGTCATTTTCAAGAAATATAAGTTTATATCATACACATGAGAATTAAACATACATCTATGAGAGAGAACATACATAAGCACATACATAAGCATTTTGAGCAAAATGACAAGGCAATATACATAAACTGATACATCCATCACAAGTGAGACAAATACACATGATACATCGAACATCCAGTAATCTCATATACAATGTCATGATATACAATACAATATGGGATCCCAAAATCTGGATCAACAGTCTCAAAATATGTCTAAAATATCTAAGACCTAATCCTAAGACTCGCTACCACCCTCGTGAGGAGCTCGTGGTGGTGGAGGAGGCATGGCTCTCCTATCGAGTACCACGTCTGATACCCCTGCCCGCTGAGAGTATGATGGTGCTCTCTCACCCTCTGGAACGGCCTCCAAATATAACCTGTGATAATAGGTAGCTCTCACTGACTCCCGTTAGAGCTCCAGTGCCTCGACCTATGCCATCACCTCACGGCGTGCTATCTCTGCTCTGAGATCAGCTATCTGCTGATCCCGCTCTGCCCTCAGATCCAGGAGCTGCTGATCTCTCACGGCTATAGTGGTCCGCAGCTGCTGTATCTCTGCCTCCTGAGCTTGTATCTGGGCTCTCGGGTCCTCTCCCCCCGCAGGCTGCTCCTGCTGTACCTCTGCCTGCCGGCGAGCTGGTCTCACCTCCTCCTCAGGTGTCGCTGACCGCTGTCCCCGTGACCATTTTCAGCCACCTGATCTCGACCCCTCTCCTCTCTCCATCCTCCTCCCTCTCCCCCTCCTGCCATCTCCTCCATCCCCTCCCTCCCCTCC
This sequence comes from Chamaecyparis obtusa, assembly GCA_027943335.1. Taxonomy (NCBI): domain Eukaryota; kingdom Viridiplantae; phylum Streptophyta; class Pinopsida; order Cupressales; family Cupressaceae; genus Chamaecyparis; species Chamaecyparis obtusa. The sequence continues at coordinate 647,904 of BSBK01004460.1, forward strand.
TCCCTCCCCTCCGTCCCCCTGCCCCTCCATCTCCTCCGTCTCCTCCGTCTCCTCCCGGCACTGGCATTTGTACATCTGGTACTGTAAATCGAGGGAATGGTACCCTCCGTCGCTCTGCTCTGTAGGCTCCATCAACCCCTGCGTCTGCCACATCTGGGAAATAATCCTAAGGCTCACTCCTGATAGCTGCTGTCTCCGCGACAGCCTGCTGATAATCCAGCATAGGTAGCCACCCATGCCCCTCCTCATCCCTAGCCCTGGCATATGTAGTAGTCTTTATCGAGACTCGCTGCTGCCTCCCAAACTGCCGCCACACCTGAGTGATGCAGAATCTCTCTATGATCTCCACATATCGACCTACCAGTGGCCAACTGCACAGCATGTAGCTCAACTCATCTGCAGCATCCCCCCAAACCTCAACCTCCCTATACGGCCTCCATGTGAATGAGGCTATCTCATCCAGAATCTGTCTGTAATAGGTCACATCCCCAGAATGGGCATGTGATATAAACCCGATGTACCTATAAATGTAGGGGTACCTCCTCTCCCTCGGCTGAACCCTGGGGTGCACCACAGCAATGTGCTCCCATGCCCATACCTATGCCAGGATGGCACCACATGCCCATGTCCGACCGTCCCTATAGACGATCTCGTGCAGCTCATGATACATCTCTGCCAGGATCGCAGGCCCCCATGCCATCCGTCGGGGCCTGCCTACCAAGTCTACCAGTAACCGGCCCCATCCAAGCGGGAATCCCTTCTGACTGTGATTAGTCATCAGGATCTGTGAGATGATAGATGCCACAATGCATGGCACCGGATAATCTCTGCCAAAATCATCAAACAGTCGCTCCCAGCTGACATGCCTGTCCAGGATAGTCACATCCTGAAACATCTCCTGAATCAATCGACGCCCCTCAGTGGCATCCTGATCATAGTATACCTGTGACAACACATAAATCATGTTAGTTTTCATCTTTTGGAAACATTACATTTTACATGACTATCTCAAAAACATGATTATACTTACAGGCTCTCCGTGGCATGGAACTCGGAGGATCCTATAGACATCCTCCAGTGTGATGGATGCCTCGCCTGTAGGAAGGTGGAAGGTGTTGTGCTCGCTGTGCCATCTTTCGGCTAGCGCAGTCAACAACCCATGGTCTGCTCGGATATACGGGTACCTCAACAGATATCGGAATCCCATCGCCCTGAGGTCGGCATTGCCCAGATCATCCAGATCTCGAACACACCGTAATCCTGTCACCTTTGGCGCTTTGACGATGAGCGCCGAAAAAACCTCTTGCAAGCCAAAACCAAGCCCGTTGTTAGCACATATCATGATGGATGTCCAAAAACTCAGTATAAAACATCTTAAAAATGTAACATTGTCTAGACCCATGTCATTTTTGCTCAAAAATGCATTAAAAATCAATATTTTATGCTGGGCGATATTCTTTTTCTGGAGAAGTATCGCGCGATACTTCTCCCTATAGTGGGGCGATAAACCTTATATCGCGCGATACTTCACCCAGTATCACGCGATCTTTCCCCCAGTATCGTGCGATACTGTGTCTAAGGTCGCGCGATACTTTTGGGGCACGCGAAGTATCGCGCGATACTTCTCCCCGAAGCGCGCGATACTTCGCCTAGGAAAAAATTTTGAAATTTGAAATTTGAAAAAAGGTGCTAAAAAAAAAGCTATTAAATGCTAAAAATGACCAAAAAGCTTGAGTTTTTCAAAAACATACCGGGGCAGGATAGTGTGGTGGCCGGTTGTGCAACCGAGCGCGCTCGAATCGATGCCTGTGGACGGGAACTCTTGCTTGCTGGGCCATTTTCTCTCTAAAGCTCTGAAATTCTCAAATCGCTAAAAGACAAATAATTTTTGAAAATGACATTTTGACCCCTTTTATAGTCTTTTGACTTTTTGACCTCATTTTCAAAACACTTCAGAATTGCGCGAAAATTGCACCCCTAGCTAATTTCAACATCCTGGATCCATTTTCGGACTCGAAATCAAAATCTGAGGTCATCTTGATAGTCAAAATTGTGTTTCAAAATCTTCCCCCCTTCTGCGCAGTTGGCTGATCTTTTGCGGCCTAATCTTTTAATCTTTGCTGGGGCTTCGACATTTCTTCCTTTTCATGTCTTCCAAACTTCTAGTCTTTCATTCATATTCATTCCATTCCCTCATTTCTCACGTTTGACTGCATCTTTCCAGTCAGGCTGGGGCATGTTCTATTGCCTAATGGTTAACCTATTTGACCCCTACATTCGATTGTGATTTGATCAACCTTATCAATTTTCTGTCTCCCCTCTACTTGATTTCGATTTCGACTCCGAGGGGGCAGTATTTATGGGATTCTCATCCCTAATTCTCTTGATTTTCCTGATTCAGACATCTTTTGTGAGCTTTTGCTCAAAATTTGAGATCCTTATCTCCCATTTTTAGACATTGATTATTGCCTAGCAGCGACGGTGATAGTTTTGTCTAAAGCTTGATTTGCACCTAGCAACGACGGTGTTGGTCTAAGCTTTTGTTTATGTTTGTCCAGATGTGATCCCGAATCGATCTCATATCTGAGTTATTTTGTGATCCCAGATCGATCTCACATTTCAACTTCATTCTTTGACTACATGTGTTCCCAAATTGATCACACATTAGTCAAAGAGGGGCAAATGTATGCACCCTAAAATAGTCGCCTAGACTTCGGGCCCCATTTATTTGATTTATCAATCCTAAATCATTTTTATCAATAATCAATATTTTGAACATTATCAATTTCTTGATCAAATCCTAATTTCGATCATATATTAGATTTTTATCCTTGGGCTAACCATTTATCCTAAGTCTTTATTTAATTAAAAAGAATATTTCCTCCCTTTTTGATTAAATAAAAAGCCCCACTTTTCCTCTTATCCTAAGTTGCACAAATAAAACATTATTCATATTTTACAAAAAAGGAAAAAAGCACTTTTGTCTCACATGAGGCTCAAAAGTCAACACTTCACTCTCATTGGAGGATGCTTGTGCACATGGATTGCTCTTCTTTCAAGCTCCAGCGCTGATTAAGACTTTTTGCCTCTTAATCTCAATGGTCCATTTCACCTCATTTCTTATAAAAGGAGAGCTCTCTCCTCCATTTACATATCCATGTTTTATGCTAATGTTATGCTGCAGGTTTTAGGTGCATTTGGAGTTTGAAGACATTGAAGAATTGCTTCATTGCATCATCTAGTTCATATTTGTTTTCATAGTTGCATGATAATGGCATTCTTAGTATAGATTTCCTTTTATGCAATAGAATAAGCTCACATAGTCTAAATAGGAAGGCTTGGTAATACTTGTTCTTTCCTTTCATAGCATAGTTTGTACTTTCCTTTCATAGTTTAGATTGCATCATCATATAGTTTGCATTGCATTGCATATTTGATTCTTGGAGATATTGGCATTGTTGCCCTTGTCTTCACTTGAATCTCTCATTGTATGGTTGACTAGCAAGGTCACAAGCTTGTAGCTCTAGCTGAGAGCAAACACATCATAGTCCCTTGCAACTCCATGCATAAAGAGCTATGAGCCGCTTTGTGAGGCCTCATTCTTGAGCAACCTTGCATGTAATGGTTCATAGAAGTTCACCATTTTATTGTGTACAATTACAATATATTGTGATAATACCAGTGCTATTAACATATCCAAGAATCTGGTGATGCACTTAAAGACTAAGCATATATCTATCAAGTATCACTACTTGAGAGAGAAAGTCCAAGATAAGCATGTCGCGTTAGAGTATGTGAATTATAAGGAGAAGATAGCTGTTATCTTTACAAAACCATTATCGAAAGATGTTTTTGAGTATATTTGAGGTAAGTTAGGGTTTCTTCCCCTATCTAATGTACATTAAGGAAATATGCATGTTGCATCAATTCAAAGATTCAATAGAATATATATCTTGTAATTTGATGCTAGTATTTCACTCTTTAAGTGAAGTTTGAAGTTGTGAAGAAGAAATTTTTGTGACTATAATGAAAAATATATATACTTGAGGTATATCTGAGATGTTTATGTTTCTTTGGCATTTTTTTTTATTAAAGTAAAAATAGGTTTTGAATGGGCCCCGAAACCATATACACTCAATTTTTTAAGGGAACTGTAACCCTAGGAATGATAGGAAGATTAGCTTAGATCTAAATGAAACAACTAGGGGAAAAAGGAAAAACCTTACAGCACCCCCTAGCACATAAAACCAGTAGAACTACCAGCAACACAAATTCATCAATACAACAGCAGCCACACAAAAGATAAACAAAAATGCTCAAGCTGCTAAAGCCAAACGTGTAAAGCCAATGCTTTACAAAAACAACCAACCTAAGATTTCCCTTTGCCTCCCTTCTTCTAGGAGCGAAGAGTCATATCAAAATGTAGAGGGGACTTTTTATTATGTTTACCTATTACAACGGTCCATCCCTCCTCCACCAAAGAAGCTTTTTCCTGCCAGTCAGAGGTGGGAGAAGATCCAACCACAATAGAACTAGTATGAGAAGTCTGGATAGAACCTACAACGGCCACATAGCCAGTACCAGACTTCCCAGCACCAAAAGGAATTTTTGAAATAGATGTTTATGTCTCTTTGGCATTGTTGTCAAAGAGGGAGATGTTTGTTTACAAAAATTCAAAAAGAGGGAGAATAGTGAAGCAAATTCAGTATGAAGAACTAGAAGGAGAATATTAAGGATGCAAGCTAAAGGAGATTAGAGATGATTACAGAACAAAGATTCAGATGATAAAGGGAGAATACTGAGATATGGATAGAGTAATTTAGAAGAATGAACGTGATTCAATATATGTCAAAGAAGAACAAGTTCAGATGTTAGAGGAAGAATATTAGGAAGTTGAATGTAAAGTAAGAGGGAGAAAAATCAGATAAGTATGGAATAAGGTTATGTTGTTGATAGAATTAGAAAGAGAAAGACTACAGATGAAAGATCATAAAAGAGAAGTTATTACTCAAAGGAGTTCAGAATATGAATGATAGTGAAGTGTACCATCATTAATTGAACATTGAATTAGTTAGTGTTGCGATCAATGCCAAAGAGGGAGATTGTTGTCATAACTGATAATAATGTTGATGATTGATTATCTGGTAGAGTTGATGATGAAGACCGACCAAGATCAGAGGTATACATGATGATAGTAGAAAGATTAGATCAGTTATAATCTTGTCATTGATGTCAAGATATTGATTTGTGATTTATATTATGTTGTCATATCATTCAGTAATGATATAAGAAGAATGAGTTAAGGAGAAGTGGAAATGAGAAGTTAACAAGTTGTAGAACATAAATGGGCAACTGATACAGATCGGACAATGATTTGATTATGTTGGCATGATTTTTTTCTACCTAACCTATGATTATGTTAAGTTGGTAAAGTATGGTGATGAAGTTTTGACAACTTAGTAAGATAAGTTGTTATGGCTACCAAGATGAAAAAGTCACTCGGTAAGGTAAAGAGAAAAATTTTGTCACTTGGTGAAGTGGAAAGGTTTAGGCACTAATAAATGTAACCAAAATTCTAAGTGGGGAACATCGAGAAATAAAAATGTATTAAATATAGATGGAATCGATATTTAATTATTAGCTATGATGAGTTGGATGATAATGATGATAAGGAAAGTTAGTTACAAGAGATATACGATTAATTCAAGATGGAGATCTATGGGTAGATCTAAGTGGAAAAAAGAAGTGGAACAAGTTCTAAGAAAAGTTCAAGTTCCTAAGTGAAAAGGAAATGCGTTATCAAGATCCGGATCTGATGAATAATGAATTGAACGGTCAAGATTGATTAAAGGAAAACATAATAGAGGAGATTAAGAGACAAAAATTATCTAGATATAGGATGATCTTGTATGGACAATGGGCTAGAAAACTGAATTGTTGAAGGGTTACCAACAATTACAAAGGTGAAGGAACATTGAGATTCTGAGCAGGAAAAAAGTGATTTGATGAAGTGTTGATGCCAGTGGAAGATGAAGAATTGAAGTGAAGATTGATGAGCGCACAAGGATCTGATTGAGGAAAGATAGTTGCACATCTAAAGGTTATTTTTATTAATGTTGCTTACTAGAATTTTTAACAGTCAAAATCTCTTAACAGAGTGGATTTAATAGTCTTATTGTAAATCCTTGAGAAAAGTGACATTCCAAAAAGAGTGTTTAAAGCCCCTTAACAAGGCCACTCCTAACAGGGTGAAGATCCTAACAGATCAGAGGTTAATCCTTTAACTAGGCCAGACCTAACAATGTGTTTTGTAATCTTTAACAAGATTGTCTCTTAAACAGGCGTACTTCAGAAGAGTATATTTCTTAGTGGGTGACAATTCCCACAATGGTTTTTTCCAAAGATGGGTTTCCACATGAAAATATGTGTTACACATTGTGAATAATTGGAGAGATTTTTTTACTAATTGATATAGTTTATTTGTTGTTGTTGGCAAGTAAAAAAATGTGTTACTACCGAGTAGTTACCAAGTTAATCGGAGAAAATATTATAAGGTATTTTGTGATCGGGATTATTGATTCCACCTCTCCTCTCCATAATACAATAGTCAGTTCAGAGGTGTTTAGATCTATTTGGAGGGGTTGGGATCATGCAAAACACCTTATATCTCAAAATTGTATTATCTCACATAGCAACAAGGTTTGTGGGGAAAGGTCTATTTGGTGGAATCTTAATCACAAAGGCAAACTCCTTGCCCTTTTATAAGGGTTCTCGGCCAAAATTTGGGTTGCGGTGGGGATTAAGAACTTCTATGACATTATCAAGGATGGGCAGTTGGTGTAGTCAAAGTAGCTAAGGATAAGATTCGGTATACCACTGGTTCAGTGGAGGACCTACTCTATCGTAAGGGAAGTGTTATATTCTCTCTCCTTACCAAAGTAGTGTTTAGCAAATAATGTACTCATCTTTCCTATGTAAAGGCCAAAGCTATATAATCCACCCTTGCTGACAAAGAGGATATTTCTTGTCACATTAATTATTTCTAGAATTTTAATTACAACTCTTCCCTTTGACATAAATCTTTTTAATGTCTATGGGGCAGGCTAGTGGATCGTAAGAAAAAAAGTGTATATGTGGAGTTATTCTCCATATACTTCCCCTTAAAAATCCTAATGGGGGATTCAGTTAATGTATAGTTTGTAGAACTCCTGAAATGTTGAAACACCTATTCTTTGAATGCACGTTTGCTAGAGAAGTATGGAAAATATTTTGTTTTCTATCAAGAAGAATATTACTACTTTTGAGAGTATTCTCAGTAATGTATTGGGCCTTAGGAAGACTTTCAATGTATTTTTATCTTGTCTTTCAGTTGAGATTATTTGAATTATTTAGAATTTTAGAAATAACAATGTGTTTAGTGGCGACGCTAGAACTCTTATTGAGTTTTTTAGGAGACTCATTTTTTCTGACATTGACATGCAAGTTACAATTAGTATGAAGCTTTCTAGGAGAAACTTTCAAAATTTTCTACAATATGGAACAATAAGAGTGTTTAGATGGGAGATATCTCATGGTCATACATGGGTGAGGAGAATAGAGGAGAGGACTCCCTTCGAGACTTCTCTACAAAACTTTATGACTGAGCTTGTCTAGCAGAGAGAGAGAGAGAGAGAGAGAGAGAGAGAGAGAGAGATGGTGGTACAGCATATGCACCTTTAACAGTAGTTCCATTGGTTGTTATTCCACTTACAACAACTCAAGCACTAGCCCTATACTAGTGGTAGATAGATTGGATCCCATATAGTCAGCAAGTCCTAGATGAAAAGGTTCTAAAATAGATGGAAGGAGGGCTTGGGTGGGTAGCATGGATGGAGGAGAAAGGGGATTTATTAGACCCAGATGGAGTGTTTCACAAAAACTGAGCATGTACAACATACATAACTTTGCTTTCATACTATAAATACTTTTTGATGTAGATATAGATATGGTGTTGTATACCAATGCTTGGTTACTCTTTAGATGTTTTTTTTTATTAGATAGATTGACCAGAATGTAAACAAACATCCTTCATACGGTGATGAAAATGTGATGTATAGCTTGTTGTAGCAACATAGTATGAACAATATCCATTTTGTAACTTGTTTATATTATATCTAATGAAAAAAAAAGGTAGGATTTCTATTAAAATAGTGTAGTATAATAATTTTTATCTTATATTATATTATAAAATTTAAAAAAGAAATTAGTCATGTCATTCTTATATTTTTAATTATAATATTTTTTTCTCAAACATTTTTATAAATACAACTTTCATACAAAATATTGTGTTATGATAATTTCATTCCATCGTAAAAATATGAGCTAAATGAGGTTGCAAGAAAACTGAGCTTAACTTTGGAGGAAACTTTGTGGTCGAGTGTGCTTGACTTGGAGTGGTATTGGGGTGGATGACCTTCAAAGAAGTCCTAGTGTTTCACATTTGTGAGCATCACCTAGATACAATGAGTTTTAAGTGTTCCATTCATTCTCATGAGAGATGGGTTCTTGTGTACCACTACCCATGAAACATGGGTCAATAATTTTGATCAAAAACTACATAGTTGAATCTTTATAGCAATATCAAAAATTGACTTGTTGTAGAAAATATATCCTAATTATCAATTGATGAACTTTAGGGGCTTTATAATGAATGGTTCATGAGACACAACACTTGATTTTGGTTTTGCAAATGGGGTTGCAAATAAAGTGGGCTTAACTTTAGAGGAAACTTCATTGTTAAGTGTGCTTGAGCTAGAGTAGTACTGGGATGGGTGACCTTCCAGGAAGTCCTAGTGCTTCACCTTTGTGAGAATCACCTAGATGCAATGATTCTAAGCATTCCATTCATTCTCATGAGAGGTGTTCTTTTGAACCACAACTAATGAAACATGGGTTAGTAAATTTGACTTAAAAACTACATAATTGAATCCCGCTAACAATTTCACAATGTGACTTGTTATCAAAAATACCTCCTACTTATCAATTGATGAGCTTGAGGGGATTTATAATGAATGGTTCATAAGGAACAACACTTGTTGAGGGTTTTGCAAATTGCATTGCAAGAAAAGTGGGCTTAACTTTTAAGAAAGCTCTATGGTTAAGTGTGTTTGAATTGGAGTAGTACTAGGATTTGTGACCTTTCAAGAAGTCCTAATACTTTACCTTTGTGAGCATCACCTAGATACAATGAGTGGTAAGTGCTCCATTCATTCTCATAAGAGATGGTTTCTTGTGAACCACTACTCATGAAACATGGGTCAATAAGTTTGACTCAAAAATTGCACAGTTGAATCATGATAGCAATATCACAATTTAGCTTGTGGAAAATATCTCCTACTTACTAGTAATTTGTATTTAACAAAGAAAAAGTAATACCCATATCATTTACAATAAATTTATTTTATTTTTCTTTATATTACAAATTTATTATATATAAATTATTGAGTAACAAATGAAACTTGGGTTTATACTATACTCATTTCTAAAACAAGATTAAAGAATTAGATAGATATTACAAAATATATTTCGCCAATTACCATTTTATTAAATTGTAATAAGCCCAATCTTAAAGATGGTCCTAACTTGAAGGTAAGAATCAATTATCAATAAAAAATGGAGTCACTTCAGTCATTTTTTGGGACTAGGGTTTTTCTTGAGTCACAACTTCGTGTTGGTTCTTTGCCAAGGAACATGTGTGGAGAATTTAATGGTGTTGCCCTAACAGGGTATATTTTGGATGGATGGAGAAGTTTCAAAATAAGAGTGGTGGTGGTGGAAAGGGTTTTCATGGACGAGAGATAGAGTTGTCTATGGAAAATGCATAAATGGCATAGGGAAATGTGCATGGAAAGGAGTATAGGCAAAATGGAGTGCCAAAAGGAAGAGGGATAAGAGTTCATTCAAAGGAACCTAGATTTGAAGTCAAAGGGATTGTAGACAGTGAGCCCTAGATAGTAAGAGGGTGGACCAAGTGGGGCCTCTAGACTTTTAGTGTCTATGGCTAAACACGCGAATGATAATTAGTGGTGGGAAGAGGGTTTGGTAGAGGTAGTCAAACCACCTATAACTAGGACCATCATGTTGGTTCTGAGGGATGAATTAGAGATGGAAGTGGTACATAATCTAGCTATTTTTTCCAATCCTCATCTAATTGGGCATTTTCGAGGTTTGTGACCAAGTTTAAGGGAGCTCCATAAATAGATTTCAAAGCATTGGGAACCTATTCTAAATGGATGTGTGCAAATATATCTAGGAGCTAGGGGTTTCTTCATATTGGTTATTTTCAAAAATATTCAAGATAGAAATAAGATTTTATGTGACGGCCTCTAGAGTTAGGAGAATAAATTTATCCCTCTTTTTGCCTTGCGATCAAAACCTTTGGCAGGGTTCTAATTTGGGTAAGACTCTTGAATCTGTCTTTACATTTCTAGTTTGATTCTTATTTCAAAGTTATAACCTATGCATAGGTTCTTATGGAGATGGATATTTCTAAAGGCCTTCCTGCAGAAATATCAATCAAAACCTCAAAGGGTTGGTGGATGCAGCCTATGGATTATGAAGGGATAGCCTTTAGGTGCAAGAGGTGTTTTCAAACACGACATATGGTTGCCCAATGTGCTAAATAGTGATTGGTTAAGACAACATCCTAGTGGAAAGTTATCTCTCACCTTCATTATATGATGGAGAAGGGTGAACAGCAAAAGAGCTTTTCTCAGGTAGTGATTGAGGAGGCGTCACAGTGGCCATGTAATGACATGATTCAGATTGCACAACCATCAATGAACAATGTGGTTGTCATTGTTGGTTGTGAAAATGAAGTAATGAACAAGAAAGGTGTTGTTATGCCATAAGGGAGGGAGAAAAAATACCTATAAGGTCTCAAGACAAGGGGGATGATCTTGCTATTGAAAATCAATTTCAGTGGGGTAGTGCAATTGATGTGAGAATCGATGAAAATATATCTTACTTATTACTTGATGAGCTTAAGGGGTTTTATAATGAATGGTTCATGAGGCGCAACACTTGATTTTGGTTTTGCAAATGGGGTTGCAAATAAAGTGGGCTTAACTTTGGAGGAAACTTTGTTGTTAAGCATGCTTGAGCTAAAGTAGTAAGTCTGGGAAGGGTGACCTTCCAGGAAGTCCTAGTGCTTCACTTTTGTGAGCATCGCCTAGATGCAATGACTTCTAAGTGTTCCATTCATTCCCATGAGAGATGGGTTCTTGTGAACCACAACTCATGAAACATGGGTTAGTAAGTTTGACTCAAAAACTCCTCAATTGAATCTTGCTAACAATTTCACAATGTGACTTGTTATCGAGAATATCTCATACTTATCAATTGATGAGCTAAAGGGGCTTTATAATGAATGGTTCATAAGGCACAACGCTTGTTAAAGGTTTTACAAATTGTGTTGCAAGAAAAGTGGACTTAACTTTGGAGAAAACTCTATGGTTAAGTGTGTTTGAATTGGAGTAGTACTAGGATTTGTGACCTTTCAAGAAGTCTCAGTACTTTACCTTTGTGAGCATCACCTAGATACAATGAGTGGTAAGTGCTCCATTCATTCTCATAAGAGATGGGTTCTTGTGAACCACTACTTAGGAAACATGGGTCAATAAGTTTGACTCAAAAACTACACATTTGAATACTGGCAACAATATCACAATTTAGCTTGTGGAAAATATCTCCTACTTACTAATAATTTGTATTTAACAAAGAAAAAGTATTACCCATATCATTTACAATAAATTTATTTTATAATTCTTTATATTACAATTTTTTTATATATAAATTATCAAGCAACAAATGAAACTCGGGTATATACTATATTCATATCTAAAACAAGATTAATAAACTTAGATAGATATTACAAAATATATTTCACCATTTACCTTTTTATTAAATTGTAATAAGCTCAATCTTAAAGATGGTCCTAACTTGAAGGTAAGAATCAATTATCATTGGAAAATGGAGTCACTTCAGCGATTTGTTGGGACTAGGGTTTTTCTTGAGTCATAGCTTCTTATTGGCTCTTTGCCAAGGAGTCTGTGTGGAGTAATTAATGGTGATTGCCCTAACAAGGTAGATTACGGATGACTGGAGGAGAAGTTTCAGAATAAGAGTGGCGGTGGTGGCAAGGGTTTTCATGGACGAGAGATAGAGTTGTCCATGGAAATTGCATAAATGGCATAGGGAAACGTGCATGGAAAGGAGAATAGGTAAAATGGAGTGCCAAAAGGAAGAGGGATAAGAGTTCATTCAAAGGAACCTAGATTTGAAGTCAAAGGGATTGTGGACGAGCCCTAGATAGTAAGGGGGTGGACCAAGTGGGCCCTCTAGAATTTTAGTGTCTATGGCTAAACACACGGATGAGCATTAGCGGTGGGAAGAGGGTTTGGTAGAGGTAGTCAAACCACCTATATCTAGGACCATCATGGTGGTTCTGAGGGATGAAGTTGAGCTGGAAGTGGTACATAATCTAGTTGATCTTTCCAAGTCTGGTCTAATTGGGCATTTTCGGGGTTTGTGGCCAAGTTTAAGAAAGCTCCATAAATGGATTTCAAAGCATTGGGAACCTATTCTAGATGGATGTGTGCAAATCTATCTAGGAGCTAGGGGTTTCTTCATATTGGTCATTTTCAAAAATATTAAAGATATTCTGATTTGGGTAAGACTCTCGAATCTGTCTTTATATTTTTAGTTTGATTCTTGTTTTGAGGTTATAGCCTATGCATAGGTTCTTATGGAGATGGATATTTCTAAAGGTCTTCTTGCATAAATATCAATCAAAACCTCAAAGGGTTGTTGGATGCAGCCTATGGATTATGAAGGGATACCCTTTAGGTGCAAGAGGTGTTTTCAAATAGGACATATGGTTGCCCAATGTGCTAAATAGTGACTAGTTAAGACAACATCCTAGTGAAAAGATGTTTCTCACCTTCATTATACAATGAAGAAGGGTGAACATCAAAAGAGTTTTTCTCAAGTAGTGATTGAGGAGGCATCACAATGGCCATGTAATGACCTGATTCAGATTGCACAACCATCAATGAATAGTGTTAAGGTTGTCATTGTTGGTTGTGAAAAGGAAGTAATGAACAAGAAAGGTGGTGTTATGCTAGAAGGGAGGGAGGAAAAAAGACACATAAGATCTCGAGACAAGGGGGATGATCTTGCTATTGAAAATCAATTTCAACAGGGTAGTGCAATTGATGCTAGAATCCCTATAATATGGAATTGCATGATGAGGCAGCCAAGGTGGAGACGGTTGGAAAATTGTGAAAGGCAAAATAGTAAAGAAAATAATGAAATTCTTTGATATGATCCTTCACTCTCAAGTGAAGGGTGGAGCTAAGAGAAAATCTTGATTGTTAACTTGTCTTTAGGTTATGTTTTGGTGCTTACTAGATTAGATATGTTAATGGGTCTCTTTGGTGGTTTTTTTTGGGGGAGATGGTTTCCCTAGATGTAGTCATCCCTAATCCAAGCCAGGATCTTTTCCAATTTATTAATAAAATTTTAAAAAGAATACTTTTACCAACCAATAAAACTAGAAATGAGCAAAAAAAACATGACAGATTAGCAAAATCCGCTTATATTAAGCATACAGATTTTGTTTGACGAAGAGGGAACAAAATCGACTAAGTAAAAGACTCCATAAGCAAAATTGGTAACCAAGCATAATAGAACCCTTAACTTGTCACTCAAGAATTTTAATTTTAATTTGAAAAAATTATACATATATTTTCAAACATTCATAAGGAGAAGGGTATCAATAGTAATTATAATTAATTTCATGCATCTTAAATTTCTAAAGGTACATTGGATTTTGACATGTACGTTAGGTTAAAAAATGGTCATTTCAAATGATATTTGATATATATTTTCTAAAAAAGTTGAACAATTCTTCAAATTAGTAAATTTTGTTTTTTCAATTGCTAGAGAGGGGAAAGAATGGGCCCAAACACATTCTAATGGTTGTGATAGTATATTTTGATTTAATACCCACACTTGTTAATTTAATGTCTAATATTTTTTATAAAGTTACACTAATAATTGTGGTGATAACTATCCATTATTAAAAGAAATGTATCCTTAATTATAAAAAGCAACCAATCTTGTGATGCCATGTCATCTACACAACCATTGGTCTCACTTTTTGGAGGTTGTTTTGGACACCTTGGCAAAAAATATGCTCATGTAGACACCATATTTGAGGATGTGACCCTGAAACCTAAGTTATAGGCATGAGACTCACCAAGTAAGTTGTTGTAAAAATTTGAAAATTGATTTAAAATTTCCACTAGGAAGTTTGAAAAGCTCGAAGTTCCCATGTTCAACTATACTATTCAGTCCTCTCTCAGTATGCAAATGAGGGAAAAATCCAACAGAAAAAAATTAGTAGACTTTTAATTAGCATCTTCCAATAAATGATTACTGAAACATAGGTGATAAAGGGCCCCTTCCCATACTGCCATTAAAGTTTATAAAAGAAAAATTCAAAGTAGTTTATAGCAAATCCCCTTTTCCAAAATTCAGAAATTCAAAAAAATGCAAAGACGCAGATAACCTGAATAAAAAGAAAAACCATCAACCCAAATCATTCTGATTCCTGAAAGAGTTTGAGAAGTTAAAAAGGTTGATGTGAAAAATCTTCAGTCTTTAACATTACAATTAACATCAGATGTACATTTAACCAAACCATCAATCAGCTACAACATTCCAACAATAGTAGTGCCTGAAATTAGAACGGCCAAACCCAACGAAAAGGTGGCTCTCCAGTATTCAAACCAGTACCATGTAAGCGATTGTGAAGCGGCCACAACAGCAGAGTAATTGCAAAACAATAGAATTCTAGGTCTTGGTAGAAGAGCAAACTAATAGAGAGCGCTCCCAGCCATCGCCCATTTTAGAAGGAAAACTATGAACCGCCTATACTGAAGGAGGCAAAACCTGCATAATCTTGTAATATGGATCACAGAGATTGAAAGGCTCCAGATGGTTATGAGCATTGCTTTGAGAGCACTATTTTCTAAACTGACCAACTCCTAACACAATCTAAAATACCCAGTCATAAGACCTCATGACAATACATGAGCAAATAAAACCGACTCAAAAAGATAAAATGACCTTATATAGAAAGGATATGTACTGACAGCTGATCTATCCACTAGCATAATCATAATCCTCAAAAACTTCATAATCTATATTATCTGGATAATCCTCATAATCATCCACACCGTAAATCTCATTCTCATCATCTGAACTTTCCACTTCATTCTCATCCTCTGAATCTTCCACTTCATTCTCGTACCAGAAATTCCCACATCTATCAAGACCTTCAATGACCATTGAACATTCCCTTTCACTCTTGTCCTCATTCAGTATTTTTATTTCCACTGATCCTCTTTTCAAACCTAGTATTTGATTTTTCAAATCTTCAGGGCAGCATTGACAGATACAGTACAAATTTTTTAATAGAGGAGAATTTCTGAGGAGGAAATCTAACCTGGCCAATTCATCATCTCTTTCATAATATGAAAAATCCATGGCAAATACTTCTCTTTCAAGATATGAAAGATCCATATGCACAATATTCAATTTTGGAAACATCAAGTCTCTTACCTTCTCCTCCCCCAACTCATTTCCCCTTTCCGCTGCAGTGCCCTGCCATACAAAAAATGTGGCAGATTGACATGAAAAGCCATTATTTTTTTTACAAAACCTAGCATATCAAAGTGTAATAAGAAGAAAATTATTACCATCATGCGTGGGGAGACATTGAGTTCTTCGAGGCCTGGAAAGAGGCCCACAAGTTTAACCTCCGGAAAACTTTCCAGGCCTTCCAGGGTTAATTTTCTCAATGATTCCACATCTGAAAATGATCTAATTGCCTGTCCTTCAACAGACCCAACCCTCTTTACAAGCACACAAGAATTTAGCTGTAGTTTAGATAATCGGTTGGAATCCTTTATATAGAGCTCAACCAATCTATAAGAATTTATCTGCAATTTATGCAACTTCAAAACTTTCCTTGTTTTGAGTAGGAGCAATTGTGGACAGTCTGCTGTCAAGGATTCTAGAGAAGAACAACCTGCTAAAATCAAACAGCTGAGATGGGGAGCTTGGATTTGCAAATGAATTAACTCTCGACAACTTACAAGCACCAATTTCTCCAGAACAGGGCATAATTCCACAAGCCTCTGGAGCCTGTTGTCAGTCAAATTTTCTATGTTGGCCAACGCACAAACCCTCAGCATCTTGAAATTTTCAGCTAATGAAGGAATTTCTGGAAAGATGAAGCCTACGATTTGCAGGTGTAGAAGAGTTTTGCAACCGAAAATGGTAGTGGGTAGAGACATTTTCTTCTGCCATGGATGGGCAACGGCTTCAAGAGACATCCGTTCCACTGCTTTCTTGGCTACAGAGTCAATGCATTTCTCAATGTCCATTGCCTCGATGAATCTTCTCGACATTCCATTCCTGAAAAACTTGCTAGGGATGTAAAACAGAAAACATTCAAGTGGGGCTTTGTGGTGGATAAGAATATGCTCCATGGTCCCTTTGATATGTGTAATAGCTTGTCGACCGGGAATACCAGGATGCCTTACAGACCTCTTCATTTGGGTGAAAAAATGAGGAGAGAAATGAAGATGGGGAATTCTTGTCCAATGGTATCGCCATTGACTGGACAGAAGGGAAGAGCGTACGGCATCAGTTAAGGGAAGGCGTGAGAGGATGTTAGAGCAGAGTAAGCCTTCTGGTAATTCGTTCAACCTGCAAATATTTTGGGGTTCCATTGCTCAATATCTTTTGAATGTGCACTTTCTTTAGAATCTAACTACTCAATCTCAAATTCCTCTTTACCTGTGATTTTTGTAATGCAGAGGCATCTAGAAGATTAACCCATCTTGGTTCAAGCTTTACCAGTTCTGAAAAGCAGCTCGAGTGTTCTTTTCTGCTTTCCTGGGGGCTTTTTTTTTTTCGGGATGCTCTGATGCTTGCAAAGTGACTGAATTGGTGCTTTCAATATCTTAGCTTTATTCAAATCTAATGGTTTATGAATGTTCCCCGTGTCATATGATAAGCCCCTCGTCCTTCTGATTGAGCGTGTCATGCACCCAAAATTATTACTTTGGAATACACATATAAAGCAGATTTTATTCTCGGGTAGGCTAGCTATGAAATTGTTCATAGGAAGCAACCTAAAAGTATTATTATGTGGAAACACTTTTTAATTGATAAGGAAACCATTTTAGGAACATTGCTAAAATCAAGCGAGTTCAAATTTAACTAGCACTTGCACCCAAAGGAGGTGCAAGGATATGCTGATAGATGTTTGGTTTGAAAACATGAATGAAGCTTTATATAGTAAAAGGAAGTGTCAATAATAACTTTTTAGGGAATATATTCTCTCTTGTGATCACAAAAATGAGAGGAGACTAAGCCTTCTGTATAATGACTATCAAGTACGATTTTGGGTCTGTTTGTTGATTAAGGAGAACCTATATAGCTATTACTCATGGAATTCGAGGATTTTGAGCAATGATATTACATTTTTTAACAAAAATATTTTGATAATTGATTGTATTGCAAATTTTTGTTCTTTCTTCTTCACAGAATGTCGAACCCACTCTAAATA
The DNA here is from genome assembly GCA_027943335.1 of Chamaecyparis obtusa. Classification (NCBI taxonomy): domain Eukaryota; kingdom Viridiplantae; phylum Streptophyta; class Pinopsida; order Cupressales; family Cupressaceae; genus Chamaecyparis; species Chamaecyparis obtusa. The sequence goes on from BSBK01004460.1 coordinate 665,587, forward strand.
CAAAACTTAAATAACTTAAATATAAATTAGTTTTCATCATAATTTGCAAGAACTCACCCTAAATTATAAAAAAATATGGCCAAAATAGATATTAAGTATTATAATTTAATATCAATTTAGCAAAATTGAATACCATCATAGATATTTGTTGATCAATATTAAGAGACTCAATTTAAGAAATAAATCAAAAAAACATATATACACACATGCATATGTAAATACATTTACAATACATATGTGCATAAGTAAATACATTTACACTGCATGCATATGTAAATACATTTACAAAACATTCATACATGCATACATATAACTATGTGTGTGCATGCATACATACACACATACATGGATACATATATTACCAGAAATGATACATCCATACATAATCACATACATTTATATTAATGAATTCACTTGTAGTAACAGCTTTTGCAATTACGAGCTATATTGGAATTGAGTACAGATTGAAGTCACCTTTGGAATTAGGCACCGTTTGGTTTTTATTGGTCAAGGAATTTGGGATTGGCTGTGACAACTCCAACCCAATTCTAGATCTATTCCAACAAAAAGAAATTAAACATTTGATCAACAAAATCTTAAATTACACATTATATATATATATATATATATATATATATATATATATATATATATATATATATATATATATATATATATATATATATATATATATATATATATATATATATATATATATATATATATATATATCAGCAAGAAAGAACTTGATTGTTTGGCAAACCTATACCTTCAAACAATGCTCAAACCTGCAACTTAAGTTAAAAACTTAAAATCAAAAAATTGTATAGCCCATTCAAAATGATTCTAGTCCGTAATAAGGCAATACATTATTTAACATGTGTAATGTTATTAAAATTATATAGATATAGATATAGATATAGATATTTTTTATTAATATAATTATATAAAAAAAAATTAAAATATTTATAGACAAATAATAGCTTATAATCTAATAAACTAAACAATTCAAAATTTAAATATCTTTATTTTATTCAATCAATGTTAAAAATTATTTAGTCTTATAATTAAATATAACTGTAGAACGAGTTAAATTTCATTTACAATATCTTAACCAAACAGTAACAATAACAAACACAATGAAAATTATGAAATGAAATTCAATGTTCTAAGGTCTTTAATTTGAAAATATTTTTATGGATAATCATTATTGTGTATCAAACTTAAGTAGATGTGGGAAATTCCACCTCATGGTTTTGTTACAGAGCAATTACTTAAGTCATGTGAAATTTATATAAAAATTGAATAAATTATTAGTATATAACATTATTTTATGATATAAACTTTAACAGTTGTTGTTTATTAGTACTTGTCGGTAGGCTAAGTACTGTTGTATCACTTTTTGAGTTTTTAAGTTAACGAGTGATTAAATGAACTCTGCTAGACCAATGAAAATAAACTCTATTTTACATTTCATTATGAATTTTATATTTATGCGTATATAGATGCAAAAATTTTAGCTTTATAATATCTGTAAATTATTTATTTAGCATTTGATTGGGTGATTGCATTTGAGCTCTTATACCAACCAATTCATTTTTATCGGCAATCAATTCATTTTTATCGACAACCAAATCATTTTTTTTGGCAACTGTTGCTTTCTCTATTGCACACTTGTTCAACCATTTTCCCATATTCTACTATTGCTGCCATTTTATCGGTATTTTTTTTATTTAATCCAATGTTTCTTTTTGAAAGGAAATGCACATAAATGAGAATTAAAGATATTTAAAAATGGTTTCTTTTTCTTCACTACAAAAAGAAGAGAAGGCTTTTGAACTGAACAACAATACCAAGAAATATTGTACAAGTCGTTGGAATACAGGTCATTGAGAACACACGAAGCGCGCCATGAATGAACAAAATCTCCAACTGATCTTGTTCTGGTGAAGCTCAACGACTTGAAGACTGGCAATAGAATGATTGCATGGTGTTGTATGGAAAACTTTGTCTTGAGCTTTTCTAGTTTGGGAGAATCTTTACTGTGCTGGAGGATGTTGAGACGAAGATGGTCGTGGTTCTTTCTATAGTTTGTCCAAATCCCCAATCACCAAATCAGTCTTTTGCAAAATATTGTTATCCTAATGTTGCAGTCAAAGAGCCCATGCTTATCACAAGAGAAAGCGGCCTTGTATTCATTTTTGTATTCATTTTAATTATTTTATATCCACACCAATACCTAAATACTTCTTCCTTCTCACTTTTATGTTCAGGGATTTCTTATTTAAACCACAAGCAATGAGAAATATTAGCGAGAGAACATTTATATCTGCACATCTTTAAAGAAATATGAAGATAAATCTTGGTGAGATAAACTACTGAATGTTCTCCCATTGCAAAATTTAAGGCAACTTTACTCTTTTGGTTATGGATGTGGTTCTTACTATTATTTATTATTAATTTTTTTTATATTGTCAGTATTTGAATTTCAAAAGAAAGTTTAATCTAGATTATTGGTTTGTCAAAAAAAAAACCTTAAAACCTTAGATTTGGTTCTTGTATTAGATACCGTGTGGCAATCCGGGTGTTGCAAAGCGAGTTTGGGTCCATTTTGTTGGATTTCATTATAATCTGACTGAAAGAGGCCATTGTTTTAATTTGTTTCCTTTTTAAAGTTCTATCAACTACTTATGAAACATGCAAGTATCGGTGGGAAATTTCATATTCGTTATAGCTCGCTCGGCCCAATCCCTCTCTTCTATGCATGGCTAGCTCAATCCACAGTTGAATCAATTGTGGGGTGGTAGGAAATCTTGCTTTCAATCATTCATGGTTGTGCCTCGCAGATTCCATTAATATGGTAAGGCTTGGAGTATTTATCGCCTGCTGCATTTCTTGGTGAAAATCCAGAAACGTACATTTCAGTTGTGTCTTAAATCACAATGTTTGTGCCCGTTATGAAAATGTTATTTCTATTTTTAGTGTTTCCTTAAATTGCGCCTTCTTTCTCACTCTCTCTCTCTCTTCTGCCCATTGTGAAAATATCATTTCATTTTTTTGCGTTTTCGGAACTCCCATGCCAATTTCCCTGGCTTTGAAACTACGTTCTATATGAGTTTCTCTCATTCATTTAAACCTAACTCTTAATTATCTTGAATATATATGTGTTCTTTTATATTTTTTATGACTTGTGTATCCATGAAATCTTGTATGAATTGAATTCAGAAACTGATATAGCATTTGTATATAAATTTACTATCAATTATTACTATAGAAATTAACTTTTCTCTGCAAATACAAATAATGTTTTACACCGTTGGTAGGACTTACTATGGTTCTCCTTGTTTGAGTTAACAGGGATCCTGTTGTAAGGAGTTCAATTAAAGAACTTGATTAGGGCGTATGTGCAGGATCATAAACTCATAGAAGAATTACTGAAAAGGTTTTTAAAATTTTAATATTATTTTCCAGCAGCACATGCAAACAAAGGTACTGTTGAAACACATTTTAAAATGACCCCATATCCTCTCCCTAGACACTACATTGCATTAAAGATGGCCCTTACAAAATCAAGACTAAAATAAAGTCAACTCATGTTATGGAGGGGAGCCTCTATCTAGCAGATTATTTGATGAGACAGTTTGTTTACAGAACCATTGTTTTTCATTTTTCAATCTAATTAATAAATGTCAACAACATAACCAAATTAATAAATGTCAACAGAACTAGTACTATTTTTCATTTTTCAATCTAATTAATAAATGTCAACAAATGATCATATCAATGCAAATAATCTGTTGAGTAGCAAGGGTGTTATGGAGTGGCTGGCCATTCCAGTATAGCAAGAATCCCTGACCAGGAAAGAGAAATCAGACCAGAAAGAAGAATGAGACAGTACTATTAAATGTTATCCAGAGATTGACGTAATGAACCACAGACAAAGCATGACAGCTAATATAGAATCTTTGATATTTGTTCGTCATAGTTAATTTTTTTTAATTAAAATTAAGATTATGGAACAAATTTTCATTCTTATAATTTAACTATCATTAATGCTATCAATATATTCTACACAAACTTTTAAATTATAAAAATTTATTACTTCTACTATAACTATATAAAACATAATAATTGAAAAATTAATATACTATTACTTCTACTCTAGTTTCTACTATAACTAAAGGCAAGTACTTAGCCACTACGTGGCACTTGTTTTAAAATGTTAGTATCGATTTGTTTGTGCTTGCCATTTATTTTTAGAATTTTTCTAATTTGATTATTTGTATTGATTTCAATTATTTAAAAAATTCCTACTATCTCAATTTGTTATTTTGTACTTAAGTATATTTTCCAATACAAATTATATATTTCTAATTTTAATCTAAATCTATCTTCTATATAATCACTATGCAAATAAGTGAATATGAAATAATTTTTTTAAATCTATTATCTATTTATTTGAAATTATCCTTCAAAAATTAAAAAATATACTTTTCTATCGGAATGTATCTGAGTAACCTTAATGCAACAGCAAAAGTCCCCAATGTCTCCATCTCGTGCTCCAAATACACTCTCAATGATGACTTCCGAAGAGCCCAAATGTGGTGGGAGCACATTGTCCATAAATTGCAATGTCCATAAATTGCAATGTCAATTGTTCAACTAAATATAATATTAAAGATATAATTGTACAACATTATTAAATTAGAATCTAAATGATAGTCACATTTAATTTTATAATGTTACTTCAAACCATTTGTGTAAGGTTCCTCTTATATACTTACTTGTTTTTCATGATGTATAAATGAGTTTCAATTTTGTTTTTGTTATAAATATGCTCAGTTTTCATAAATTGCAATGTCAATTATTCAATTAAATATACCATTGAGGATATAATACATAATGAGTTGCTACGTTAAATAATTGTAAGGTTCATTCTTATATACTTACTTATTTTTCATGCTCCATATATAGTTTCAATTTTATTTTTGTTATATGTTATAGAATTTATACATGTACATATTTTGATAATTATCTTATATTTGATAATTAATTTATAAATGTATATATTTTAACATCAATATTTTGAATCACACTATCATCAAAAGCATCATACTTAATTCAATTTATTATTTTTATATGATTATACTTAATTTTAATTAAGTAGTGGTTTAATCTTTTTTACATCAATAATATTTTGTCATAATTTTGTACCTTTAAGAATACAAATTATATGTTTTTAATTGTTAACCTAGATTTATCTTTATATATATTCACTACATACTTAAAATTATACCAAACAATTTTTTTAATCTATTATCTATCCACTTGAAATTATCTGCTAAATGCTTTAAAACATAATTATTTTAAAATTTAAATAATAAAAATTAATTTTATAGAGCTATCAGTAATTTATATAATGTTCTTTATTATTTTTTTTAAATAATTAAAACACACCATCTAATTTAGATTTTAAAAATCAAAATATGATATAAATAATTAAAATAATTATAACATTTTAAATAATATCTATAAATCTATATTTGATTGTAAGACTAAATAATATTTAACATTAATATAATATAATAAAAATATTTATATTCTTAAACAATTATCTATCTATAAATATAATAATATAACTAAACACCAAACTAAAATATGCATGTCTTAAACATATAACTAAATAGTGTAAGAAGACGTGACGCGCATGTTTGCAGAAGGAGTACAATCAGATTTAATCGGATCTAGTCACTGTACAAATAAGTCACCTCACCTATGTCCACTTAAAAATAATAATCAATTTTTTAAACAAAGTACACCTTAATTTGAGGTCCCCCTGTTTGTTCGTAGCGTTACATTCCCTCTGTGTAAATATTTTATTCCAGGTAATTTCAACCGCCAGCTTCCTCGTCATTGCTATGGAGGAAGGGAAGAGTAATTGCAAATTCCACTCAATTGCGTTTGCGGCTTCCACGAAATCCTCGCGCGTCCCAAAGGGGGGTTTTATACAGCTGGAAAACCGCTCACAAACAACCGGAAAACATTTTCGGACCGTGAGATAAATAAATTATGCTGACTGAAACAATGACCCCTTTTTTTAAATAAATGGGGTGTCTTATAAGATATTTAGAAAGAATTGAGTAAAGAGAAATGTAGAAGTGTGGTCAATTTTGTAAAAAAAATTAAAAGTTAAATCTTTTAAAAGAATTACAAATCTAGGTTAAATCTTTTAAAATATCCATAAAGAATTATAAATCTAAGTTGATTTTTTTAAAAGATGGATAAAGAATTACATATCTAAGTTAAATCTTTTAAAAGATGGGTAAAGTATTATAAATTTAATACTTTGATACTATGTCAAATTTGATATTTCAATTCAAGAACTTTCATAAATCACCTACAATTAATATTTTATTTTATTTTAAATGATTTATAAATATATTATCTTTATAAAAAATAAACAAAATTAATAAAATCTAGATAATTTATGGTATCTTCTAATTTTGAAAAAAAAAATTAAATATACTATAAATTTATTAGTGTGAAAAGGAATCCACTATATTTCAATTTAAAGCTCTCAAAACCAATATAAAATATGTTCTAGATAACAATAATAAGAGAGAAAACATTAATCAAATATCATATAAAAACAATGAATAAACGCCAAATCCAAAAATATCCCACGATAGATAAAGAGAATACAAGTTGATCAAATGCAATGAGAGAATTTGAACATCTCCATTTTATGTAAGTTGTTTTTGTTGCAAATCTTACAACAACAATAAAGGTACCCCAACATTTAATTAAAGGACGGGGAAGAAAAGGCACTAGTTCATTTAAGCAAAAAGTTCAAATGGCAATTTAACTCTTAAATTTTGCCCCCAAGTGGAAGGTGGTGACCAACTTCAACATCCTCATTTGTGTTGCCTTGTGATAACAAAGCTAAAGGACATAACCTATAGCATCGCATTTCAATGAGAGGACAAGGAAGGAAAGGAAAATGCTATCGAAACAAGAGATAATATTTATAACAATTTGTAAAACTACATTAATTGGCAATTTTACCATAGGCCCTTTTTTTGTAAAAATATCATGGTTATTTGTGTTGGCAAGTGATGTTTTGAGTACATTGAAAATCACTTGAGGGTTGTCATGTATGGCAACACACATGTTATAGTGATCGCATGGAGTAAGTATAAGTGTTGGAGACACAGTCATGAAAATGACTAAGTATACAATCAGATTTACAGTATACTGCAGTATTGGTGTGATCAACGAAGACAATATATGTTATGTTATGGCTTGCGAACTTAGAGGAAGACAATTTGGGATATGTATGACCTTCAATTAAGGTTGCATGTGTTTTGGTATTGATATCAGCAAGTTATAGTGATATGGAGGCATCTGAAGACAAAGGAATAGTGAAACAGGGCATATGAACAATCGCGATGATTAAGGGAAGGCTAGATGGAATGGTAATGTGCTAAGTCATATGAAGATTGTATATTGGGCCGACACTTTGGTATATAAAATCATCGACTCAATATTTATTATTTGCATAAGTAATTATTGTATTTTGTATTGTATTTAAGAGCCGACTGCATGACAGAATAGATATAAGTAAAGAGTGTTTAGTGGAAGCAATAAGTGAGAAAATATATGTATGAGGTATGGATGTGAATTTGGGATATTAGTAGTGGTTGATAGCAGATGCAAGATCAGAGATTGACAAAGCTATAACTGGAACTATCAAAGCGTAGTAGATGCTTGTATTGTTCACACTTGAAGAATACTTTTGTAATTGAATTATTGATTGTAAGAGTTGTAAGCTCAGTATACCTTTAACAGGGTTTTCTATACCCCTAATAGGGTTTCTATTCCTCTAACAAGGAAATGTACTATGTAATACTCAACTCCTAACAGGGCTAGATCTCCTAATTGGGATTCTATATTTTAGTGCATAGTTGTGGGTATCATCCCCACTGGGGTTTTCCCTTGGCCAGGGTTTCCTCAAAAAAAAAATGGTGTTATGAGTTATCTGTTATGTGTTTATGTTCTTTCATTTCAGCATTCATATGGTTTATTTGCAATTGGTTTAAGTTTAAATTAAAATGTTGTAATACTGATTCACCCCCCTCTCAGTATTACTTAATCCTAACAATTGGTATCAAACCTATTGGCCCTTGGAGAGAAAGCCTACTAGCTTAAGGGAGATTAGAATGGATTCAAAAAGTTTGCAAGAGAACTTTGAAGCAGCACTTGATGACCTGGACAAATAAAAGACTGAGAATGGCGAATTGAAATTCAAGTTAAGAAGAGTAGAAGGTTTTATCAAGAAACTAAAGGAACAACTTGAACTTTCAAGAAGTCAAAGACAAGACCTTATGGAAAAGATCAAGGAGGATTCAAACAATGATACATTAGACCAAGTAAAGAAGCTGGAGCAAGAAAAATAAACAAATTAATCTTGTGATGATTAAAGAGATCCAATATGAAAAGGATGCAAGATACAAAGTTGAAGAGACTCTAAAAGAAGTGAACATGCAGATAGGAGAGATGCAGATAGAACTTGATCACTAGAAGGACAAATGCTTGGAACTGGAGAAATACAATCAGATCATTAAAGGTGAACTCACTCAATCCAAGTTACACATTGAGAAGTTACACATGAGCAGTGATAAAGTTGATGAACAAAGAGAGAGAGAGACATAAACCTAAAAGAGACAAGACTGGAATTGGGTACAATGAAGGGGAATGTTTTAAGACTCATGAAGAACTACATGAAGCAAAGTCTGAAGAAAGACCTACTCTTGAGAAACCTAGAGATCAAATCAGTACTTTCAGAGGTAGATGCTTTGGATGCAACAAACTTGGACACATGAAAAGAGACTGTAGAGGTAAAGGCCCTTTCAAACCCTTTACTGGTTATTGTTATAATTGTTATGCATATGGACATAAGAAAGTAGAATGTAGGAAACCTGATTAGTCAAGAAATAAGAAAGATTACATCAGAGAAGAATCAATAGCGAAGATCACATGCTACAAATGCAATAACCTTGGGCATACTACAAGGTATTGTAAGTTGCAGGTTAATCAGGACAGGAGACCACCTACATGTTTCAAATGCAACAACTTAGGACACAGCAAAGTTTTGCAGGTATAAAGGAATGGACAATAGAAGAGGACCACCACTTGTGGTTATAAAGAAGAACATTGGTGACAGTGGTAAAAGTCTAAATGAATACATAGATGAATTCAAGAAACCAGCAGATGAAGATGATGGGAAGATATGGAAGGTAAAAGATTTCAATAAGGAATGGTTCAGTGAGAGGCAATAGATGCTATTGTGTCTTCGCTTGATGTCAACATTGCTACATCGACCTAAAAGGTCGAGCATGGCCTTAGGGGGAGCATTGGATGAAGACACCAGATTATATCCAGCCCCTGATTATGTGGAATGAGTTCATGTGAGCTTAGATATGGTATATACAGACATTATGGAGTCTATATATGTGATCGCAGCACTTGGAGATTCATATCCTATGAGCGCGGGATTTATGTTTGACTAGACAGTGTGTGAAGTTGAGCTAACTGTGATAAATGCATTTACTCACATTGTGAAGGATAAAAGACCTTGAAGCATATCATTTCTTCACTATTTGATAAGCGGCGACTAAGGAGAATAGAGTTAAGAAGCACATCAACCACCTAGCAACCACATTATGTGATCGATCGAAGCAAAAGTTCTGGAATTCAGTGTATTAAAGGTATTTAGATCATATACTCTATTAGAAGCTATGGATGCACATGTCAAATATGATGTTGTTGATAGACTAAGGTATAAGTTTAAGAGGCATCCTTTCAAGTCTTGTGAGGATGATCCTGAAGGAGCGCTTTCACAAACCCCTTATGACATCCTTCACGTAGAAGACATTAGGGCTTACATTCATTGTAAGTATGAGACTATAGGGGATGAAAAATCTATAGGGACATAGATGAGATGATAGAGTCTGATGGGAAAATGAAGGAAGAATTCAAACACTTAGAAGATCAATCAATCATAAAACTAACCCTCCTAAATGATTTCTGCAAGACTGAATGGTTCAAAATTATACTAAGCAAAATCCATGATCAATTCATCTAGATAAGAGAATAGCCTGTAAAGATATGTAGATAGCTAATTCATGAGATAACTAGTTTAGAAAACACTGGAGCCCTCCCTATGGCAGAGAAAAACATCCAAAAACAAGTTGAGACCCTAACTCGTTCCAAATGGGACAAGCGAGCGATGACTGTAAATGATATATTTCAACAAGATGTGAGATCGGTAGCAATGCTATTAGGATATAAGCTATACTACAATAGCAGACCTAACTCTATATCAACAGGGGTCTCATGATGGCTTACAGAATGGTAAAAGAAAAGACCAGATACAACCTACATGAGATCTTAGCACAACAATTCTTGGAGAATGTGAGGATTATTAAGAAGGATAAGTCAAAAGTATTCAGATTTGGTTCACTCTTGATTCACATGTACATTCATATTGAGAAAAAATTTCTTGGAATGCACCCTAGAGCATGGAAGGACAGTGTACCTACTGGTATACAAATATGAGAAAGCTACCAGAGACTGAACAAAAACTGGGTAGATGGTGAGTTGTTTGCAATGATTAAGATTCTTCAAAGGAAAATGAAGGAGAGATACAGGATTCCTAAGGAGTTAGTTGAGAGATATAATGACACAATCTGTTTCATGGTTGAAACTGATTGTGTATACTTTGAAGCAGTTGAGCCTAGGAAGAAATGGTGCTACCCTATGGGGTATGAGGTTAGTTCTAAGGTTTTCATAATGCAGATTGAACATGTACTAGCATCTAAGATAGAGTTGTAATGCCTCAGTATGTAGAAGCTATAACGCCTCACCAGGGAACCCAGGAGGACTGACCATCTAATCTCTAAGGATGAAGTCAATTTTTTTAAAAACTATTACAATGAACATTATCAAAAGAATTGATACAAATATACTCACAAAACATGAATGCAACATAAATGAATATTTCCTAGTCCTCACAGGTTCCCTAACACCGCTACTAATAAAATATTGATTATCTAATTACATTTAAGATTTTCATAATGAATTATAAGTCTAACATATTTATAAAACTTCATAATAAATGATCACTATCTCATGAACATGTTTCAGTGATTAGTCACCATCATTTAATTTACCAACATAATCCATTTTGTTATCTCTATTTGAGCATTAGATGTTGTCATTAGTATCAAATTGGATTAGTTGGTTATCTAAGATGATCAGTCGGTAAAAGGAGGAATAGTGAGCCATAATATACTAGTTGATTGAATATATGAGCCTTCATATTGAACATTCACAAGGCAGTACCGACAGTTAAAAGGAAATAGGTTTAACCGGGCACCAAAGAATATTTACCGAGCATTAGAATAAATCAAGCACTGAGCAGCATACACACCGAGCACCAGTGTATTCACTGAATAGAAAAGGTTATGTTTACTGAGCTATTCAGGAAATGGCATAGTAATCAAGAATGGCACATTTATCTATGCAAACGGCTACACAGATTCATAAAACATTTTACCAAGATCGAGGATTATTTATTATGGATGTAATCATTAAATGTAGTGATGATTCCTATGTAATACTCAGATCTAGGTTAATTTTGTACACCGTAGATCTTAGGTTTCCTAAGATATTGTAAACCTAATTAGGTCATGGAAATCATAGCCGTTTGCTATATATTTATAATTTGTGTCATTTTGGACATATAAAAGGAGCAAATCAGTCATATACAAAGAAGGAGATCTTGAAGCAGTAGCTGCCTTCAAGACATCAGAATTCAGACAAGGTTTTCATGAAAGAGCAGTGATCAGATATCCAATTCAGTTTATTCGGACAGTACAATACACATTAAGGTGATATCTATTCAGTATATCATAGATCTGATTCAAACAAAGTTTAGTTTTCATTTACATATATCTTTATGTTATTCTCTAAGCATTGTAATAGAGTTTGTAAAATCTCCTAACAGAGTAGACTTAACAGTCTGTTTGTAAATCTCTTAACAGAGTGCACACTCAAGTAGTGTTGTTTAAATCCTTTTACAAGGTAGATCTAGTCGATCTGATTGTTACTCCTAACAAGGTAAGATCACCAGAAGTGATCAAAACTTGTAGCCTTAACCAGAAAACTTTATTATCTGCAGTAGTGAAGAATTTGTGGGTGTCATCCCCACCGCAGTTTTTACCTTCTAACAAGGGTTTCTGTGTAACTAAAATATTGGTGTTATGTGTTACATTTCATGATTGATCTATTGTTTCATTTCATGTACTTTACACTTACAAAGTCATTTGAATGAATGTTGCATATAATGGATTCAGTTGGTTAGTTAGTTACTACTATTTGTAGATTGAGTATTCAGTTAAAAAAATTTGAGGGTACCGATTCACCCCTCCTCTCTCAATCCCTTATCTTTCCATTCCAACACATTCCTCATAACTAACTGTAGACACCTAAAAATCCTTTAGAAAATAAAGTATTTTTATTTTATGAAAAACCCTTGATGACATCATCATTTATTAATTAATTAATTATTTTATTTATTTATTTATTTTTATGCCATTAAATCTCTTTATCTTAATTAAAAATATTTAATTAAAAAATCCCTCCCAAAAATGTTTAAATCTTATTTAAACATTATCTCCTTATTTATTAATTATTTAATTAATAAATTGACCTAAAATCCAAAAAATAAATTATTTATTTATTTTTTCCCAAAACCTTGCCAAATTCTTTAAGACCACTAACCTCTTCTAGAATCTTCTAATCCTTCTTTAATTTTGATTAAAGGCTAATTCCATCATTTCCTAACCCTAATCCCAACTCAAAATATTTAATTAAGATTAAATATTTAATCCTCATATTTATTAAATTTATTTTTAATAAATATTCTCAAAACTAAACCATGGAAATAAATAAATCTTTATCTATTTCCTAAAATCCATATTTATCCTAAGGAAGTCCTAGACTCTTCTAAAAAGTCTTTAATCTTTGTCCCCCTAATCCTAATCCTAATCCCCCCCCCCCCCTAATCATGTCACATTCCCTAACCAAGGTTAGCAAACTCCTAAGCTTAACCCAAAGTCAACAAACTTCTAGAAACTTCTCTTGCATGCATTAAATGCATTAAAAGCCTCCTTATCCCTCTTACATGCATTTATGATGCATTTAAGAAGCCCCTCACCCCTTTCTTACACCCTTTGACTTTAGGCACATTTCCCAAATTGTGCACATCCCTCCCATCTTTCAACCCAATGCCCTTGTGACACTTGTCACAAGGAGGTGGCCCTAAACTAGCACAATCCATGTGCTCCCCTTTGAATGAATCTTGGCCTCTCTTAAGGATTTTGATCTTGGCCACTCATTCCTCCTTCCCAAAGCCTATAAATACTCCTCATTTCCAAGAGCAAAAGAATCCATTCACCTTTTATTTCAAGCAATGTTATAATGCTAGAATAGCTCTAAATCATTTAGCTTTCATACTAATTGTTAGTTTTAATCATTTTCAAGCATTTTTAGCTCACATCTTAGCATAGAACTAATGGATTAACTTAGTTTAATTCTTGTTTATGCATCATTCTCACATCTATTTTGGGTTCTAAAATCTACTTAATCATACTAGTTGCATAATCTTGAGTTCTTGAAGCCTTAGGGGCAATTTTGGGTGTTCTACCCAATATTGTGCCATATATGGGGTTTTCATAAAACTTAATCCTCCAAATCTACATTAGGAAGATGCTCTAAGTGCTTTGAGAGCATACCCACATTCCTTTAAATGAGCAAATCAAACAGTGCATGGGCGCATCTGTTTTAGCTCAATCTGAGGTGGCTTAGTTTAGAGTTTTCTTTGTTTTGGATTGATTTCATGCTAGGTTAAAATCAATATTTGTTTGGCTTGAGTCTTTTCAAAACAGGTATCCTCAAAAGCCTTGTCCACATTCTGGCACACCCGGTGGGACTCAAACCCATAAATCAGCTTGATTAGATCATACTTTGTACTCTCATATTTGTTGTTTTTCATGAATAATCTACAAGGAATAGGTGAAATGCCGCCTACACATAGTTCAGTCATGCCTACAAACAGTTTGATGATGCCTACAAGCTTTGTATCGACACCTATTTTCTGAAGATTTCCATCCTCAATAACTATTATTCCATCTCAAACTTCTTTTCTCTCGCCTATACAGAAGCTCCTGCCACCTGTAAACATTTCTCTGTCACCTATACAAAAGCTCCTGCCGCCTATAAACATTTCTCTGTCGCCTATACAGAAGCTCCTACTGCTTGTGAACATTTGTCTGTCACCTATACAGAAGCTCCTGCCACCTGTGAACATTTCTCTATCACCTATACAGAAGCTCCTGCCGCCTGTAAACATTTCTCTGTTGCCTATACACAAGTTCCTATCGCCTGTGAACTTTTTGTTGTCGCCTGTGCACAAGCTCCTGTTGCCTGTGAACTTTTTCCTGTCACCTGTGCATAATTTTCTATCACCTGTGAACTTTTTCCTATCGCCTGTGAACTTTTTCCTGTCGCCTATGCACAAGTTCTTGTTGCCTTTGAACTTTCAAGTTCCTATCGCCTTTGCTCTCATATTGACATTGGATTCATTTTTTTTAAGCAAAAGTCAAAAACAAATCTTGAATGAAAATAAGGGAAATAAACTTAAGTCCTAAGCATCATTATCATTTTGAAAATCAAATACAATCTTGAATGATCTAAATTGGAAAGAAAAGCATCCCTATTCCTTCTTCTTTGAATTTTAGCTCAAACAAACTCAATCTTGAATGATCTAAGGTTAAAATAAAGCTCTTTTCAAAATTCTAAATCAACACGTCAATCTCAATCTTGAATGATCAAAGAAAGAACTTGCAATCGCTCAAATCGCTTACTTTTTGGAGAAGGAACAAATCAAATCTTAAACACTTGTGTCTTCAATTTTAAAGTTCAAAAAACACTTAATCAATTTGGAAAAAAGAACAACTTGCTTGATGTGCATCTAGGAGCTTTAAAATTTTGTAAATCCTTGTTAAAGTAAGCAACGTAGAACATTTGGACTCGGACAAGTTCACTTGTTCTACTTTTAGCGAGGCCTGTCCAGGGAGAAAAGCGCTTCCTCCTCAGAGAACGACCTCAAACCGGTATCCCCCCAGCTGGTATATAAATAAAGTGAAGGAAAAAAGTACTCACTTATATCTCCTAATCCATGGGCGTTTTGTGCCAAATGCAAATGTCTAGGGATGGTAAATATTCATCCCCCAGCATTGTTGGCTAGGCTCTTAAGTGAGTCACAGGTAGTCAGCATAACTGGGTATGGAGACTCCACGGAACTATTAAAAACCTGATAAAATAGAGGCTACCCTATCTACATCTGAAAGTATCAAAATCCTTGTGCAAGGACTGATTCCAAGGGGTTTACCGGGTCGCCTCAAGATTACTCACCATTTGTATTCCCTTCTAGGGGGTACCAAGCTGTGGGCAAGCGATTTTGATACTCACCTTCCTTAGGTAGATCTACTTGAAGTGCTTGACAGTCAAAAACTTCGTGAAAACATTGTTGAAACATACACTTTTCAAAGCTTTATCAGAGTCAATTATCTTGTTTGTATCCTGCAAGGTTGCTTTGTCCCTTGTGGAGATTGTTTTTCCAAAAGTCTTGTTTATCTATCCTTTGTCGTTGGAAAAAATTGAATCAACCTACAAACTTGATACTCGGAAAATCTTGCAGAAATCAAATACCCAAAGCTTTACTATCAAAAATTTCCCCAAAGTTATGCCCAATTTGATCAAACATCTGAAAGCTAAGTTGCCCAAATCCAAAGATTATCAAGAGAAGAAAGTTGCAGAAAGAAACCTTAAGAGCCATCAATCCTCTATCCAAGCAACCCAAAAAGAAGAAAAATATCAAGAAAGACTTGATAATATTGGCTATAATGCAAGAG
The DNA here is from genome assembly GCA_027943335.1 of Chamaecyparis obtusa. Classification (NCBI taxonomy): domain Eukaryota; kingdom Viridiplantae; phylum Streptophyta; class Pinopsida; order Cupressales; family Cupressaceae; genus Chamaecyparis; species Chamaecyparis obtusa. The sequence goes on from BSBK01004460.1 coordinate 681,624, forward strand.
TCAAACAATTTGCCTACCGATTTCGAGTAAATCATCGCTACGTCAACCTTGAAAGAGAAGATTAGCTAGATCCATTGCATGTCCCATTCTACCTTCAAATCTCAAAATCCTATCTCGGCAGTCCTTCATCCTAGTCTCATCCTAGTTTCATCCCTGCATCATCACCAAACCTTAGTTGCATCCTAGAGTCCTTAGTTGCATACACCATCATCTTCCTAGCAGCATCATAGATCATCCATCGCAATTGCATCTGCATCATCCTTTTAGAAATAAAATTGTTCCATCATCCTTCACCATCTTTCCATCAACAATCCACAATCAGAATCCCATATCCTTCATCCAATATCCAAATCAGAACTCACCATCCTTTACATCAAATCCAGAGATCCAAATCCACAAGTACTTAGTCTTCAAAACCTTTGAGTTGTTTCCATCCCTTATCCCAAATCATAAATCACCCCCTTTTTGATAGAGCATTGTCTAAAGGAAATCCAACTTGTCCTTGCACAGCCTCATCATCTCAAGCAAGAGATTGGCTTGCATTGATAAGAATCTAGTTGACTGAAGATCATTAGTCTATCCTAGGTTGGCCAAATCCTATCACTGATCCTCCATTGGGAAAAATAGCAGCTCATTGTTGACACTTAGTAGTCTTCCACCAGCATCCCACCAATCCTCCACCCAATCTTGACCCAAATCAGAGTATCCCACTAAGCCTTCATCATTGCCAAGCTTTTTACCAATCTATCACCATCTTCCATCAAATCTTCTGCCATCTTTGATTCATATCCAAGCATCCCATCAATCCTTGCATTACATTCTAGAAGTTCATCCATCCTTAGAAGTTTCTTAGCTTGCATCCATCATTTTTTAGAGTCTTTTAGGAAACATCTTGCATCCATCTAGCATCTGCATCTCCATGCCTGTCGAGACAAGATCTAGATCTAGGAAGTGAAGGAACATGAATCCTTATCCAATCGCCAGCTCATGTGATCCCAACAATTTTACCAATGCGATGGTAGCCTATGATCCCCAAATACAAACTGGAAATACATGGGATGATCCCAATATCCCCTCAGCTCCTCTGGCAATAGAAACATTTGTGAATCATCCAGAAAATCCACCACTAGTCAATACACACATGGCCCAAAACCAGAAAAGCATGTTCACTAACTTTGCACAAAGGCATACTCCCATTCCGCCATATCTCCATCCTCGCATTCCCATAAGCACTATCCAAATAACAGCACAAGTATACTCTCCATTCATCCAACCTTGCAAACATCTCAAGCAACCTCCACCATTCCTCTTCTTTTGCAAGGAAGCTTCGCCAGTCCTATAACACAAGTTGTAACACCATCTGCTCCATTCCCTATCACAGGTACTTCCGACATGGCCACTTAAGCTCTTGCACAAATCCAACGCTTGTCACAAGATCAACTCCCACCTCTTACACAAACCTTTACACAAGAAATTCCACCACCTTCCATAAACCAAGCAACACCTTTCTTTCCAAGAGGGATGCAATCATCCTTCCCCCTCACTTCACAAGTTCCCACATCCACACCTTTTATGCCAGGAGGGGCGCAATCGTCTTTCCCTTTCACTCCACAAGCTTTAGCATCCATACCATCTTTTCCAGGGTCAACGCAATCATTTCCCTCCTTCACCCAACAAACATCAATGTCATCTATTACAGGGGCAGCGCAATCACTTCCCTTTCATACTCAGCAAAATTCCATTTCAGCATCACCCTTTTCATGGGGAGCGCAAACGTTCCCTTCCTTTCCCCCCCAGCAAGCATCTACCCAGGCACAAGCCCAGAAAAATGCCTTCACCACAAGAATGCCTTCACCACAGGAATGCCTTCCATGGGTTTTTCCAATCCACCATTCATGTCCCAAACTCCCATCACATCTACCTTCCCGGCATCTGCTGCAACATAATTCCCACCTCACACTGGTCCTCGTTGGGGTCTCACTCAAGAAGACATGAAAGCCTTTGGAATACCAACTCACTCTCCTACATCCGTGTTTGCAAACCAACAAGCCATTTTCTCCCAAGCAACACAGCAACCACCATCATAGCCCCCACCAGTTTCATCATTCGCAAACTATCCATTCACAACACCTAGTGCTTTTCAGCAAGTTCCTCCACCTCAACAGTCAAGTTCCTCTCATTTCACAAGTTATCTTGCCCAGCCACCCTTCACTTCTAGCTTCCCTACATCAGTTCCACCCTTAAGCAATGCGGGAATGCACCCAACCTATATTAGCCAACCAAAAATCCAAGTTCAGCAAGGGCCATCCTATCAGCAAGCTGCATCATTCCACCAACCTCCCCCATAGCAACCATACTTCCAGTCACAGCAACAAACCCCCATCATTCCCCAGCAGCAGCAAGTTTCCTCTTACCAGTTATAGCAGCAAGTCCCAGTCATCCCACAACACCAGCAAGCAGTCTCATATCCACCACCGCAATATCCCCCTATGCCACATCAGCAGTATCCTCCCCAACAAACATCACTCCAAAATCCACTCCAATCCACCTATCCCGCTGGGCAATCTCCATATCCCACTCCACAATACCCACCTCAAATGGAACTACCCGCTCAAACACCAATCAATGCTGAGTGGGAAGCCATGAAGAATGCTCTTAAAGAGCTTCAAACCGATACTGAGAACAAAACTTACAAGTTTGAGGAGGTGTGTCCTTATCGGTTTGACCGATCCATTGCCGCTATACCTTTCCCCAAGCACTTTGAGACACCTAAGTTTGATAAATATCAGGGGAAAGGAGATCCAGTTAATCATATTAAAAAATTCTATATGGCGTGCCAAGAAGTGGCTTATAGTGATAACTATCTCTTACGCCTATTCCCCAAAAGCTTGGGAGGAACCGCTGTTGAGTCGTTCTACAAAATACCATCTGGGACTATCACAACCTTTGCTGAACTTTTTGAAAAGTTCATTGTCCATTATGCCCACAATGTTGAGAATGAGTTGACCTTGTTAGATCTCTGCAACTCAAAGCAGAAAGAAGGAGAAAGCCTAGTAGAATACTTACAACAATGGCAAAACCTTACCACTAGGTTATCATACCAACCACCTGAAAAGAATTTAACCAAAATCTTTATTGATAACCTGCTTCCTAAGCTGTCCCACTTCATGAGGATGAATTGTCTCCAAACCTATCAAGATATCAAAAGCAAGGGGATAGGTATTGAAAAGGCCCTCCTAGATGAAGGCATGATCCGACACTTCAAAAATGATTCCCAAAATAAACCCAGCAATGATAAATCCCATTACTGGAATGGTTACAAGAACATTATTAATGATGGAGCCACTGATACCAAGCATGTTCAATTTGTTGTGGCTAGTCCTACACCAACTCCCGCATACCAACAGCAACAAGCACCCATCTATCAGCAACCTCCTCAAGTCCATCAGCAACCCATGCAACAATATCATTCTTAGAATACTCAGCAGAATTCTCAGCAGCAAGCACCTCAAGCTTATCAAGGTAATCAAGCCAATGCTATTAATGTTGCTCCCAAAAAAAACAAGCCTAGAGCTCATAACAATCCAAGGAAGACATTCACCCCGCTAGGGGAGCCCCTGGATGTTATCTTCCACCGAATGGCCAAGGCCAACTTGATCACATTTCCACCAATCTAGCTAGTTGATGATACCACTCCCAAGCCCGATTGGTACAAAGATCACGAGTACTGTGATTATCATCGTGTCAAAGGACACACCACCCTGAAGTGTATGAGACTCAAAAACTATATCCAAGATCTCATAGATCAAAAGAAGATCTAAGTAGATACACCCGCTCAAGCCTCGCCAAATGCCAACTTACAAATATATCAGAATGTGTTCCCACAACACAATGCTGGGAAGAACCAAGCCAATACCAATCATCCCCAGAATCACGGCAAAGGCAAGCAAGAAGATCACACTACTGCCTACATTAACTATGATAAATTTGTTGGATGTATAACCCAAGTTGAGCCCATAGTCAATGCCATCCATGTCAAAGGAGTGGATCGTCAATGTGTTGTTACTACCTACAGAGGCTGGATAACTGTCGCTGGTGCCCGTCCAAGGCCAGTACATAATGCACACAATGCACAGTACAACCTCATAGAACATCTTGGGAACACACCAGCCCAAATATCCATCTTGGACCTTCTTCACACTTCACCCCTCCATCAGGAGATCCTTGACCAAGCTCTCAAAGAAGGACATGTCCCCACAGACATTAACACCACCCAGTTCGAGACCCTTGTGGGTCATCTATCCGCAGCCTGTGCTTTGTCCTTCAAACCATCCGACATACTAGACGTTGCACCTAACCACACTCTCCCTCTCCACATTGCTGTTATGGTCAGAGACTTTGCCATCAAACGAGTCTTAATAAATAATGGCTCAGCCTTGGACTTGTGTACTTTGAAATTCATTCAGCAAATTGGGTTCACACAGGCCAATATAGCACATGAAATAATCACTATAAAAGCCTATGACAACTTGGAGTGTACCTCTAAAGGTACTATTACTTTGCCTATTCAGCTAGGCCCAGCAACATAAGATACTATTTGCCATGTTGTTGATCTTGACCTACCATTCAATATCCTCCTAAGCCGACCATGGATTCATTCCATCAAGGCTGTACCATCTACTTACCATCAGTGCATCAAATTTCCACATCAAGGCACTGAGATTACCATCCATGCTGATCCCCAACCCTTCGCATATTGTCATGCAATGGAAGCATCATTCCCTCATTCCACTCATTGTCCTGGAACCAACATTGGAACTTCTATTGCCAGCTCGTCCTGATCCCATTACGATCCAGAGACCATCTTTGCTTCCACCCTCTCTTCCGTCAAGATCAATAACCAGGGCTGTGGTGAATACAGTCTACATGATGCATTTGTCGTAGGGGCCCTCCCGCTTGATCCGCATACTCAAGGGCACCCGAGTCACCAAAGCAAGCCTATTGAAGAGCTTCATGAAATCAAGAGAATCAGATCTATGACTTTTGAATCCCATGGCAACATAAATAGTCAAGAAATGGATCCTGACATCAATAGGTGGTTGTACAAAGATCCCCCACCACTTGACACTCAACTTCTTGGCTATTTCAAAGATAAATATCCGAAACAACATAAGTATACCACTGAACAATGCAACTATCAAGGCGGTGGTCTAGGACCACAAGAAAGCGGCAGCCAATACCCAATCATAGCATCCAAAAACCCACAACATCAGGGTCTTGGCTTTAATACCCCTCACCTGCATATACAAGGGCCCAATACCACAACTGGGGGCACCAACATGACTAGCGTTCCCCTATTGAATAGCTAGGATGACCTCGTAGAGATCAAAGACATCCCTGAAGAGAAAGAAATTAGATCCTATGACGATATCTTTGATGATGACACCCTCCTGGGGACTTCTGTCCTCCAACAACTCACCATCAATCTCATAGAACTTCCCCTCACCCACCCTGAACTCATAGATTGGGACCAACCAAGCGTCACACATGTCGATGAGTTCCAAAGCATGGAAGCACTCCTAGAATTCATGGGGGCATCAGGCCCACACTCAGTTCAGGATTCAAAGTCAACTCACATCTATAAGCTTGACCCAGAAGGATACTTTGGGGAGGAGGCAAGCTTTAGCTGCAAAAGAGGAATAGAAAGAGTAAAACATGAATCTTTATGTGGAAACCCTTATGGGGCACATTCTGATTCCAAAACAATAAAAATAAAGAGCGTATCTTCTAGTGAAAACTTGGCAATTTAAGCACTAGAAGATGAAGACTTGCCTCTTCCTCCCATCCAGGATTACAGACCAGAGCAGTCACCTATCATCATAGACGAAACCAAGCTAGTCAACTTGGGTATAGAGGAATATCCGAGAATCACCTATATTGCGGCCAATCTAACAGAGCGTGAAGAAATGGCTTTGATTGCACTCCTTAGAGAATCAATCATAAATTTTGCATGGTCATATGCACACATGCCTGGGCTTGATCCTAATCTTGTAGTCCATCATCTAGCAGTGGATCCTAATGTCAAGCCAGTAAAGCAGAAGCTAAGGAAAATGCATCCAAAAGTAGCCTTATTAGTCAAAGCAGAGCTTGAAAAACTCCTCCAAGCCAAGATTATCAGAGCTATAGATTACTCAGATTGGATCTCCAACATGGTACCTATCACAAAGCCTTCAGACGACATCAGAATATGCATAGATTTCAGGGACTTAAACAAGGCATGTCCTAAAGATGATTTTTCGCTACCAAATATAGACATGATTGTAGATCTTACAGCGGGTCATGAAGTGTTGTCACTAATGGATGGCTTTTCAGGATATAATCAGATTCGTATAGCAGAAGCAGATCAACATAAAACAACATTCACAACTCCATGGGGTACCTTCTGCTACAACATGATGCCATTTGGGCTAAAGAATGCAGGAGCCACATATCAGAGAGCAATGATAGCAATCTTCCATGATATGATCCACAAGATCCTCGAAGACTATGTGGATGATATTCTTGCAAAATCTAAAACACGAGGTGAACACCTAAGTATTCTTGAGAGTGTGTTCGATCGCTTACATCATTATGGCTTAAAGCTCAATCCAAAGAAGTGTGTCTTTGGTGTTACATCTGGAAAGCTTCTAGGTTTCATAGTATCATGACGAGGCATAGAGATTGACCCTAAAAAGGTCAAAGCAATAACAGAAATGCCTCCACCAAGAACACTCAAACAACTCAAAAGCCTACAAGGAAAGCTTCAATCAGTGCGTCGGTTCATTTCTCAACTAGCAGACAAGTGCCAACCTTTTATGCATCTCTTATGCAAAGACACAAGCTTCAAATGGGATCCCATATGTCAGAGAAGCTTTGATAAGCTCAAGGAGTATCTAGCCAATTCTCCAATCCTAGTACCACCAGTTCCAGGACGCCCTCTCATACTCTACATCTCGGCAACCACTACAACACTAGGGGCACTCCTAGCTCAGCATGATGATGAAAACAAAGAAAGAGCCATCTACTACATTAGTCAAACTCTTGTCGGCTATGAGCTTAATTACTCACCCATGGAAAAAGCATGCCTTGCAGTGGTTTTTTCCACTCAAAAGCTTAGACATTACATGCTCAGTCACACAATCAGGCTCATTTCAAAGGTGGACCCCCTCAAATATCTACAATCAAGGAAAAATCTCACAGCCCGTATGGCAAAATGGGTCATGTTACTCAGTGAGTTTGACATCCAGTATATTGATCGAAAAGCAATCAAAGGGCAAGTCATTGCCGATCAGCTAGCAGAGGCACCACTGGTGGATTATCCACTAATCATGGAATTCCCTGATGAACACTTATGTATGATCGAAGAACAACCCATGTGGAAACTATACTTTGATGGCTCCTACACATCACATGGATCAGGGGCAGGAATCCTATTCGTCACATCTCAAGGTGACTACATCCCAAAATCATTCAAGTTGGGATTCCCATGTACCAACAACATTGCAAAATATGAGGCACTCATCTCAGGTCTCAAAACAGCCATTCAGTGGAATATCATAGAACTGCAAGTGTTTGGAGATTCACAACTGATTATCAAACAAGTCCTTGATGAATATCAAACAAAGGATCACAAGTTGCTACCCTACAAAGAACCAGTGGACAGACTGAAAGAGCATTTCTTGAATCTACAGTTCACACAAATACCAAGACTTCAGAACAAAGCAACTGACGCAATGGCAACTATTGGGTCCTTGTTAGAAATCCCACACGACGCATCACAATATGAATTCCTAGTCGAGCAGCTACATACACTAGCTTATGAGAACGCCGATGCAGAAATGGTGTGTGTCTTGGTTGGTCCTCAATCCCCATGGTACCACGACATCCATGCATATCTAAAGAATGGTATCATATCTCCCCATCTCACCAATAACCAACGCCAAAACCTTATTCACAAAGCTTCCCGCTACACTCTTGTAGCCAACACCCTTTATTGTCGAGGATATCACAATATCCTCTCTAGGTTTTTAGATTCAAATGAGGTCGTCCTGGCTTTACAAGAGGTGCACGTTGGAATTTGCGGTGCCCACATGAGTGGCATGGTTCTAGCTAAGTAGTTGTTTCAAGTTGGGTATTATTGGCCAACCATGGAACATGATGCTTGTGAGTTTGTCAAAAAATGTTTACCATGCCAGCAGCATGCAAATTTGATTCATGCACCAGCACAAGACTTGCAGCCCATTGTGCCACCTTGGCCATTTTCATGTTGGGGCTTTGACCTTGTCAGCTTAATCACTCCCCTCTCCTTAGATGGACACAAGTACATAATAACTGCCACAGAGTACTTCACCAAATGGGTTGAAGCGATTCCACTCACCCTAACTACTGGCATCCAAATATCCAAGTTCATCCTTTACCACATTATCTACCACTTCGGCATCCCATCTACCATCTTCACAGACCATAGCACACTTTTTGAAAACTAGCATGTGAATGATCTGTGTGCCAGACTCCACATCCATCACCGTTTCTCTAGTCCATATTTCCCTCAAGGCAATGGCCAAGCTAAGGCAACCAACAAAACTATCTTAAAAATCCTCAAGAAGGTTGTTAATGATTCTGGTCGTGACTGGCACCTCCAAATCAATCCTACCCTTTGGGCCTACCGCACTTCTTATTGCACTCCCACAAGCACCACCCCATATTCCCTTGTATATGGTGTCGAAGCCGTTTTGCCAATCGAGGTCGAGCTCCCATCATTGCGAGTCTCCATGAAGAACTACACCACTGATGAAGACTATCGTGTGGCCCATCTCACACAGCTAGACCTGTTAGACGAAAAGAGACAGCAAGCATATGATCACCTGGTTGCATACCAGAATCGACTCAAAAGGAGCTATAATAAGAAGGTCCATCCTAGACAGTTCCAGGTTGGTGACATGGTCCTCAAAGAAAATCAAAAGGTCCAAGCAAATAGAGAAAAGAAAGGCAAGTTTGAGCCTACTTGGCTGGGCCCCTATGTTGTCACAGCATGCTTCGACTCCGGAGCTTATCAACTATCTACACCAGAAGGTGAGCCTTTGCATGACCCAATCAACATCATACATTTGAAGAGGTTCTATGCCTGAACCAGATCCTACATATTCAGAAAATCCATAAAAATTGAAAAAAGCAGAAAAATACAAAAAAAGAAAAAAAGAAAAGAAAAATAATCGTTCAATGGTGAAAACTTGGCAATTCAAGCACCTTGGACAAGTATGTTGGTGAAAACCTGGTAAACAGGCACCATACATAGTGGACCGAGTCATTATCTATCAAACTCCCATCCCCCCATCCCACCATCTTAGTCCTTTTTCTACCATCCTCATCCCCATCCACCATCCCCTAGCATTCCTCTTTTTTTATAATCCTCAAGCAAATCCACAATCCCACCTGCACATATCTTGTACCCTATTTTTGTACCCTATCTTGTACCATATCCTGTATAGTGAGATCTTCCTATCCCCAATCCTGAGCTTCTGTACATATCCGTTGTATATCTCTTTTTTCGTCCATTATACATATCATCCCTTTTTGTTGTACATAGTCCTTGTCAGTCCTGCAACAGCATTTGATCCGAAATCTTGTCCTGCCCGGCCTTGTACTTCAGCAACATCAATTGTCGACTATTCTTGATCACAATGATTATTCTTTAACTTCATCATTTGCCAGCGAACAACAACACTCATTCTCTCATCAATCAGTGGGTCCTTGAGGATATATCCTTCCTCTTGTCCGACCTAATCTTCCACCAATCACACCAGGTCCGTGTTGATGCATCCTTCCACACGTTCAGACCAATCTTCCTACCATCAATCCAATCCGTCACATCAAATCTCTCTCCTTGGAAAAGGATGTCCTTTTGGAGTTCTCATTTTGGTCTTGGCTTTTGTCCTTTGGATCTTGTTAATCTTTTACGGCTTCTCGTTGTTCTCTACTCAAAGTCGCCATGATCCTTTATATCATGGTGCACTGCGAATGAGGATAATCTGGGGCAAGGTCTTTTGATCTTTTGCTTCTACCTGTGAGTCAGTCGTGTGTTTGTGGTTTCTTCAGCATCGTTTCCACCATGCCTCCTCTAGGTTTCATGTGTGATGCTGGGGAAACCCTGCGTGTCTTTTTAGCGTCAGTCCTATGCAACATTGGTGACAAAGCCTCGTGATCCTAGTATCCTTGGCAGGTCTCTCGCATTGCTATATTAAACTAGGTTGTGCTCTCCACATTTGCACTTGGAGCTTCCCCCAATCCCTTGCATCCTACATCATATAGATTAATCTTGCATCTTGCATCTCTCATGTAGCTGCATCCTGCATTTTGCATTCCATCTCATCTTGCATTCACCCATCTTTGCTCTTGGAAGTTTGGTTATTTATCTCTCCTTCTTCCTAGGTCCTTCTTTCTCTGTTCCTTTCAAGAAAATTCCACAACATTTACTCCTTGCGTTATTTTCTCGAGGGGGCACAACCCCTTATTCCTCTAAATTTTAGCCTTGGGCATCTTATTTTCTTGTCTTTGACGCCATGCCACTTGCGGCATCGCATCAAAGAGGGGCAAAATGTAGACATCTAAAAATTCTTTAAAAAATAAAGTATTTTTATTTTCTGAAAAACCCCTGATGACATCATCATTTATTAATTAATTATTTATTTAATCTATCTATTTATTTTTATGCCATTAAATCCCTTTATCTTAATTAAAAATATTTAATTAAGAAATCCCTCCCAAAAATGTTTAAATCTTATTTAAACATTATCTCCTTATTTATTAATTATTTAATTAATAAATTGACCTAAAATCCAAAAAATAAATTATTTATTTATTTTTTTCCAAAACCTTGCCAAATTCCTTAAGACCACTAACCTCTTCTAAAATCTTCTAATCCTTCTTTAATTTTGATTAAAGGCTAATTCCATCATTTCCTAACCCTAATCCCAACTCAAAATATTTAATTAAGATTAAATATTTAATCCTCATATTTATTAAATTCATTTTTAATAAATATTCTCAAAACTAAACCATGGAAATAAATAAATCTTTATCTATTTCCTAAAATCCATATTTATCCTAAGGAAGTCCTAGACTCTTCTAAAAAGTCTTTAATCTTTGTCCCCCTAATCCTAATCCTAATCCTAATCCCCCCCCCCTAATCCTGTCACATTCCCTAACCAAGGTTAGCAAACTCCTAAGCTTAACCCAAAGTCAACAAACTTCTAGAAACTTCTCTTGCATGCATTAAATGCATTAAAAGCCTCCTTATCCCTCTTACATGCATTTATGATGCATTTAAGAAGCCCCTCACCCCTTTCTTACACCCTTTGACTTTAGGCACATTTCCCAAATTGTGCACATCCCTCCCATCTTTCAACCCAATGCCCTTGTGACACTTGTCACAAGGAGGTGGCCCTAAACTAGCACAATCCATGTGCTCCCCTTTGAATGAATCTTGGCCTCTCTTAAGGATTTTGATCTTGGCCACTCATTCCTCCTTCCCAAAGCCTATAAATACTCCTCATTTTCAAGAGCAAAAGAATCCATTCACCTTTTATTTCAAGCAATGTTATAATGCTAGAATAGCTCTAAATCATTTAGCTTTCATACTAATTGTTAGTTTTAATCATTTTCAAGCATTTTTTAGCTCACATCTTAGCATAGAACCAATGGGTTAACTTAGTTTAATTCTTGTTTATGCATCATTCTCACATCTATTTTGGGTTCTAAAATCTACTTAATCATACTAGTTGCATAATCTTGAGTTCTTGAAACCTTAGAGGCAATTTTGGGTGTTCTACCCAATATTGTGCCATATATGGGGTTTTCATAAAACTTAATCCTCCAAATCTGCATTAGGAAGATGCTCCAAGTGTTTTGAGAGCATACCCACATTCCTTTAAATGAGCAAATCAAATAGTGCATGGGCGCATCTATTTTAGCTCAATCTGAGGTGGCTTAGTTTAGAGTTTTCTTTGTTTTGGATTGATTTCATGCTAGGTTAAAATCTAATGTTTGTTTGGCTTGAGTCTTTTCAAAATAGGTATCCTCAAAAGCCTTGTCCACACTAACTAATGGAATTTCATAACATATGTAAACCATCTTATAAATTTAGTTTCATATAGACATTAGGGTAAATATTATCATTCATTATCACATACCCTACCATCTAGATGTATATTTTAAGGCACCAACCAAAATGTTCCTAACTCATTCTTAATATTAATCATAAGTTAACAATATGTGAGTCAATTTATTGAGTTACTATCATAGGTTACATTGAACCAAAAATGTATTGTTCTTATTTTCTATAAACTTTCCTTAATATTTGTCATCTCATTTCTTAATTAAACAGCTATTTCACGATTGTAATTCCATCATCATTTATCACTTCCTATAGTCCTTATCTAACAATAACATTTCACTTATTAACCAAACATTTCATAGTATTCCTTTTTAGTCTATTATATGAGAGAACTTACTTATCACATCAATACAAACTACGTCTCCTTATCCACAAAACAATATGGTTAAATTTTTATGCAAGAGATCATTTACTTCATTACAAGATAACATAGGGAGGGGGAAAATGACAAATTCCAACTTATTTTAACATTGATAACAAAAATAAGTAAGAGCATAACTTTTCCCTTCATTTCACCTAGAAATACCCATTCCCATTACATTGATTTTCCCTTCATTTACATTTCATTACATTACCAAACAAGGGCTTTCAATAAATAAATACATTAGAATTACAATTCATTGAAGTACATGATGCAGAAGTAGAATCCTTGACAGCTTCCAAGCATGAATCCAAAGGTAAAGTCATCCATGAAACCACAAACAATACCTCAATAAGATTAACCACCCAACCATGTGAAACTTGTGAAGTTCCACTCCCTACTAGGAGATAGAACCAAGGTACTCTCAAGACTTAAGGAAATCTAAGGCCAATGAAACCAAGAAAAAAAAACTCAAAAGAGAAAGAGTAAAGCACATGAAAAATCACCATGCTACAACACCAAGGTCAAGGTTCTAGGATACCACCTAAGTGAGTGTCATCACACAACCTGTGCATTGGGATCCTCCCCTGGAAACCATGTAACCCCATTCCCCTCTTTATGAATAAAGATCCACCTTGGCAGTTACCCATGGTCCTGATACTCCAATAGGTCTATGTGGAAATTATCACATTATATTTTCTTTCATTATCTTTTGAATCCCCCCTCCCAAGTTATTTTAAGGTTATCACTTGATTACAAAATCACCCATAGGATCATCTGGCAACCACTTTGGGTTCCAACACCCATGGTGAGCCACTCACCTAGGGTACCTAGTCCCCTACCGCAACACAATCCAAAAGAACAAGGAATCACTTCAAATATCCTAATTCATAGGTTTAGGAAACTCTTCGGCACACTTAAGCCCTCAAGATGATTCCTAACCTTATCCATAGGCAAAATATGAATAAGAACAATATATGGCCATAAAAATACACCTTGATAATGATATGGAGCTTTCTCATACACAAAATCAAAGATAGAACATAGAAGAAAATAATACCACCTGAAATAAATTATCAAAAGGAAGAGTGATAAAATGACATCCTAAACCTTCCAAAACTCAATAACAATTAAATAGGAGTTTAACCAGTATCCAAACATAAAATTCACATATAATTTAAAACAACACATGAATACATAATCACTCCCAATATTAGATAGTGACAAACTCATCAAGCCTACACATTAGATACAAATACTTATTTCTAGACTCCATTACGAATATTTTTAAACTACCTTACTTATCTACAAATATGATCAATAATAGAACATAAACAATAACAAAAACATTCCTACAATAAATCACATAGACAAGAAAATTATTTCTAGTTTTAGACTCTACCTGGAGTCTTCCAGAGAATTCCCTTGGTGTTAGAGAAATTCCATAAACTTTTAGATTGTCCAACTTCCTTCTTGTTGTCCTCTTGGATAGACCCACGCATAGATATCTATAACTTTTGAACCGCATTATATTTCTTTGATCACTCTGGTGAGAAGTGACGCAATTGGGTTCTTACCAACATATTAAAAACTTAGCAAGATCCAATGGTTGGTTAGAGAGATATGGCCTCTACATCATGACTATATTTTTCTTGCAACAATTGTTTCTCCAATTTATCAGAAAAATAAAACATTGTTATCTTCCTCAACTCTTGATGAATAACATCATTTTCAAATTGAAATACATCTTCTCAGAATCTCCATAACCAGATCTCCATGATATTATTTTTCCTTTTTCTCATTTTCTTCAAAAATCTCCCTCCTCCATGAAAAATATTTTACCTTATACATGTAGACAACTATACGGTTGGAGGAGTTGCTTTACGAGAAACAACTTCTCCAACATCCATAGTTGGTTTCCAAATTAATTAATTATTCTCATGAATGATAGGTTACAAATTTAATTATTTATTAACTTAAATAGGCTTATGAAGTAACCAATTATACTAATGATAAGAAAGATTATCAAGTAGATCACATAGCCCAATGGTAACTAGTTAGCCTTATTCGTAAGAGATCTTGAGTTTGAATCTCCTAGAAAGCTTGTTTTTCCAATTAGGCATAATAATATTAGTTATTCTATTATTTTATTTTATATCTCAATACAATATTTACATCACAACTCTAATTATACATATACATATCTTTATACATACACAAATATATTTATATATACATAGGCATATATGTGTGCACCCATATATACATACATATACATATATTTAGTCACACCATAAACTTATTTAAACACATAATATATCTATTATATTTATTTATTTATTTTGAAAGCATCTCATCATCTAATCAAATATGAGAAAGCATAGAGTTCAAGTATGATGTCACTAGGGTATAAGAACCCATAATACAAATTATTACTAATTAATTACAAGACAAGGGTCGGATTGAATCCATAATATGATCCATTAGGTGATTTGGGTTAATCCTGAATCAATAGTTAACATCACAATCATTCATAAAATCATACAAGAGTGTTTATTATGACTAGGTAGATCAAAGAATAGAAGAAACCTAATCTTATGGCGATTTTTTAACAACATATATACTCTATCTAGAACATAGTCATAAAAGTGTCTTAATCAACTTAATTCATCCAAGTGTACTCAAACCATCAAAAACAAAATTCCTCACACAACAAACCTTGTAGATTATTCCATAACACAATATTCATAAAATATCATGAACACATAGCAGGCATCACTACTCAAGGACAATTATACATTAAACACTTATGTGGAGATGAGATAGATTGGATTAGTAACTTCAATCAAAATCGTTTAATAGAGAATACAAGTCCAAACTTCCAAAGCTATATACTCCTCCCTTGCTGACAAAGAGGAGATTTCTTGTCACATTAATTCTTTCTAGAATGTTAATTACAACTCTTCCCTTTGGCATAAATCTTTTTAATGTCTATGGGGCAGGCTAGTGGATCGTAAGAAAAAAGTGTATTATGTGGAGGTTTATTCTCCATATACTTCCTCTTTAAACTCCTAATGGGGGATTCAATTAATGTACAGTTTGTAGAACTCCTGAGACATTGGAACACCTATTCTTTGAATGCATGTTTGCTAGAGAAGTATGGAAAATATTTTGTTTTTCTATTAATACGAATATTACTACTTTTGAGACTATTCTTGGTAATGTATTGGGCCTTAGGAAGACTTTCAATGTATTTTTATCTTGGCTTTCACCTGAGATTATTTGGATTATTTAGAAGTTTAGAAATAACAATGTGTTTAGTGGCGAGGCTAGAACTCTTATTGAGTTTTTGAGGAGACTCATTTTTTTTGACATTGATATGCAAGTTACAGTTAGTATGAAGCTTTCTAGGAGAAACTTTGGAAATTTTCTACAATATGGAACAATAAGGATGTTTAGATGGGAGATATCTCATGGTCATACATGGGTGAGGAGAATAGAGGAGAGGACTCCCTTTGAGACTTCTCTACAAAACTTTATGACTGAGCTTGTTTAGCAGAGAGAGAGAGAGAGAGAGAGAGAGAGAGAGAGAGAGAGAGAGATGGTGGTACAACATATGCACCTTTAACAACAGTTCCATTGGTTGTTATTCCACCTATAACAACTCAAGCACTGGCCCTATACTAGTGATAGATAGATTTGATCACCCATATAGTCAGCAAGTCCTAGATGAAAAGGTTCTAAAATAGATGGAAGGAGGGCTTGGGTGGGTAGCATGGATGGAGGAGAAAGGGGATTTATTAGATCCAAATGGAGTGTTTCACAAAAACTAAGCATGTACAACATACATAACTTTGTTTTCATGCTATAAATACTTTTTGATGTAGATATAGATATGGTGTTGTATAACAATGCTTGGTTATTCTTTAGAGGTTTTTTTTATTAGATAGATTGGCCAGAATGTAAACAAACATCCTTCATACGGTGATGTAAATGTGATGTATAGCTTGTTGTAGTATGAACAGTGTCCATTTTGTAGCTTGTTTATATTATATCTAATGAAAAAAAAAGGTAGGATTTCTATTAAAATAATGTAGTATAATACTTTTTATCTTATATTATATTATAATATTTAAAAAATAAATTATTCATGTCATTCTTATATTTTTAATTATAATATTTTTTTTGTCAAACATTTTTATAAATACTACTTTCATACAAAATATTTTTAATTATAATATTTTTTTTCTCAAACCTTTTTATAAATACTACTATCATTCCATCGTAAAAATATGACCTAAATGAGGTTGCAAGAAAACTGAGCTTAACTTTGGAGGAAACTTTGTGGTTAAGTGTGCTTGACTTGGAGTAGTACTGGGGTAGGTGACCTTCAAAGAAGTCCTAGTGTTTCACATTTGTGAGCATCACCTAGATACAATGAGTGTTAAGTGTTCTATTCATTCTCATGAGAGATGGGTTCTTGTGTACCACTACCCATGAAACATGGGTCAATAAGTTTGATCAAAAACTACATAGTTGAATCTTTATAGCAATATCAAAATTTGACTTGTAGAAAATATCTCCTACTTATCAATTGATGAACTTTAGGGACTTTATAATGAATGGTTGATGAGACACAACACTTGATTAAATGGTTTTGCAAATGGGGTTGCAAATAAAGTGGGCTTAACTTTGGAGGAAACTTCGTTGTTAAGTGTGCTTGAGCTGGAGTAGTACTGGGATGGGTGAACCTCCAGGAAGTCCTAGTGCTTCACCTTTGTGAGAATCACCTAGATGCAATGATTCTAAGTGTTCCATTCATTCTCATGAGAGATGTGTTCTTGTGAACCATAACTTATGAAACATGGGTTAGTAAGTTTGACTCAAAAACTACATAATTGAATCCTGCTAGCCATTTTAGAATGTGACTTGTTATAAAAAAATACCTCCTACTTATCAATTAATGAGCTTAAGGGGATTTATAATGAATGGTTCATAAGGAACAACACTTGTTGAAGGTTTTACAAATTACATTGCAATAAAAGTGGGCTTAACTTTGGAGAAAGCTCTTAACCTGATTCTGATTGCACAACCATCAATGAATAGTGTTAAGGTTGTCACTGTTGGTTGTGAAAACGAAGTTATGAGCAAGAAAGGTGTTGTTATGCCATAAGGGAGGGAGAAAAAAATACCTATAAGGTCTTGAGACAAGGGGGAAGATCTTTCTATTGAAAATCAATTTCAGTGGGGTAGTGCAACTGATGTGAGAATCCCTGAAATATATCCTACTTACCAATTGATGAGCTTAAGGGGATTTATAATGAATGGTTCATGAGGCGCAACACTTGATTTTGGTTTTGCAAATGGGGTTGCAAATAAAGTGGGCTTAACTTTGGAGGAAACTTCGTTGTTGAGCATGCTTGAGATAAAGTAGTATTAGGATGGGTAACCTTCCAAGAAGTCTGAGTGCTTCACTTTTGTGAGCATCACCTAGATGCAATGACTTCTAAGTGTTCCATTCATTCCCATGAGAGATGGGTTCTTGTGAACCGCAACTCATAAAACATGAGTTAGTAAGTTTGACTCAAAAACTACACAGTTGAATCTTGATAGCAATTTCACAATGTGACTTGCTATCGAAAATATCTCCTACTTATCAATAGATGAGCTTAAGGGGCTTTATAATGAATGGTTCATAAGGCACAACACTTGTTGAGGGTTTTACAAATTGCATTGCAAGAAAAGTGGGCTTAACTTTGGAGAAAACTCTATGTTTAAGTGTGTTTGAATTGGAGTAGTACTACGATTTGTGACCTTTCAAGAAGTCCCAATACTTTACCTTTGTAAGCATCACCTAGATACAATGAGTGGTAAGTGCTCCATTCATTCTCATAAGAGATGGGTTCTTGTGAACCACTAGTTAGGAAACATGGGTCAATAAGTTTTACTCAAAAACTGCATAGTTGAATACTGACAGTAATATCACAATTTAGCTTGTGGAAAATATCTCCTACTTACTAATAATTTGTATTTAACAAAGAAAAAGTATTACCCATATCATTTACAATAAATTTATTTTATAATTCTTTATATTATATATATATATATATATATATATATATATATATATATATATATATATATATATATATATATATATATATATATATATATATATATATATATTATCAAGCAACAAATGAAACTCGGGTTTATACTATACTCATATCTAAAACAAGATTAATAAATTAGATAGATATTATAAAATATATTTCGCCATTTACCTTTTTATTAAATTGTTATAAGCCCAATCTTAAAGATGGTCCTAACTTGATGGTAAGAATCAATTATCACTGGAAAATGGAGTCACTTCAGCCATTTGTTGGGACTAGGGTTTTTCTTGAGTCACAGCTTCTTATTGGCTCTTTGCCAAGGAGTCTATGTGGAGTAGTTAATGGTGATTGCCCTAATAGGGTAGATTTCAGATGACTGGAGGAGAAGTTTCAGAACAAGAGCGGCAGTGGTGGCAAGGGTTCTCATGGACGACAGATAGATTTGTCCATGGAAATTGCATAAATGGCAATGGGAAACACGCATGGAAAGGAGAATAGGCAAAATGGAGTGCCAAAAGGAAGAGGGGTAAGAGTTCATTCAAAGGCACCAAGATTTGAAGTCAAAGGGATTGTAGATGAGCCCTAGATAGTAAGGGGGTGGACCAAGTGGGCCCTCTAGAATTTTAGTGTCTATGGCTAAACACGTGGATGAACATTAGTGGTGGGAAGAGGGTTTGGTAGAGGTAGTCAAACCACCTATAACTAGGACCATCATGGTGGTTTTGAGGGATGAAGTGGAGCTAGAAGTGGTACATAATCTAGTTGTTCTTTCCAAGTCTGGTCTGATTTGACATTTTCGGGGTTTGTGGCCAAGCTTAAGAGAGCTCCATAAATGGATTCAAAGCATTGGGAACCTATTCTAGATGGATGTGTGGAAATCTATCTAGGAGCTAGGGGTGTAACGCCCTGCCAGGGAACCCAAGAGAATTTAACCCTAAACATGCTACTAAGTTTGGTGAACAATTTTTTTTCTAAAGTTAACATACAAGATAAACAACAGTGCAGAAGCAATTACCATTAACTCGCATTGATACAACATCCAACACAAATTACAAGACTCAAGGGTTCTATGACGTAGAATTACGTAAGAATAAAACACAACTAGAACTAACATCAACAAAACATTTCATAACTTATAAATTACAATTACATGATATAACAATGAATACAATTCTCATAGACTTCCATGATATCCAAATAAAGTCACAGGGTATGTAGTAATAAAACTAACTATGACAATACACTGTCCAAATTAGGTATCACATGCGATACACTAATACAGGATTACAAATAATGAAGATAAGAAAGAAATATCAATGAAGAAGCAACAAAGGGAATCCATCTCCAAAATCACCATCAAACACTGGCACTAGGACGTCGAATCTCAAATGGTAAAGAATCACTACCACCCGTTCGTGTAGAACCACAAAGGCCTACCCCACCGTGCTGAGGAGATAATCACAAACCCCAATCGGATAACCAAACAAAACAAGGATAAAATCCCAAGCAAAAGGATCCTGAAAAGCACTCTAACTCAAGATACACATGATAAAGATATAGGTACAACTCACTAAACCAGAGGCAACCGACTCATGTAGAATAATCAGACTATGCATAGGAAGGTGTCATCATGTACGTCTAACCCTTGAGTTTTGTCC
Organism: Chamaecyparis obtusa; assembly: GCA_027943335.1. NCBI lineage: Eukaryota > Viridiplantae > Streptophyta > Pinopsida > Cupressales > Cupressaceae > Chamaecyparis > Chamaecyparis obtusa. Next base: position 701,967 of record BSBK01004460.1, read on the forward strand.
TGGTAATCTCTCTGGATCCCGACACCCAAGTGACCATACACAGTATCAATGACCTCGCGTACTGACGAAGTCATCAACTATGCCAACTCATCCCTTAAAAGGGGGCTAGTCATCTTCTCACCCCATCCCCCAAGTCATTATGGCAGCAGAGAAGTACTGCTGACGGCAGTACCGACTCTGCCACGGTATTGCCGAAGGTAGTACCGCCTGCGCAGGCAGCGCATGGGGCAGGGGCAGTGGGGACCACGGTCCCTCCCCCTAGTAAATATTTCATTTTCTTTTTATTAAATTTTGAGATGTTAAATTCGTTTAATTAAATTTTGTTAGATTAGATTTGATTAGATAAATTTTGTTATGGTAAATTTGTTTAATTAAATTTTGTTATTTAATTTTGTTATAATTAAACTTTGCTAATTTATTTTATTGTATTAATTTTAGGATATTTAATTTGATAATATTAATTAATTTAATTAATATTATTTAATAATTAAGTTAAATTAATTATGTCATTTAATTAGTTTAAATGCTTTGTTATTTTATTTTATTAATTATTTTTATTTATTAATTTCAGTTCATATAATTTTGTAGTTGAACTCGTCTAATATTATCAAGGGTTATTGGAATCAATCAGTGAATTATTTTAGCAGTTATACATATTTTGATTTATAGTATAAATGGATTTTTAAATTAAATTAAATCTATAATGGGTTTTGGTTTATGTCAAAATATGCTTCTAGGCGAAATAAATTCTAATCTTGGTATTTTAAATTAAATTAGGCTTTTGGTTTATAATTAACAAATTGTAATAGATTTAAGATACTAGGATGTATGGATGTGTGCAATGAAACGTACTAAATTTGTAGACATTATGGTAATTGATGTTTATCTATTGAAATTGGGAAAATTCACTTTGTGCATAACGAAATAGGATTATCAGTCATTGACTTTTGATTAGGATACGTGATATGCATCTACTGAAATTGGGTCTTTTTGTACTAGAAGACCTAGGAGGGTATAGAGGTTGTTTGGTGTGTGTGTACTCTATCTGATTATCATTCCTGTTTGACCATCGGGCTCATGTTATATTGTATTTTGTTTGTGGTATCTCTGTAACCATATCTAATTCTTTTGTGTGAAAATGGATATGAGGTTACATAGTTGTATACCTGATTAGATCTAGGAGAGATCTGTGAGCCTAAGGTAGTTTACCTAGATATGTTATAGGAGGTGGCTTGCAATAAGCGTCAGGGCCCTCAAGTGGCTACCAGGATCACTTATTGTAAGTTTTCAATAATCAAGTGATAACTTAATATAATTAAGGGGAAATAAATGAACCTAATAAAATAGGAGTCCTCACCCAAGTGTTAGTGCTAGTACAAACTAAGATGGCGTGAGTGTTGTTTTCTTCATATTGGCCATTTTCAAAAATACTAAAGATAGAAATAAGATTTTATGTGACCGCCTCTAGAGTTGGAGAATAAAGTTATGCTAATGTTGAAGCCCTACCATCCCTCTTTTTGCCTTGCGATCGAAACCTTTAGCGAGTTTCTGATTTGGGTAAGACTCTCGAATCTGTCTTTATATTTTTAGTTTGATTCTTGTTTTGAGGTTATAGCCTATGCATAGGTTCTTATGGAGATGGATATTTCTAAAGGTCTTCTTGTAGAAATATCAATCAAAACCTCAAAGGGTTGTTGGATGCAGCCTATGGATTATGAAGGGATACCCTTTAGGTGCAAATGGTGTTTTCAAATAGGACATATGGTTGCCCAATGTGCTAAATAGTGACTGGTTAGTGGAAAGATGTGTCTCACCTTCATTATACAATGGAGAAGGGTGAACATCAAAAGAGTTTTTCTCAAGCAGTGATTGAGGAGGCATCACAATAGCCATGTAATGACCTGATTCAAATTGCACAACCATCAATAAACAGTGTTAAGGTTGTCATTGTTGGTTGTGAAAAGGAAGTAATGAACAAGAAAGGTGGTGTTATGTCAAAAGGGAGGGAGAAAAAAAGACATATAAGGTCTCGAGTCAAGGGGGTGATCTTGCTATTGAAAATCAATTTCAGCAAGGTAGTGCAGCTGATGAGGCAGCCAAGGTGGAGGTGGTTGGGAAATTGTGAATGGCAAAAAAGTAAAGAAAATGATGAAATCCTTTGATATGATCCTCCACTCTCAAGTGAAGGGTGGAGCTAAGAGAAAGCCTTGATTATTAACTTGTCTTTAGGTTATGTTTTGGTGCTTACTGGATTAGATATGTTAATGGGTCTCTTTGGTGTTGTTTTTTTTGGGGAGATGGTTTCCCTAGATGTAGTCATCCCTAGATCTTTTCTGGTTTATTAATAAAATTTTAAAAAGAATACTTTTACCAACCAATAAAAATAGAAATGAGCAAAAAAACAAAACAAATTAACAAAAGCCACTTATATTAAGCATACAAATTGTTGACGAAGACGGAACAAAAATCGGCTAAGTAAAAGACTCCATAAGCAAAATTGGTAACCAAGTATAATAGAACCCTTAACTTGTGGCACTACAGAATTTTAATTTTAATTTGAAAAAATTATACATAGATTTTCAAACATTCATAAGGAGAAGGGTATCAATAGTAATTATAATTAATTTCGTGCATCTTAAATTTCTAAAGGTACATTAGATTTTGACATGTACGTTTAGGTTAAAAAATGGTCATTTCAAATGATATTTGATATATATTTTCTAATAAAGTTGAACAATTCTTCAAATTAGTAAATTTTATTTTTTCAATTCCCAGAGAGAGGAAAGGATGGACCCAAACACATTCTAATGGTTGTGATAGTAGATTTTGATTTAATACTCATACTTGTTGATTTAATGTCTAATATTTTTGATAGAGTTGCACTAATAATTGTGATGATAACTACCCATTATTAAAAGAAATGTATCCTTAATTCTTAAAAAGAACCAATCATGTGATGCCATGTCAATTGCACAAGTATGAGTCTCCCTTCTACACAACCATGGGTCTCACTTTTTTGGGGGTTGTTTTGGACACCTTGGCAAAAAATGTGTTCATGTAGACACCATATTTGAGGATGTGGCCCTGAAACCTAAACACCATATTTGAGGATGTGGCCCTGAAACCTAAGTTATAGGGAGGAGACTCACCAAGTAAGCTGTTGTAAAAATTTGAGACTGATTTAAAATTTCTCCACTAAAGAATTTGAAAAGTGTGAAGTTGGGGTGCTCAACTATTGAGTCCTCTCTCGTGTGCAAATGAGGACTAGTCCAACAGAAGAAAAAATAAATAAATAAATAATAGACTTTTAATTAGCATCTTCCAATAAATAATTATTGAAACATAGGTGATAAAGGGCCCCTTCCCATGCTTCCCATACTGCCATTAAAGTTTATAATTATAAAATAAAAATGGAAAGAAGTTTATAACAAATCCCCTTTTCCAAAATTCAGAAATTCAAAAAAATGCGAAGACACAGATAACCTGAATAAAAAGAAAAACCATCAACCCAAATCATTCTGAAAGAGTTTGAGAAGTTAAAAAGGTTGATGTGAAAAATCTTCAGTCATTAACATTACAATTAACATCAGATGTACATTTAACCAAACAATCAATCAGCTACAACATTCCAACAATAGTAGTGCCTGAAATTAGAACGGCCAAACCCAACGAAAAGGTGGCTCTCCAGTATTCAAACCAGTACCATGTAAGCGATTGTGAAGCGGCCACAACAGCAGAGTAATTGCAAAACAATAGAATTCTAGGTCTTGGTAGAAGAGCAAACTAATAGAGAGTGCTCCCACCCATCGCCCATTTTAGAAGGAAAACTATGAACCACCTATACTGAAGGAGGCAAAACCTGCATAATCTTGTAATATGGATCACAGAGATTGAAAGGCTCCAGATGGTAATAAGCATTGCTTTGAGAACACTATTTTCTAAACTGACCAACTCCTAACACAATCTAAAATACCCAGTCATAAGACCTCATGACAATACATGAGCAGATAAAACCGACTCAAAAAGATAAAATGACCTTATATAGAAAGGATGTACTGACAGCTGATATATCCACTAGCATAATCATAATCCTCAAAAACTTCATAATCGTTATAATCCACACCGTAAATCTCATTCTCATCATCTGAACTTTCCACTTCATTCTCATCCTCTGAATCTTCCAATTCATTCTCATACCAGAAATTCCCACATCTATCAAGACCTTCAATGACCATTGAACATTCCCTTTCATTCTTGTCCTCATTCAGTATTTTTATTTCCACGGATCCTCTTTTCAAACCTAGTATTTGATTTTTCAAATCTTCAGGGCAGCATTGACAGATACAGTACAAATTTTTTAATAGAGGAGAATTTCTGAAGAGGAAATCTAGCCTGGCCAATTCATCATCTCTTTCATAATATGAAAAATCCATGGCAAATACTTCTCTTTTAAGATATGAAAGATCCATATGCACAATATTTAATTTTGGAAACATCAAGTCTCTTACCTTCTCCTCCCCCAACTCATTTCCCCTTTCCGCTGCAGTGCCCTGCCATACAAAAAATGTGGCAGATTGACATGAAAAGCCATTATTTTTTTTACAAAACTTAGCATATCAAAGTATAATAAGAAGAAAATTATTACCATCATGCGTGGGTACACATTGAGTTCTTCGAGGCCTGGAAAGATGCCCACAAGTTTAACCTCCGGAATACTTTCCAGGCCCTCCAGGGTTAATTTTCTCAATGATTCCACATCTGAAAATGATCTAATTGCCTGTCCTTCAACAGACCCAACCCCCTTTACAAGCACACAAGAATTTAGCTGTAGTTTAGATAATCGGTTGGAATCCTTCATATAGAGCTCAACCAATCTATAAGAATTTATCTGCAATTCATGCAACTTCAAAACTTTCCTTGTTTTGAGTAGAAGCAATTGTGGACAGTCTGCTGTCAAGGATTCTAGAGAAGAACAACCTGCTAAAATCAAACAGCTGAGATGGGGAGCTTGGATTTGCAAATGAATTAACTCTCGACAACTTACAAGCACCAATTTCTCCAGAACAGGGCATAATTCCACAAGCCTCTGGAGCCTGTTGTCAGTCAAATTTTCTATATTGACCAACGCACAAACCCTCAGCATCTTGAAATTTTCAGCTAAGGAAGGAATTTCTGGAAAGATGAAGCCTACGATTTGCAGGTGTAGAAGGGTTTTGCAACCGAAAATGGTAGTGGGTAGAGACATTTTCTTCTGCCATGGATGGGCAACGGCTTCAAGAGACATCCGTTCCACTGCTTTCTTGGCTACAGAGTCAATGCATTTCTCAATGTCCATTGCCTCGATGAATCTTCTGGACATTCCATTCCTGAAAAACTTGCTAGGGATGTAAAACAGAAAACATTCAAGTGGGGCTTTGTGGTGGATAAGAATATGCTCCATGGTCCCTTTGATTTGTGTAATAGCTTGTCGACCGGGAATACCAGGATGCCTTACAGACCTCTTCATTTGGGTGAAAAAATGAGGAGAGAAATGAAGATGGGGAATTCTTGTCCAATGGTATCGCCATTGACTGGACAGAAGGGAAGAGCGTACGGCATCAGTTAAGGGAAGGCGTGAGAGGATGTTAGAGCAGAGTAAGCCTTCTGGTAATTCGTTCAACCTGCAAATATTTTGGGGTTCCATTGCTCAATATCTTTTGAATGTGCACTTTCTCTAAAATCTAACTACTCAATCTCAACTTCCTCTTTACCTGTGATTTTTGTAATGCAGAGGCATCTAGAAGATTAACCCATCTTGGTTCAGGCTTTACCAGGTCTGAAAAGCAGCTCGAGTGTTCTTTTCTGCTTTCCTGGGTTTTTTTTTTCAGGATGCTCTGATGTTTGCAAAGTGACTGAATTGGTGCTTTCAATATCCTAGCTTTATTCAGATCTAATGGTTTATGGATGTTCCCCGTGTCATATGATAAGCCCCTCGTCCTTCTGATTAAACGTGTCATGCACCCAAAATTATTACCTTGGAATGCATATATAAAGCAGATTTTATTCTCGCATAGGCTAGCTGTGAAATTGTTCATAGGAAGCAACCTAAAAGTATTATTACGTGGAAACACTTTTTAATTGATCAGGAAACCATTTTAGGAACATTGGTAAAAGTTAATCGAGTTCAAATTTAATTATATGTACATAAATTATGCTGACTGAAACAAGGACCGTTTTTTTTAAATAAATGTGGTTTAGATATTTAGAAAGAATTGAGTAGAAGTGTGGTCTATTTTGTAAAAAAAAATTAAAATTTAATTTTTTAAATGATAGATAAAGAATTACAAATCTAAGTTAAATCTTTTAGAAGATGGATAAAGAATTATAAATTTAAGTTAAATTTTTTAAAAGATGGACAAAGAATTACAAATCTAAGTTAAATCTTTTAAAAGATGGATAAAGAATTATAAATCTAAGTTAAATTTTTTAAAAGATGAATAAAGAATTACAAATCTAAGTTAAATCTTTTAAAAGATGGGTAAAGAATTACAAATCTAACAAGGGCTGCGAGCTGGAGTCCCTGCCTAAGGTGGGGAAGCAGGTTAGGGTGTGGGAGGAGGAGGAAGTGTAGGACTGATATCGTGGGCAGGTGAAAGGACATCTAGCATTTTCTTTTTCATCTGTTGAATCTAATTATGTATGGAAGTACGTTTTTAATGTAAGGTGGTGGTTTGATTAAGAAGAAGCAGACGTAAAAAAGCCACTAGCTACTATACTATTACTACCAATACAAATGAGTGATTTAGCTAGATCTAACAAATGAGTGATTTAGCTGATGCCTTGATATGAATAAGAAACGCAAAGATCTAGCACTTAAAAAGGTTTAATGTTTAGTGGCCAAAGAGAGGACTTACAGATCGCAATGCAACTAATCATTTAAGGAAAACAAAAATTTACGAAGTTCATAGTCCGTTTGAAATAGAAGCATGCTGATGAATAAAAAATCTTTAGATATAAAATTTATGGATATAAACCAAATATGAGAAACTTGCAGTGTGTGTTTGTAAGGCGAAGTAAGACGAAGTAGGAAAAAGGAAAATAATTATTATATCCATTATAATAGTAAATCCGAGGTTAAAATATGTTATCAGGTGAGAAATACAAACTTTTGACCTGATATCCAAGCTAAACCTATAAAATTAAATAAGGAGGATGGAAATTTTTCAGACAACCAAAGTAGGAAATCTGAACATATAAACAAAATCTTAAAAAATGTATTCAAATTTGGGCAGAAATTAATCATCGGAAACAAAGATGTTCTAAGCTTGATATTGCATTATGCACTATTCATAACATTTGTTTTGAAAAATATTGAACATATTTATAAATTCAGAATTATAACATTGTACACATCATAAGTTAATAGATATTCATTTCTCGCAACTTACATAACAACAACAGTTTGGATGAAAGTAACACCAGTTTGGATTTAAGTCAAATGGTAACTGGTTTGATAGGTTAATTGTGAAACTGGTTAGGCCAAAAAAATTATGTCAATCTTTGCTTGGTCAACGTTGTAGTGGCAGCGATGCTGTTCTTTGAAAGTTCCTGCAAAAGGGTGGGGGAATATTAGTAAAACTGAGAATTGAAGGAGATGGAGACCACGACATTGTGATAGGCAGTATGATGTTAGAAATTTGTAATCTGAAAACTGTAGCCAAACATTCGTGAGGTAAGAAATGAATAGAGAACTCTGCTTTCTATTTCTTTTCCTGTTGGGTGGCATGGGTGTCAACATCAAATAGTCATATCAGTGTAACAAGATATCAGTACGTCATATTAGTGTAAGAAGATATCAGTACCTAGGCACTAATAGAACCAGACATAATGTGAAGCAAAATATTTTGAAAATGACCTCATGGAAGCATAAAGTCCATGAGGTATAGGAGCAAGCTAGGTTTTGTTTCCATTGCTTTGTATAATATCTCATGATCATTTTCATCAAGCATGATCACCTAAAGATGCGTATGATGTTTGGAAGTCAACCTAACTTAGATTTCTTAGCTCTAACAGTTAACCAGAAATTTAAATTAAAAATCAACTTCAGAGTAAATTTCATAGGTTGCACACACGAGATCCACTGAAAAGATATGTCTTCTTCTTCTCTGAAATCACAATAAGAGAGATAAAATTCAATAGTAATACTATTAGTTTTCCTTCAAATCTATTCGAAACTCCTATCAGCTCGCTGTGTATCAAATATCGCATATCAAGGAATGAATTTGGAAATAACGAAGCTGAATCCTTCTGTTTAAAACCCAGCATAATAAAGCCTCAAACAAAAAAAGAATAGAACCAAGTGGGGAAAAAAATGACAGTTTGGATAGAGATATTCATTTTTGTATTGCTCATAACATCAGACTCGAAAAGCTAATAATAGAAAATGCACAACTATAAAGATAAACATATTTTAACCATCTCAGGTTCTTTACTCGAGAAGCCAACATTGCTGAAGGGAAATGAAAAGAGAAATTATTTTGTAAGAGGGTTCTACAAGTGCCTAAAAATGTAGAAAATGTTATGGAAGTAATAGAATCCATCATTTTTTTACTAAGGAATATTCATCTTATATGACTGTTATAAGTTCATGGATTCAAAAAGTTACACCCAATAAGGATGATTATTAGACAAGTTGCTGTGGTTGTGAAATTTAGGCCTCATCCTGTACTGTTATAAGTAGTTTCTGAGGACAACTATATAAAATTATAATGATTGCTTTAACAACATAATTTTAATAAATGTGATGCATGTCCTTTATTAGACAAACCTGTGGTATAGCTGGTTTCCTCAAGTGTTCTAAGAGTGAGCATGATGGATCTAGTGCAGGATAGAGCTCTACCAATATTTCTGCAGCCCTTGATATGTCATAAGACCTCCTTAATTGTGAATGAAATCTGTAATACGTGTTCTCTAACTTATCTATTAGGGTAGCCAAAAGTACCGAAGGCATTCCATGTGCGCCTCACTAGAGGCATCAGCAGCAAGCAGGCTTGCAGTGAGTAAATCTAAATTCCTGTCTATAGTAATATAATTCAAAATAGGATTTTCAAATCTCTTTTTGTGATGGACCAACAAATAACATTGCTAATTACTATGTCTGATAAGGTAGTTTGTCTTCGACCACTTTATGGTGACTTTAAGACACAAAATTGTAGAGAACCATATATTGGAATTAAGACTATATAGAGGTTCTTATGCAAGAAGCACAAAACAAATTTTGGTGGAGCATGTAAAGGGACCCTGGAAAGGTAAATTTCATACTATGGTTGCTGGTAGTAGTGCCTGAAATTGCGGCAATACACATACATATCCCGCATTAGCAAAGTCAATCGGAATAGAGTTGAAAACGTCTGCAGCCATAGGGCCAGAATTATCAGATATTTGCTAAAACAACACAATTTAAGCTTTGAAAACTCAACTCTTTTGTTATATGCTAGCAATGTTGATGAAGAAATCTTTGTCCAAGGCTATCTTTGTCAAGTCGCATAAATCTACTCAGTTTTGACGCATTTTGTTTTTTAAAAGTAGAAACAATAAAAAATTGTATAGAGTGTTAAGCAATGACCATTTAGCTAGCGTATGTAAACTCATTTAGTCTATTTTGTTCCCTTAACAAATAAAATCCCTTCCATTGCTATTGGGCCTTCAAGAAACTAAAAATGCAGACTTAAATAAAGAAAAGAGATCGCCGGAAACCCTTTACATCTCCAAAAACTATATAAAAAACATAAACTTCCATATATGTAAATTGATGTATAGATAGCATATGTTTGTATGATCAGTCCATCTTTATAGAAAGAATAGAAACATACATGAAATGACAGGAATATTGTTTCCTGCTCCAACCCTCCTAAACCTAAAGAAAATCCAGGAACACAAGTGCATAGGTAAAATCAAAGAAAAGACTAGCAACAGCTTGACCATAGATACAAGAAATCAATTCACTGTCTGGCAACCTATATTACGGGATGGGTGGAGCCTTTGAGAACCTGAGTGGTTATGGCTAGCAAGGATGAGAACTGGACTGGATAGAGATAGGGGGGGACTAAGGGGATACCATTGACCAAACATTGAACCCCATCAAGTCTTCTTGCGATGATAGATTCTTCTGATGATGGAGAGGGAGGGAAACAATGGGACTGGATGAATTCCTTGGGTGGATGAATGCCCCAGATGGATCACGGAGTGTGATCCGAAATGTTGATGCTTAAAATATAAGCGATCAAATCCAGAAGCACACATAGACATTTGAAATGGATTGTGGAAATCTGATACTTTTACTACAGGCAATGGCAAGAATCCATGATTTCCACAGAGAATACAAACTCTCATGCCCCAATAAATAATTAAAAATTTTAGCAATGACAAATCTAAAGAGAAACAATGTAGGGGCTGGACCTAGCAAGAATAGGACCTCAGATTTGATGAAGAAACCCCATTTGCAGAAAACTTACGACCTCAGATAGGACCTTTGATTCTGCAAGAATTAGCTGTTGATCTTTATCAGAGGTTTTCCAGGTAGAAAGCCTCCTCAAAGGTTTATCTGTATCCGTGACTGTGGTTGTGGCTTTTTCTTCAACGAGACTATGGAGGATGGCATTGCCATTGAGAGTGAGAGAATTGAGGTACCGTCTACCTCTTCTGCGGCTGCCCTTCTTACAACATCTAGCAAAGTAACCATCATTCAACTGTAAACGAAAAAACTATGAAGTCCTGGTTGTAAACCCTTTGGAGTTTTTCTCACCCCTAAACAGCTTGATTATACCGATTTCACTATAAATCACAAATTGGTGCTTATGGCACTAATCAATTAAAACCCCTCTGCTCCTATTTTTAACCCAAAACGGCTTGACTGTACAAAATTTCAATTCAAAACACAATTTCTATACCAAAAATTCATTGATTGTTCAGCTCAAATCCAAAAATTGAATTCACACAGAAATCTACATCCCTATCGCAAATAAACAAAACTCCACTCAAAATAAAAGCATTGCACATAAATATAATCTTCTATCAAAATTAGAAAAACCAAAGGAGGCAAGCAAACCTGTGCAGGTCAAGGTCTTATGCAATTACCGTCCTTTTTGTGGGAAAAACTTTAAAGTGCCTCTGCATTTGAAGCCGTGACTGCCATGCAAGAAGGGAAACAATTCTTGATATATAGCCAGAGGTCGTGACTGTCACAGGAATTTATGGACCAAACTCTTGAATTTATCTCCACCTCAACGCATTCCTCTGCAGCCATGCAAGAAGGGGAAAAATTTCTGCCGCGTAGCCCTTCTACAAAATGCCAGATGCAACCCATGAACATTTTCACTAATATTTCCACGGGAAAAACGAAAATACTACCGGGAAAAATAGCTGAAGCCAATAGGGAAAAAGTATTTTACATTTATGACGTCAGATTAATTTTGAATTTGTTCCAAAACTATAGTTTTAGACATGATTATTGAACAGCGCACAGTTTTCAAGGAATGAACTAATGCTTCAAAAGTCTATCGAAAACTTTAGTCTCCCGCCGGCGGGACTAATAATGTAATAGTATGTCAAATTTCATATTTCAATCCAAGTACTTTCATAAATCATCTACAACCAATATTTTTTTTTTAAAATAATTTATAAATATATTATATTTATAAAAGATAAACAAAATCAACAAAACCTAGATTATTTATCTCAACCTTCTAACTTTGAAAAAAAAACGTAAATAAATCTTAGACATATTAGTGTGAAAAGGAATTAAGTATACTTCAATTTAAAGCTCTCAAAATCAATATAAAATATGTTCAAAACTAATATAAAATTTGTTCAGATAACAAAAGAGAAAACATTAACTAAATATCATATGAAAACAAGGACGCATAGCATCTAGTTCCTGCCAATGCAAATGTTGAGTAAAAGCTTGCAATCAATAAAAATAAAAAACAACTTAAAAATAATTGTAAGACAAAGGAAATATCTAATAAAATAGAATTGTTTTTATTTTATTAATATAAATAAAATTATGTTTAAAAAATTAAATAAAAAATTTTCAGATTGTTCTAAAAAATATGCACACGATATTAGTAAAAATTCAATATATAGTAGAACTATATAAATACCAAAAGTTGTTCAAAAATAAAATGCTATGACTGGATAGTTAAATTATAAAGTTGCATAAAATTTGTAAAATAATTTATTGATTTTGCACAAAAAGCCAAACACATGACTGTAGCAAAAAGCAGCCAATAAAATTAGAGATAAAGACTTTTTGTACAATTATGAAAAATTTAATATATAATAAAACTATATAAATGCAAAAAATTGTTTAATAATAAAATGCTATGATTGGACAGTTAAATTGAACAGTTGTTTTTCAATGAATGCTATAGTATCCTGCCTGTGGCAGGAACTAATAATAAATAAACTCCAAATCCAAAAATATCCCGCAATAGATAAAGAGAATGCAAGTTGATCAAATGCAATGAGAGAATTTGAATGTAAGTTGTTTAATAAAGGCGCCCCAACATTTAATTAAAGGAGTAGGAAGAAAAGCCAATAGTTCATTTAGGCAAAAAGTTCAAATGGCAATTTAGCTCTTAAATTTTGCCCCAAGTGGAAGGTGGTGACCTAATTCAACATCCCCATTTGTGTTACCTTATGATAACAATAAGGCTAAAGGACATAACCTATAGCATCGCATTTCAATGAGAGGACAAGGAAGAAAAGGAAATTGCTATCGAAACAAGAAATACTATTTATAACAATTTGTAAAATTATCATAGGCCCTTTTTCTTGTAAAAATATCATGATTATTTGTTTTATACAAAAGACCTTTTTTTCTTGAAAAAGTGTCATAGTTATTTGTTTTATAAATAAACCATATAAGTGTCATGGTTATGTGTTTTATAAATTAATCATATAAAGAGTTGCATTTCCTCTTCAACTTAATTTGATGATAATGAATTTATTACACAAGTCCTTTTCTAATTGTATTGTGGTTATTTGTTTTATAAATAAATGATAAAAAGAGTTGAGTTGCAAAATATTTCTTCTTCAAATATATTTATATTGTATACATCTAATTTAACATCAATTATAATTTTAGAATGATGCAACTTATTTTAGATTTGATTGTGTAATATTTTTGTATCAACCTTTCGAATCACACTCTATGATCCATCATTACGATGAGAAGAACTAAAAGAAACAAAAATCTAGCTTTTCTAACTCTTTTCATCCTCATGCTCTTCTCATCGTCACAAATACAACACAATTAAATCCAAAACAAGCTGCATCATTTTAAAACTATGATGAATTATGGAAATCTCTACAAGTTGATCAATAATAATGCTAATTTGACCATCTTGACTCTTGACAAGCTCCTCGACTCCGCTTGCTAGTACAATTTCTTCTACTCTAGCCTTGGCTATTGAGGTACAATATTGCCATGATCCTAGTGGAAACCTTACAGTTTTACCTGAATGATTGTTCATCAAAAAAGAAAAATCACTTTCCAATGTCTCACTCTCCTCACATGATGTTGGGTGAGTTGTCTACACACTCTTACCATAATTTTACCTTAACTCATAATTTTCTTATAACCATAATTTTACCCTAACCCTAATTCTAATAGAACCCTAGTTTTAACTATAACCCTAATTAAACCCTAATCATCACCATATTTCAACCTTAAAATAATATTTTACTTTAATTAAAACCTAATCTAACACTAACTTTAACCCTAACTCATTTTTCTCTAATTTAACCTTAGCACCCCAACTCAATTAAAAGCACTATCTCTAATTCTAATTCTAAATTTGATGTTGTATCATAGTTATTTGTTTTATATTTGAATTGTAAAAAGGGCTAAAACTTATAATGAATTTATATAAGTTAGGAAATTACATCAATTGCACCCAATTTATCAACTTCCATAAAAACATTTATTGAAGATCTTTTTCTTGTATTTAGGTTGTGTTTATTTCTTTATTAGATAAATTATAAAAAAGGTGAGCACAAAATTATATATATGCGTGCACACAATTGTTCTTATTCAATAATGATGTGACTATAAATGAATTTATATTAATTCCACCCCATTTCTGAACTTTTACATTGCATTTTTTTATTAACGGATTATAAGCTCTCTTTCTTGCAAATGTGTTGTTACTTCCCTACTCGATAATATTTCATAGATAAAACCATATACCTGTAAGGCATTCCTTTTTCTGCTGCGATTGTAAGTTGTAAGCTCAAGATCCCTTCACCTATTTGTGTATATGAACCTGGAATGATCTGTGCAAATGGAACCCTTATACGGCTGATCATGACTCTACACGAGCTTAACCATTGTACTTGGCAACTGAAAATCCAACTGCATAAAACATAATAATTATCCAATACGAATATGCATTGGGCGATCAATGCATACAACTTTCAAACCATCAATATTTTCTGTAGCTGTACTTGCAGCTCGACCTCCCACACATAAGAACGCGTATCTGCATAAAAGTTGTAAAATAAATAGAGCTAGATGCACACTAATCCCACCTAAATCGTTCATAAGTACAAACGCCAGTATTTGCTGAAGCTATTTAAATTACTTCTGATATAGGGCCAAGGCAAGAAGCCACAGATTTTCGATTGGAAGTATCAAATATAAGTAATAAATCTTTAAAGTGTTACGAAGTAGGTCACTTGCTCCCGTTTCTGCATATTTAGAACATCGCACTCGTCATTTCTAGGATATGACACAGCCTTCACCATCAAATACAGTAATGAATATCCATCTGATTCCAGACAGATTCCTGAAAGGTCTCTTTTGATAAGATAATTCACGTTGGCACAATTAACCTTGAGAAAAATATTTCAAAAACAGAAGAAAGAACCACATTTCTTGAACCTAAAACACAGTGAATGAAAAGATAATCAAGAATCCCAATCTCATGAAAATTGGAAAACCTTGCTGCTATCCTCCATGTTTTCAAGACCCGAGCTATTAAACTGAACGTCTAGGACTCAGTTTATAAGCTTATGTGGGTAAATGTAATAATAACTGTAAATAAAAGGAAAATTAACAATCTTAGTATCAAAAAGCACGAGGAGATGAAGGCCCAGTACTAAGGCTGGAAGTGTACTTACTTTTCTCGTAAAGCTTTTAAAAACAACGATTTTCGATAAAAACATACTCGTGAACAATGATCCTAAACAAATTTAACACAGCATGGTTTAAAAATTTAACACAGCAAAGGCCGGACATAGGAGGGCTTAGGGCTTAGGTTTACAGTAACTATACCGAAAATGATAACCCTAAAAGACTTTTGTTTTTATTGATAAGAAGGTAACTAAGGCTGGAAGTGTACTTACTTTTCTCATAAAGCTTTTAAGAACAAAGATTTTCAATTAAAATGAGAACAAATTTATGAACACTGCTTAAAGAAATTTGTTTTGAAGCATGCTTACGAAAAACTACGATTTTAAATTAATATAAAACATACTCGTGAACAATGATCCTAAACAAATTTAACACAGCATGGTTTCAAAATTTGGGTATCCCCTTCCATATAAAAGGACTGGCATTTATGCTTGAAGGAATTTAAAAAAATCTTTAGAAACCACTAGCAAAGGCCACCAACAGAAGAAAGTTCGTACATAGGATGGCTTAGGGCTTAAGTTTACAGTAACTATACCAAAAATGCTAACCCTAAAAGCCTTTCGTTTTTATTGATAAGAAGGTAACTAATGCGGAACAAAGGGATACCTCCTCCCCTTCAACAAATTTCACTTAGAATGACTTAATCAACTAATATTATACAATAGATGGAACATCAATTTATGATGTCACCTTCAGTATTGAACATGGTTCTCCTCTTGAGAACTTTATGGCTCTACTATTGATGCACAACCCCATTCACTCTACAAGCCTTATTATGAAAATTTATATTATTATTTAAGTGTTTTCAACCATATTAGTTACTAATTTTCTTTGATACTGTGGTGTGGCTAAAATTTTCTCCCAACATTATAAATTCTTATTTTCATAGGGCTTCATTGCAGGGCATTTGACTTTATTTTTGATTTAGTTGTTTATAATGTTACAATTCCCACCTAGCTATTGCTCCAATAAAATTCACAATTATCGGCTGCGAAATTCACAGAAACCACCTGATCACAGAAACATCAATTTAAGATGTCTTTCACAATTGAACACAGATCTCCTCTTGAGAACTTTATGGCTCTTCCATTGAAGCACAACCGCATTCTCTACAAGCCTTATTATGAAAATTTATATTATTATTTTAGTGTTTTCCAACCATATTAGTTACTAATTTTCTTTGATACTGTCTAAAATTTTCTCCCAACATTATAATTTCTTATTTTCATAGGGCTTCATTACAGGGCATCTGACTTTATTTAAGATTTACTTGTTTATAATGTTACAATTCCTACCTAGCTGCTGCTCCTATAAAATTCACAATTATCCGCTGTGAAATCCACAGAAACCACCTGATCACAGAAAGCTCCTCAATTATCTCCCTAATTCCCCTTATTTTGTGTCCGTATTTTATTTAATTAGAGTTTTTAAAATTTTCACATGGCTTCATTAGAAGGCATCTACCCTTTTTTGATAATATTGCAATTCTCAGCTCCTGTAAAATCAACAATTACCACTATGAAATTCACACAAACTGATTGCATAACACTCATCAATCTTCTCTCCGAATTTCTCTACAGAAATTTACGCAGCCCCCATCAATGCAACCCGTAGCCCAAAAAAGGCCACAATTCCTCTGCCTAATAGTATAATCCTAATTTTAGTGAGATTCCAGAATTCAATGCGGGATCTTGCTGTTGCGATAAAATGGTATGGATAACAATTTAGCTCTTTATAAATGCTAACTACAATAAGTCAAAACATTTCAACAAAGATCATTAACACTCTAACGTGAAAAGAGAAATAGACATTCAAGCCAAATTTGCTGTAACATGACAACCACTACAAATCAAGAAAGGGAAGTATTTCAACCATTAAATGACACCAAAGTTACGTACGCAAAGAGACATTAACGAAAGAATAGACAACTCAGCCCCTTAAATGTTCTTTCCTGCGATCATATTCACATTCATTGTGAAGATTAAACAGTCATCTTTGTTATCCGTCGATCAAACCAAAAACTGATAGCAATTTTTGAAAAATTATACAGTACACTGTACCATCCCAAAGAATCCCTCTGCTAATTGAGACTTGCAGCAAGATAGCAAGGAATGAACAAAGCTAGTATTGCTTCAAGAGAACGAGTCAACCACACATACAAATTAGTGTGGAGACCAGAGAAAAAAGCAAAAATTCTTCTCAAACAATACATCATCCAAAACCATAAAACCACTCTGCTTAAGACATTGAACCATATAATGTGCTTAAGACATTGAATCATATAATGGTCCAAGCTGAGTCCTTACACTTCTAATCTTAGCTGGCTGCCCCAAAAAATAATTGCATTTCTTAATCTTTAAGATTATATTGCTAGCATATTTTTATTATAATATTTTTAGGAATTCAATATTTTGGCATTAGGGAGTTAATTGATTCTCTTAATATTTGCTATATTTTTGGTCTTGGTTGTGGTGTTTATAGGAAGTGACATTTGTAAATTTTATATCTATTTCACTATTAACATGCCTTGCCTAAGCTTTCTTTAGAGACATTCTGTTAAACAGTTTCCAAGCCTTTGTCTATGCTTTCACATTTTGCATATTTTGCAAACATGGCCTTCCGACAAACAGTTCAAGTGACTCGTTTGTACTTTGAGCATTTTGCACACATGTTTACCAAGAAGTTGTAGCTACGAGATCTCACAAAATTCTTGTGATGGATTCCAACAGTAATTCAAGGCAGAGGAATGCAAGCTGTTCATGCAGAGTGGGTTGAAAACATTGAAGGGCTTTCCATTGCAGATCCCTGATCAATCAATCGTATGGTTATGCATTATCTCTGCAGCCACACTTCCTTTGATAGATTACCTTGCTCATTGCAGTGTCTCCCAATAGCATATTCTATTCTAATTAGATTATTCTTACTTCCAAGGATGATGCTACGGTAAAAAATGAAGGCAACAACAAAGGAGGAAAAAAAAGGACAAGAGAGCAGGTTGAAAGTAAGGTAAGAGAGGAGAGCCTACAATTAGTTAATATATCAGTGTGCCATGGCACCAGGCCGTTGCAGCTACAAGATCTGACAAAATTGTTGTGATGGATGTCAATCCCCTGTTACATATCTCCCATTCTCGCACAGGCCCCGCAGATGCTAAAAAACGTTGCGCAATCAGCCTATAACATTTGCTTGAAAATTTCAACAAATACGTTATGTTGATATCCTGCAATTGTGGTATTCAATGAAACCACATTTCATGGAGGCATTCGATCAAACAGTTAACATACCTTGTCGATGCTTCCACATTTTGCACTAATGGCTGGGCAGAGCATGTCCAGCTTCCATAACTAAGGGCCCGTTTGGGCGCTGGGATACCAAATGCCAGATACAATCAATTCTGGAAGATGCTGCAATTCTCGAAGATACATATTCTGAAAATGATTTCCGGAATATGGGATGACCTGTTTGGTTCACCCGGAAGATGACTAAGAAGATGCATAAGGAATTTTAATTCTGGAACGGAAATGACGGAAATAGTTTCAGTGACTGTTCACATAAAAATTCTACAGAGTTCACATACCCACGAACAGGAGGCAATTCGCCCAAACCGTCATCTTCTTCGTTGGCAAGAGTCTCATCTTTATCTCTGCTATTTGCATTCTGCGCAATGCCTTCGCTTCCTGTTCTACCGCCTGCCATTTCCTGCAAAGACTGGCATTTTCAAACCCTCGCCAGAACCAGGAATTATGGACAGAAAAATAAAATAGAATGGCAACTGAGCTAACAAGTTCAATCCGGTTCACCACTGGACTGTCTTAATCTACTATTTGAAAGTATTCCCTACACGGTAGTGAGATTGCTTTCTCAGTACTCAGTTTTGGCGTTGATCCAAACTATCAACTACTTTGCACACGGACGCGGACCTGACAGTTTTAAAAATTGGCATACGAAAATGGGAATATGAGCCTCTAATTTCAATTCCACCTTTTCAAGTGGAAGACGATATGCCCATTTTTTTTTGGGTAAAATTGAAATATCAAAATTCCAATTCCATCCCTCGATGTTGCACACAAACAGTGGAGACCGTATTCGGAAATCGATATTCCGGTATATCGGCCGATATGCTTGCGTCCAAACGGGCCCTAAGCTATGACTGCTTAGGTGGCTGGTGTGGGCCTATTCCTACCCCCAAAGCTATTTTGTTTTGTCTCATCTGTTCCCATCCAAATAGTTAGTCACCACTATTCCTAGTTGGAATTTTGGTGGATGCATTCTTGTCTATCTCATTTAATCTAGAGAGGCAAGATCTCATCCGCTTTATTTTTCTCAATGGGAAAAGTGGTTGAATTCAGAAATACCAGTGGCTAACTATTTGGACAGGAAGGACAGGATTGAACACAACATCCTTTGAAGAAAAGAAAGGGCACAAACCAACACCTAAGCAGTCAAAGCTTGGTGTGTGCTGGCTAAGCCCAGCCCCCCTGATACTTTAATTTGCTTCATTCAAGATATACACAATTATGTAAACCATCGCCCCGTACATGGAGCTGAGACTATTAGGTTTTTACTGTTTCAATACCTGGGATGCTTTGTCCATTGACCCGATGTAACATCCAGATTATCTTTCAAAAAAAATAACTGCAGTGGCTACTTAGCATTCTGAGCTAACAGAAAATCCAAGTAGCACCAATTTCATCCCTATCAAACCTTTGCAAGGGGAGGATTATAGTTATTATTTGCCTTTCACCTAAGCATAGCGTGATAATTTAAAATTGACACAAGAGACCACAGGATTCAGTCAAACACTAAAAGATCAAGAATGTCTTCTCCCAAAACAGTTTCATGATTTTCTTCTGACCAAAATGCAGGATTAGTTTGATATGTGATTGGAGGAAGACAATGAATCCTATAAAGAATTGTTTATACTCCTGTCAACTACAAGATTACCACCAGGCACCATTCGACGCCTATATATTAGGGCTAATCTACTAGCCCACTAAATAGATCTCAGAAAAAGCTTGTTGAAAGAATATTAAAGATAGCATGGGAGGACATTAACCTTGCAAACGGATCACTCTCCCAAATTCCAACAATTTTATCTTCCACTGCATGGGACCACCAACGAGCCATACTTCCACTTACAGGATTTCATGCCACCACACATTGTTCGTATGCCCTTCCAGCACCTCACCCTCGCTTAGCTGCACCACCTCATTATCCTCTGGTTTCATGTCCGTGACGAGATTTCACCCAAACAATTGTATTTTAATTACCTTCGTTGTTCACCCACCATTGCTTCAGAACCCCGACGATTACCAGTGCTGCACCTGCAGCTCAGTCTCTATCAGTACTGGTTCTATAAAATCCACAATTAACGACTATGGATTCCACGCAACCATCTGTCAGCATAAAACTTCTCCATTTTCATCCTAAATTTTATAAACAGAAATTTAGGCAGCTCCCTCAGTGCAACCATAGCCAATCAAAAACAGAGAGCCGCAATTCCTCTATCCAGAAAATCCAAATTCTGGTGAAAATTCCAGAGTTCAATCTGTTGCGATAAAATGGTAATGGATAACAATTAGCTCTTGCAAGAATAAACGCCAACTACAATAAGTCAACACATAACAATGTGGCAAAGTAATTGGGCAGTAAAATCAAGTATTTATTTCTTACAATTTCATTGACACTACCTCAGCAACAATCTACCAAGCAAAGAGCAACAGACATTCAAGCCAAATTTCTCTAACGTGATCCCATCCACTAATAATCAAGAAAGGGAATATACTTCAAACACAAAATGACACCCTAATTACGTATGCAAAGGACATTAACAAAAACATAGACAGCTCAGTCCCTTAGATGTTCTTTCCTGCGATCATATTCGCATTCATTGAGAAGATTATAAAGTCATCTTTGCTGTCCATCAATTAATCCAGAAAACTGCTAGTGTTAAAACATTATACAGTACAATGTATCATCCCAAAGAATCCCTCTGCAAATCAAGACTTGCAGCGAGATAGCGAGGAATGAAAAGTCAGTCTTGCTTCAAGGGAACGAGTCAACCACCCACAGAAAATTAGTGTGGAGACCAGTGAAAGAAGCGGAAATTGTTCTCAAATAATGCATCAGCTAAAACCATAAAACCACTCTGTATCCAAGTTAAGCCCTTACACTTCTAATCTTAACTGCCTTTGCCAAAACTAATTGCATTTCTCAACCTTCAATATCAGGCATCCTCTGCAGTAAAATGAAATCTATTAACCCACCTTCAAAATTCCCTACACACGAGTGTCCTGTGCACTCAAACCATAAACCGTGATAATAAGCCATGCCATGTAATATGGATCGCACACCTTACCTATATAGCTCTAATGGTGAAACTATCAAACTTATAAACATTGATCCAAAGTTTTAAGAAATTTATAATAAAGAAAATTGTATCATTCCAAAGAATACCTCTGCAAATCAAGATTTCCAGCAAGATAGCGAGTAATGAAAATAGTTGATATGGCTTCAAGGGAACGAATCACTCACACACTGAAATTAGCGTTAAGACTACTGAAAGAAGCCGAAATTTTTCTGACTCGTATAAACATATACCGACACAAAAGCCCTACAGAGAAAAATGCAAGGGGCCTGGTTTAAACATTCCCTGAGGGTTTCGGTTCTTTGGCTGCCCTTGTTAAACCTTATGTACTTATCGATCCTAGGGCACGCAGAATTACTGATCTGATTAATTTCTCTTGTAAAACCCTAAATAAATAGCCCCGCGCACCCCAAACCCTAAAACCTCCAACGAAAAACACTCGGCTAATACCTATAAAAGACGCACACGTATATATTGAAGAGCGAGAAAAGTACTTACGTTTAATATAAAATAGTAAAAAGGGAGGGAGTTGTCATTTTTTAGTGGAAATTTGTCATTTTTATTGGATAAGGTAGAATACAAGAGTCTTGTTTCTTTTATTTTTATCATGGAGATAAGAATGGTAGTGCTTTGGTTGTTGTCAAAGGATTAAGGGTGTTCTTCTACGGTGAAGGAAGCATTTGCCCTCCTCTAAAGAGGTTGAAGTGGTTTCTACCATCTAGGGCACTCCCTAGTTGCTTTAGTGTATTTTTTCATTTTTGTTGAATGAGTAGAAGCATTTATATTGCATTGTGTGTTATTTCTTTTTGAAATGTTTTTATTAAGGCTTAAATGGAAGGAACCAATAGTATAATAGGCATTTAATGGAGGTGGGTGTCAACACACTCCATGAACCTTTTGATGACCTAGAAGGGGCATTAGAAATTAAGAGCAATAATTTGTCTTACCAAGACATAGTCATAAGATATCTCTCTCTCTCTCTCTCACATATTAATGGTGAAGGCAATGGAGGACAAGGCAACGGAGGAGAAGGTAAATGTCATCCATTCAACCCTAAAAATAATCTCATTTCTTCAAGCACTAAAATGATTATTGCTTTGAGAAAGGAAGAAAGTAAATTAAAAACTAACACTATCTTTCTTTCTACAATAGATTGTAATAAACTACAAGGAAATTTATTCATGAATGGATAAACTATATTTGGTTCAAAAAAACTAGGGTTACAAGTCCAATTTTGTAGAATGGTTCAAAAAAGTATATTTTTTGTGTTCTTTAAAGACCACAATAAGCAAGAAAAAGTCACTAACAAACAATATTGGACAATTGGAGACTATATGTTTTGTGCCCTAAAATTGTCATTGGATGCTTTAAATGAAGAAATCCTCACTCTTTCTTACCCTAGATAAGTAAATGTAAAAATTGGTTTACCCCTTTTATGGGTATTTTTGCCACGAGTACTTTCCTCAACAGATAGTGTTTTGAGGATAAAAGAAAATAAAGCTACTCTCCTCCATATAGATGCAAGAATGTGTATTTCCTTGTCTCATAAAGTTGATATTGCAAATATAATAGACATTAATATTGGAAGGAAGATATACTTTTACAATTTAGAAATCCTAGGAGGCATTAGTGCATGTTTTCCATGCAAAAGAAGGGGGAATCTAAGGAGAAATTGCTCAATTATTAAGAAAAACCCAAGAACCCTAGGACCTAACAGTTTATTGGTGATGATCTTCTTAAAAACAAATTAGAGGGACAAGATAATACTAGTAGCAATGACAATAGGCCCAAATCTAGACAAGAAAATCTAGTTGTCTCTTGAGAGTTGTTTGAGGATACCTCTTGTTTCAATACTTGAGACTGTGTTTCTAAGGCAGGGTTTTCTTTAGCCCCTAGAATAGTTCATCTAAATCCCCTAGTAAAGTACCCATTTCCAATCAAATCAATATTATCCATGTCTCCCTTGAAGCTCAAAGGGTTCCTTGTGATGAGAGTCGTCTAGTTTATCCTATTAACAGTCATGGCCTTGTTAACCCTAGCCCTATATTGCCTATTTGCAATGGAATTTTGATTGATATTATCTCAGACATTTGTGGTTGGCTTTACTATACCTACTAAGAATTTAGCTTTTCTTAAAAAGAGAAACATATGGCAACCCCTGATCCCACAATAGCTATTGAACTCAACTAAGCTACAAATAGGATATAAGGTTTGTACATAAGGAGATGACCCCTAGTTCAGAGTTTGGAATTTATACTTCATTACTAATGGATAAAAAACCCCCATTGATGAAAAATAATAGCTTATTTAACATGCCAAATACCGACCTTAAGCATAAAAGATGCCCAAGAATTGGTGCTTGACATGCTTGAACACTCTATTGCTTAAAATAACAATAAACACAAGGATAACTGCATATTTATTTATGCTTATACAAGGAACACATTGTGCTTAATTGGAAAAGATACTTCTAATAAAAATGAACAAGATAATGTGTTGGTTGAAACATGTTAAAGATAACTAAAGATATATCTCAAGCAGTTATATCCAAAATTGTATCCTCTAAGATAAGGTACATTATTCATGACTTCAAGGCCAAAGATGTCTTAGAAAGTCTCAAACCCACAATACTTTATTAGTTGGCCTTTCCAAAGATATCAACACTATTTTACACTTTGTGCGAATGTTTAATCGTGGTTGTTATGATGATCATGTTTTGGTCATAGATAAGAGCCTAGAACTTGATATTCATGACAATAAATATGAGAATTAAGATTATAAAGAATATAATGGAAAAATTGAAAAGGCATGCACTAAAAAATTACATTCTCTATCTAATACCAAGCCTAAACAGAATAATAGTGCTTGGGGATTAACACTAGACAAATCTATTCAAGATAATGGTGACACATTAGGGATCAACAAAAGGGTTTCTACAGGGGCTATATAGAATTTGGATAGAGACAAGATCTTGGTGGGGAACTTAGATCTAAGTGTTATCCCCCTACCTATGGTTGATGCTCCAAGTAGTTGGATTAGAGTCATTCCCATAGGGAATGAATGGATAAAGATTGCTAAAAATAAAAGAAGAGGAGTAAGGATGTAAAAATCCCTACTCCAAGATGAAAGAACTAGATAATAATCTTCCTAAATGCTTTGACATATTTGGGAATTATGTGGACACCTTCTCTTGACTAATCCCAATGATCTTTAATTACTCCTATTGGAATTTTAGGGGGCATTGATCCCCAGATAAAGAGTATATTGTAAGGAGGTATTTAAAACTTGACAAACACAAGGATTATGTCATTCTTGTCAATTATTTATCTATAAAACAAAAAGGTTTATGGCCTATGCAAGTTTTTCTCTCAACTCGTGGGAAGGTTGTCTCCACACGAGAAAGCTCTACTCAGCCAAAGGTTTATGGCCTATGCAAGTTTTGCTCTCAACTCATGGGAAGGTTGTCTCCACATGAGAAAGCTCTACTCAGCCCAAGAAAAGCCAACCTCCCCACTCTCTAGAATGGATATCCTGCTTGGCTTAAAGTTGTATTATGTGTTTATTATGTATGGGCAATGACTCTACTAGTAATTTATTTGTGAGAAAAACTAGAGTTAGTAAGTTTTTGTTCAAAACCATTGTTGAAGGCTCCCATAAACCATTAGAAAAGGCTAAATTTATGGTTGCAAACCATGGATCGCTGGAAGAAGACTCAAATAATGGAGAACAAGGTAAGCCATCTTTTGTTGCTACTCTTGATGTTGTTCCTAATAAAGATATGACCATAGCTATTAATTTGGAAAGGGATAGTGCAATTTTTCTTGCAGTATTAGACCCCTCCAAACTTTGATCTCGCAACTACATGAATAACTAGTTGCATAATGTGTGGAACAACAAGTTAGGGTTTCATTTATCTTCTTGAAAAATGATTCAACATGGGTTATTTATTATCTTTTTCAAAGATGCTAAGTCTTAGAAAGATGATATTAAAAAGGAGTTCTGGAATATCAGAAACACTTGTTTTAGGGCTATTAGGTGGACACTCAAAGCCAATAGTGATGAGATTGCAACACTTTTGTGCCCTATGTGGATCATCATTAAAAATATTTTGTTCCCTAGGTGGATCATCATAAAAAATATACCATCGCTTCTCTAGAAATTGATTCCTAAAACCTTAGAAACTATTGGGAATGTTTTGAGGATGGATGAATCCCCCGCCCTCCTCTTGCATATGGATGTTAGGATCTTAATTGCATTCAAAGTAGGGATTGAGCTCCTAAATGAACTATAAGTGGAGATGGATAATGAACACTTTATTTGTCCTATTGAGTTTCTAGGTGGGCTCAACACCTTCTTCCTTTGTAGGAAAGAAGGGCACATTAGGAAGGTGTGCCCCTTATTGAATAAAAATAACAAATTTGTCAAACATGTGGGGAACTACAAGTTTGTTTTCACCCCTAACCCTAATGGGTAGGATAATTGTGTCATTGGGCCACAGCTTGGATCTAGGACTCTTGACTTCATCCCCCTTGTAAACATTCTCGTATTGTTAGCCCTACTACCTCTTTTGACCCCTCAATGGGTGCTACTTCAGGATCTGATAGACATGCTTCTCTGATACAAGAACAAAACACTCTTTCTGATGTTGTAAGAAATGTTATTTTCTCTAAATGTGCTCCTTCCCATATTTATTTCATTACCCTCCTTGAAGTGGCTAAAGATATTGAGTCTGAAAGACCCCCAAAGCATAAAACTTTAAATGTTGAGCAACTCATCATTGGTAAATTCAAAAAGATTGTTGAAACTAGAAAGAGGATTGAAGCTCAATTAAAACTCTACTCATGCTTGGAGTTGATTGATACAATTGACCAAAACAATAATTTAACTCCTATGATCCCACCTAGTAGCCATGAGATCAAGATTGTGCCCAATCGGACCCCTAATCTTGTCAACTTTCTACATGTGGATGGTAGGGAGGAGGACCAAATTAGTCTCTACTCTTGAGATTCACTCCCCTAGTCCTTGTAAACATAATGGGGTTGACGATATAGATTGTGCTCACTCTCAGGGGTTGATTGGTGTACATACTGGATAGTGTTGAGACTAATGTCTCTAGTCCCCACTCCTCCTACCTACAGTCAGAAGCATGTGGAGATATTAGACCTGGTTGACCAAGACTCTGAGATCATCCCTCTAGAGGGAGGTCATGATGGATTCGCAAATAGTTTTAATTTGGGTAGTTCTATTGGATGCAATGAAGAAAATCTAGAAGTAAGTAGGACCATTATGTCATTTAAGGGTGCTACCATAGTGCATTATATTGATGTTGCTCTAAAATAAGGGGAGGTGAAAATTAGGCATAAGAAGAACCATAAAGCTATTAAAGAAAATATTACCACCCTTGGAGTGGAGAAAATCTTTGAGTTCAAAAGGAAAGGGGTAGGCCCAGTGGGTCTATTTCTAGTCTCGTAGGGAGAAAAAAAGAAGAAGAAAGAAATCTAAGGATCGATTGCCTGAATGCTATAAGCCATTCAAGTCACCCATGTATACTTCCCCCTTATATATCATGGAACTAAACTATACTTCATAGAATGTTAGGGGACTTGAATCCCCATACAAGAAATATTTGGTTAAGAGGTTGTTATGGATGCATGGTAATGTGGACTTCCTCTTACTACAAGAGTTTAAAGTTGTTCAATTTGTACTGGATATTAACTTAAAATGTATATAGATATATGTTGACTTCTTTTCCACCAAGCATGAAAAAGGTAAAGGCGATGCAACCATTATGGTGAGCTATAAATGAAGGAGATGTATATCTAGATGGTGGTCCCCCCCCCCCCCCCGTATAATAGGCTGGTCTGGGTGATATGCAAAGACAAGGATAAGGAGTTTGGAATTGCTCAATATGTGCTTCCAATAATCATAGAGAAAGAATTGATTTGTGTAGATGAATGGATCAATTGGAAGATGTTCCATGGTTTATTAGAGGGGACTTCAATATGGTTAAATAACCCTTAAACAAGACATGGGGCAATAAGTTTGAATGGAAAGGGGAGGAGATTTTTTTTTTTGGCATAACATTCTTAATAAGGTAAAAATGTGTGATCCTTTAGCTAGCACTAAAAGTGACTTCAATGGTATATGGTATACTTTGTGTAATTTTCAGAAGGGGAATAAAAGGATATATATAGCAAACTAGACAAATTATGTGCAAACATGGAAATGTTCCAGTTTAAAAAAGATAGTAATGGCTATTGTGTGAGAGTTATCCCTTTGTCTGTCTTTGATCATCACCCTATCTTTGCCACAATCACTCTTTGTTCCTCTACTCAGAATCGTAATCCTAAAAGAAATTCATTTGCCCTTAACATTAGATTATTGCATGATGAAGATTTGACACATTATGTGTACATCATTAGATAGTTTAACAAGTATAATGTAACTTTTGGGTGTGCAAGGGAGATGCGGTGCCAATGCGTGAAATTTTGGAAGGTCATTTTCATACAATGGGTAGGAAGAAAGCTAAAGAATTTAGAGCTACAAGACAATTATGCATAGAAAACTTGTTCAAGCTGAGGAGACTATTTAGAATTAAACCCTTCTAATGGTGAGGCATTGTTTAACCTTACCCGAGTTAAGGATGCCTTGCAAAGATTATAGAATATTATAACTCTAGGTCTCAGAATTAGGCCCATATTGACTTGGCTTAAGCATGGAGATAAGGGATTTAAATTATTCTTTTGAATCCTTAGAAGTAAAGAAGAAAAAGAGAATATTGATACCATTTGGGAAGGAGATATGTATATTAAAGATCAAATAGAGATTAAGAAATCTTTTGTTTAGTTCTATAATAATCTCTTCAATTCTAAAGATGATGAGCTAAGGAAAAAAAGAACTAGAGATTTCATTATAAGCATTATCCTAAATAAAATAAGTGAGGAGGACTTTGATAAACTCAACAAATATGTAACTATGGAGGAGGTTACTAATGGCATCCTTTCTCTAAATAATGACAAGGCCTCTAGGCCTGATAGGCTTCCTATTGAGTTTTACAAAAAAAACATGTGAAATAGATTAGTAAAGATCTACAACAAGCATATAGGGAAGTTGAAAATGTGGTCTCTTTATGGGAGGAAATAAATAGTGGACTAATTAAGATTGTTCCTAAAGACGTAGATAAAACTCTCATCAAGAATTGGAGTCCAATCACAATTCTGAATGTATCATATAGGATATTAGTGAAGATATTGGCTAGGAGACTGGAGGTTGTCCTTCCAAAGATTGTCAATCTGACCTAAATGGGATCTCTGAAAGGTCGTTATATTTTATAGAATCTACTCACATGTTCAGAGGCAATGGACTAGGCTAAGTAATCTGGTCAAAATGACTTAATGTTACTGATTGATTTTGAAAAGGCCTATGATAGAATCAAATGATCCTTCATACTAATGTTGTTAGAGAGTTTGGGGTTTCGTAATCATTTTTGTCAAATGGTTAGAACTTTAATGAAAGATGTTAAGGCTTTTTTTCAGTTAACAGGAGCATATCTAAGAGTTTTTATCTTACAAGATCTATTAGATAGGGATGCCCATACACTTGTCATTGTGGCTGATGCAATGTACTATATCTTTTGAGGGACAATCTCCTCTCACCTAGGGTAAAGGGTATCACATTGCCAAACTAGATAGAATTTTACAATATCCAATTTGCTAATGACATTGATATTCTTCTTAAATTTGATGAAGCTAGCTTGGAGGCTCTCATGAAGAAAATGGACATTTTTTATGAAGCCTCGGGTATAAATTTATATCTCAAACAAATCAAAACCAAAAGTCTGTGCAAAAAATTATCTCTCCTCACATCAATAATGTTAGGTTGGGAGTGTCAACCCCCAATATGGTTTAATAAATATTCTCTTATGTGGTTGATGTAATGTACTATATCTTTTGAGGGACAATCTCCTCTCACCTAGGGTAAAGGGTATCACATTGCCAAACTAGATAGAATTTTACAATATCCAATTTGCTAATGACATTGATATTCTTCTTAAATTTGATGAAGCTAGCTTGGAGGCTCTCATGAAGAAAATGGACATTTTTTATGAAGCCTCGGGTATAAATTTATATCTCAAACTAATCAAAACCAAAAGTCCATGCAAAAAATTATCTCTCCTCAAATCAATAATGTTAGGTTGGGAGTGTCAACCCCCAATATGGTTTAATAAATATTCTCTTATGTAGGGGGCCCACAGCATCAAGCTAGATACCTGGAAATCCTTGTTTCTTTATCCCCAAATTTGAAGGAGATGTGGTACTAGATACAAGAGAAAATTGACATGGAGTTGAGTAAGTAGAATAAATAATACATATCCTTGGCTGGCAGAGTACATTTATCAAAAGATCCCCTCATCCTATAACATGTATTATAGTTCAACATGGTTCTTTCATAATTACCAATGTACTTATATTAAAAATAGATAAGAAAATTTATTTGGTCAAATGGGAAAGGTAATATGAAAAACATGCAATGAGGTGGGATTGGTGTACCAAAAGCAAAGCTAAAGGGGGTCTTTGATTAAAAGACCTTGTAATACAAGATATTTACCTTGTTTCAAAATGGATATTTAGAGCTTTGGAAGGAGAGGAACCATGGAAAATATTGATTAGATATAACATCACTAGATTTGTACCTAAGCGAAGTCCAAATTGGGAAGGGCTTCACCTATGTGATTTGGTTGACATTGGCAACTTTTTCTCAAACCAAATGGTTATATTATTTTCAAGTATGTCTAGAAAGCATGGGAACCAGTGAGACATTATGTTGCTCATAACAACATCATCAAAATGGAAGAAATATGGGGAGACATGTCCATATGGTGGAACCTCTTTCATAATGGGAAATCATTGGCTTTAATTCAAGTCTGTTCAGTTAGGTGTTGGGATGACAAGGGGATTAAGAGGCTAGGAGATATTTTAAAAGATGACCATTTCAATTATGTTCTACCTTTGATATACCTCCATCTCACAGGAGAACACATCACGTGCTTACAGAGGAATGTGTATCTTTATCTATTCTAAAAATCTGCGTGTCTCACATGGATAGTCTATCTTATTTCAAATGGAAATATGATACCCCCTTCATTGCATCAAGGTCAAATCTATCTATACCCATATTATTGATAATGATGAGATCCTTACCTACCTTAACAACTATTGGAACTTACAGATTGATCCCTCCTCATGGAAAAATGTGTTTAATGGTCTATGGGGCGGGCCTATTGAGCCAAAGAAAAAAATGCTTCCTATGGAAACTAATCCTCCTTTAGCTCCATGTCTCAAAACCAGATGGAGACTTTAATATTTGCTCATTCTGCAAATTGCCTGAAATAGTGAAACATATTTTCATATACTACATGATTGTTAAGGATATTTAGAACATGTTTGGCATTATAATTGATGGTAATATCAGTAGGTGGTAGGTTGCAAATGGATGGCTCCCTTATCTCAGGAAATAATCTAATATTGTTTGGTCTATCCTTTCTATTGAAGTGTTATGGTCAATTTGGAAGCTTATGAATGATAATATTTTTAGTAGTAGATCTAGAAAGATTACTAAGTCTCTTAGGAGACTCATAACATACAATTTTTTTATATAGGTTATAGTCACCATGAAGTTGGCCAAAGATAAGTTTGAAAATTTGCTTGAAGATGGAACCACAAGAGTCTTTACTTGGGATATTTACAATGGATACACATGGTCAAGGAACATACAGGAAAAGACTCCTTTTGAGATAGTTTTAAAGAACTTCATGATAGAGATTGAAAAAAGAAATAAAAAATGATGGAAAAATCTATGGATGGAATTTAGGCAGCAAGGCAGAGATGGTTACACCCTTAGCTATTGTAGAGCTTGGGATACCTATTGCAGAGGAAGTATTTCTCCTAGCCAACTGGGATAAGATCTCAATCTGGATGGAAGGCCTTTTGGGATGGGTTTCCTAGATCTGACTAAGCATGTTTCTATTACATATCTTTTAGTTTGTGCACACTCTTATGTTGAATCTCCAATTTTGTAGGATATGGATATGTAGTTAATATTTTACTATCCATAGTTAGCTTATTATTTCTAATAGGTAGGCTAATATCACTGATAATGTATAAACCTTAACTATAGTTGGGTTTGAATTGTGATTTGCACTATTTTGGTAAACTATACTTGATAGAAAAAGGATTATGTCATTCTTAAAGAGGTTAAGGTCATAAATTTTACTCGTGAGACCAACCTCAAATTTATATAAAAAGAATCATCTCACTTTTGTACCAATCATGTAAAAGGTAAGGGAAGAGATTTCATTTTTCTTTCAATTATATGTTTCAAGTATGTCACTAATCGTGGGGTGTCTCCATGTAATAGTGTTGTCTAGATCAACATTGAAAGGGAGAATAGGATGTCCTCATAGGCACCCATGAACTCCTACTCCTTCACACATCTTTCTAATCCATGCCAACCCTAATACTTCTTCTAGTGATTACAAATTATCTTTGCTTGATTTATTGTTTTCAAAAATATACATTTGAAGTTTTTTTGCTCTATTGATTCATGTTTTTTATTCAAAAAATTTATCTCAGTGATAAAAATATACATCACACACCCCTCAACGCACTCCTTGTTCCACCAATTTGACATGAAATTGAAAAAGTTTAGGTCCCCTATCCACATGTTTTCAAATTTGAATCAATGTATGTGAGGTTTCTATCTCCTAAAATTTATAGCTGGAGTAAAAAGTGATCTAAGCTAGAACATGGGAGGATCTAGCATTCAAATCTGAAGGAGAAGGAGACTAGATCCCCGTAGAAGAAAAAACCATCCATTTTTTCAGCCATATAGTTGAAACCCATGTGCCTATTAGTCAATTTATAGTTTCCATTAGAAGCATTAATATCTAGAAGGTCATTCTTTTCAAATCACTCACTAAAATCTTTTTGAGAATGATTTTTCCCACTAATTCCCCCAAACTTGTCATTTTTGTGAAGAATAGC
Organism: Chamaecyparis obtusa; assembly: GCA_027943335.1. Lineage (NCBI taxonomy): Eukaryota > Viridiplantae > Streptophyta > Pinopsida > Cupressales > Cupressaceae > Chamaecyparis > Chamaecyparis obtusa. Next base: position 734,551 of record BSBK01004460.1, read on the forward strand.
ATTAAAGTGACGACCAAGGATGACATTCTAGTTCTATAGAGAGTTAATGAACATTTTTACATCCTTCCACCATTCCTTCTTCCTTAGGAAATCATGTAGCCAATAAATATTGATCAAAGTTGAGATAAAAATCCAAACTTCTAACTTTGCCACTTATCTAATTTGATATGTTTGCCAATCTTTATATAACAACATTTTGTAAGTTCTATAAGATGGCTAAACTTCTAGATGCCCCATCTGTGTAGACTAAGAATCCTTGCCAAAATCCTAAATTCTTTTACATAATTTAAAATCAACATGGGTCTTTTTTATTTCTTGTATGAGTACTATATCCTAAAATTTTATCCAACACTTGACCAAACACTAATTGTTGGGGGTATTTAAGCCTGTAACACTCCACACTAAGAGCTTCATTACAACTTGGGAAGGGGGATCCCTTCCCTGGTCTAAGAAACTGAGAATTTTGACCTATTATTTGGCCTCTCTATCCAAAACTCTCTTTTCCTAATGATACTTTCTTCCTTTAGCTTTTTCCCCCCATAGTATACATTGAATTTCTTTGTAGAGATATGACTGATTCCTAATTTCGACCCTAAGCCCTCCATAGATACATTTAGTGACAAATTAGTAGGGTTGCCAAAAAAATCATTCTCTATCATTTTCTCATCCTTTGATTCTAATTGTGTGCAAGGAACTGTGCTTTCAAAAGGAGTTGATTTAACTATAAACAATAACTCAAAAACATAAATTAAAGCACCATATCATGACAAGACAAAAGGAAACTAATATAAACTCAAATTAAAATCAAATTGTAGGTCTCCAAAATGCAATAATTTGTCCTTGGCTTGTATATTGTATATATGCTTATGATTTTGGTATTATGATGGTGCTCAAAGTTCTCAAAATTGCTTAAAGATGAAATTGCATGAAGTTAGTAAAGCTTTGTTGTTGCATAAAGAATTTGGACATTGAAAGAATGTGAGGATGTTTTTGGTTTTCCGTTGAAGAGAATGGAATAGATCGGTACTATGAGAAGATGGAGATCAAGGGTGGAGAATGGTTATGGTCCTCACTTCCATGAGAGGTTGACAAGTGTAAACTTAAAAGACCTTGCGAGAACAAAGATGGTTGGCAAGAGAAATGTAGTGCACTACAAGGAAGATTTACTATAAAGGTGACTCTTGTCCTCACACTCTAAAGGATGGGGATAATAAGAATGTGGAATTCAAAATTCCTTGGAAGTGACAAGAGGGAAGTGTGCCCATGCTGGTACTTTCAAAAAGTTGATAGCCATAAAGACCAAGTGGGTTTGGGGAAGGATGTTATTTAAGACATGAGTTGACCTTCACTAATCATCATAATTAGGGTTTATCACATAATTATAGGAGGAGATTGGATTAATGAAATGGGATTAGTGGAAAAGTAGGAGGATGTGACATTTGGATAGAGAGTGAGTAGATGAATCAAAAATTCCTTTCAATTCCAAGTGGAGGAAAAGGGTTAAAATGAATTAAATTAAATAGATAAGAGAATTTATTTAATTTAATAGATGAAGTGGGTAAGGGGGAAACTATTATTATTTTTAATTAGTAGATATGTATATTTTATTAAAGGGAAAATGATTACATAATTACAAAAAAACTTAGTTTCAAATTATTTCCCTTCAAAAACTAGTCTCTAAAGCTATGAGGCACACCAAGAAAATCAACTATATTAGATCACTTAGAGAGGGATCAAAACATATGAAACAAACAACCTTGCACCCTAATCAAATGCCTACAAGTGCATATTACACCATTACACTTTCTTAGCAAAAATGTGTGTATATACACACTGTAGACACCTAAAAATCCACTTGTCAATTAAAAATATTTTAGTTGATAGAAGTCCTGATGACATCATCATTATTTAATTAATTAATTATTATTGTCATTATCCCTTCTCCTATTTTAATTAAACCTATTTAATTAAAGAATCCCTCCCAAAAGTATTTAAATCAATTTTGAATACTTTCCCTCCATAAATGTTTTAAAATCATTTAATACATATTTCCCCTACAAATCCTATTTAAATAAATCAAATATTTATTTAAGATCCCTCCAAACCTCTAGACTCTTCTAGAAAGTCCTAAGTCAAAACCACTTTGACTCCAAACCCCTAACCAAACCCCTAACCACTCTCTTAACCCAAGAGCATTTATTATGCTCACACCTTTGTCCTCTAAGCATTTATGGCACTCATAAATGCCATTTATGAGCTTTTTATCTCAACTTTGACCTTTGAGCCTAACTCAACCTTACCTCTAACCCTAACCCTACCTTTAACCTCAACTTTACCCCTAACTCTAACCCTTCTTCCTAACTCCAACTCCTCCCTCCAAATCCTATAAATAGGAGACCTTCCATGAGCAAATCATCTACTATCTTATGCATTATTATCATGTTAAAATATACCTAGCATATCTAGCATGTTAGCTTAAACTTTTGTTTTCAACTTCTTAAATCACATAGCATAATTAATGGTAAATAAATCATAGCATGTTCTAATATCATTTTTAGTTTAGTTGCTCTCAGAATCCATTTATTTGCAAGCTAGTTCCTCATACTAGCCTCTTGCAATCATTTTGGGTCTCTTAGGATCTTGAATCTGCATTTAGGGATCATCATACCTGTGTTAGGAGAGAAAATCCACATTCTCCTTTAATGAGCAAATCAAACGGGGCTTGGGTGCTCCTGTTTTAGCTCAATCAGAGGTGGTGTGGCTTGAGAATCTTGTTTTGAGCGTATATGTTAGATTAGTGTTTATATCTCTAATGTTTGCATGTCTATGCTTGCTCCCAACAAGAATCACACCAAGTTCGCATCTACATTCAGGCACACCCGGTGGGACACCCACCATGCAAAAATTTCTCCTCAAATGGAGAAACCAAGTCAAAAAATCAGTAAAATTCCTATTTGCGGATGTTCGTAGAAAAAGAAAAGAACAGTCAGGAGGATCATTGGTATGGTTGGCGGGATCGCTACTTAGGCTCGCAAGATAGAATTCCCACAAAATCCTATGTTTTAGTTTTTTTTCTATCTTTTTCGTTCACCGGTCATTTTTTACTATGAGCGGGATGACAAATCCATAGCTGTAGGAATGCGCATTGATTGTGCAGGATCGCGACCGTACCTTTTTGTAAGCCTTAAGGCATTAAAATTTGCATTCACAAACCTACTTTCATACCTTGGTAGGATCGCTCATTGACCCGGTGGGATCGCTAATCTAACTCGTGGGATCGCGGTTGTAGGCATCACTGTAAATTCCTGTCAGTTTTTCTTTTTACTATCTTAAAATTTTAGACTAATCGTCCAACGGGATCACTTGTACGGTCTACGCGATTGCATATTTGTTGATTGTAGGATTTCAGGAATAGGTGGTGGAATCGTGAGTTAAACTGGTAAAAATAGAAACTAAATATTTATTTTGGTGCTTTAAAAAAAAAAAATCTTAAATGAATAAGGTTAATAAAATAAAATAAAATCAGGATTTGTTATGTTTTAGTAAATTGCATTTCCAAAGGTCTTTAGAGCATTTATGAGCCCATATTCCTCCCACAAGTTGTGTCTCCTAAAATTTTCCTCTAGACAATTGGATTATCTTTCCAACGGTGTAAGTGGCGTGTCTTTTCGAGTAGTGAGCAGAAAGTTATGCCTTTTGCAAGGAGGCGTAAATTTCAAAGTAGTTTTTTTTCATCATTTAGTTTTTTTTCTTATCAAATTGGGCTCTAAAAAATCAAATCTTGAATGCATAATCAAGATGAACAAAGCAAATCAAACAACTTCATTTTGGATCCTAAAAGAAAAAAACTCAATCTTGAATGCTCAAAATAAAACACTTGCAAAATCTTTCAAAGGAGCTTTTTAGATTTTCAAATAAAGAACAAATCAAATCCTAAATATTTGTGCTTGAAGGTATTGGCATAAAACACACTTAAATCAAATTGGAAAAGAGCTATCTTTGATATGCTTCTAGGAGTCTTTCAAATTTCGCAAAACCTATTTAATCTAAGTGACGTAAAACAAACTGAACTAGGACAAGTTCATTTGTCTTACTTCTACCAAGGCTTGTGTAAAGAGAAAAGTGCTTCCTCTTTGGAGAATGACCTCAAACCGATACTTCCCCGATCGGTATAGAAATAAAGCATCAAGCAAACTCTTGCTTCATCCCCTTAAGCTCGGGCGATGTATGTTGATGGTAGCCTGAGGTAGGTGAATATCCCTACTATTTTGGCATGGTCAACTAGGCTCTTAAGTGAGTCACGTGCGTACAAACTGATTGGGAGGACACCACAGATCAAATTAGACACCTATTAATCAGAGGCTTCATGATCTACTCCCAAAGGTATCAAAATATTTATGCAAGGACTGATCCAAGTGGTTTCCCAGATCACCTTAAGATTACTCACCATCTATATCCCTTTTGGGATACCAAGTTGTGGGCAAAGATTTTCATACTAGCTTGTCTCTAGGTAGTTCTTGTTTGAAGTGATTTTGAAGTTCCAAACTCAGTGCAAAACATTTATCAGAACATACACATTTTCGAGAACACTATAAAAAAATTTGGTCATCATTTGCTTATATCCCATAAGGTTTCTTTGTCCTTTGTCAGGATTACTTTTAGAGTATCTTTTTGAGCTTTTGTCCTTTGCCATTGGAGACATCAAAACTGAGCCAAAACTTGATCGAAGTTATCCAAACATCCTTGCAGAAAGATCCTCCAAAAAAAAACCCAAAGCATTAATTCAATCCAATTATCAAATCCTTCAAAACTATGTCTGATTCGATCAAGCATAAGAAAGCCAAACTGCCCACTTCCCGTGTCTATCAGGAGAAGAAAGTCACAGAAAAAGACCTTAAAGATCACCAACCTTCCCTCAAATCAATCAAAGCAGAAGCCAAGTATCAAGATAAACTGGATAACATGGGTTACACCAGAGTAAAATAATTTGCAATCCAATTCTAGGTTAATCATCGCTATATCAATCTAGAGAGTGAAGACTAGTTCGGCTCCTCGCATATCCATCATTCTTTCAGAATCCCCTATCCTATCTTGATATCCTTACATCCTAGATCATCCTTAGTTACATTCTTGCATCATATGTCATCTTCCTAGATTGCATCATAGGTCATCATCCTCTTATCTTGCATCATAGTTCTTCCTCCTAGCTACATCCTTGCATTATTTATCATCTTCCTAGTTGCATCATAGGTCATCCTTTTCAATTGCATATAGGTCATCCTCTTAGAATATCATCATTCAGTCATCCTCCATCATCCTTGATCCCATAATTCGGAAACCAACATCCAAGTCATAATCCAAAAACCTTGAACCAAATCTAGTTATCCAGCCATCTACTTTGTGCCATATCCTTTGGGTTGCTTTAAATCCTCATCCTACATCATAATCATCCCAACACTACCCTTTGACTAAGCATTGTATAGGGTATCTTATACTTGTCTTTGTAGGCTGCATCATCTTGAGCAAGAGATTGATGTACACTGACAAGAATCATGTCTTCTGAAGATCATTAGTCTATCTTAGGTTGATAATCCTATCCTCATTGATCCTACATCAGGAAGCAACAACTCATTACTGACACTTAGTAATCCTTCACTATCCTCATCATCCAGAATCCTCCATCATCCTCAATCCAAACAACATCCTACCATCCTTTAGTTGATCCAAATCCTTCCATCGTATCCTTAGGTTTTGCATAGGCTGATCCTAAATCTACCATCCTTGAGTTTCTTTAGATATGCATCCACCATCCTTAGAGTTTTCCATAGAAAACATCTTGCATCCACCTATCATCAACATCTTCATCCTTAGATCTACATTTCATGCCTGCCGAGATGCGATCTAAGAAGAGAAGGAATATGGATCCCTATTGGATATTGCTAATGCATGGGTGGTGATTGAGACATTTAATATGTTTAATCACTACGTTACTGAATGAGCACTCATACTGTTGTCATTTGTGTTTTGTCACTGATGTCAACATATGCTTCTATGAAGGAACCAGACTGGTAATCAGAGTGTATGGCGGGTGTACAGATGTTTCAGATGCTGCGAAGTTAGATGAGAGCTCAGGAGGATGTTGTGATCTTATATCTAAGATTGCATCACTAAGTTTTGCATATTAAGAAAGATACAACTATTTTGGTAAAGACTGGTCACTAGACTATGACAGTGAGAATTGACAGAGTGAGTCTTTGAGTTTTTGATATAAATTTCAGATGGATTGGATTCAAGGTATGTGATCTTGAAGGATGATTGAAGAGGCACTGACAGATGTTCATTGGTCAGCGCAAGGTACAGAATGATTGGTGACGTCATCTATGGTGTATGTTCTGGAGATGGCTTATTCTGAAGCCGACTTAGGGAATGAAGTGTGTGTCTTGTTTGGCAAGCATAATTCAAGGATTTTGGTCCTTAATTATTGTAATGTAATCATTGTAAACTTGTTTTAGATACTGTTTGTATCTTAGCAAGGGCTTATGTAATTGTTTGATTATTAGGAAAGCCTCATGGGTCGACCCAATCTTGGTAAAATGTAATAAGGTATAAATGAAAGGTTTTTTCTTTGGAAAAGACATGGATGGAATATATGTGAATTAAGGAGGTTGTGAAGGTTGCGAAATTGTGTCTGATGTATGTAGAGCAGAGGATTACTTGTGGACTTCATTGGAACTGATCAAGCAAAGATAATTGTTGGTAAATAGTTCTGAAGGTGGATTTAACCTTCTTTTGGTAGTGAGCCTTGGGAAATGAGCCCTCTTTTTTTCTTGACTCCTAACAGGGTTTGTCCTCTAACAAGGACTATGTACTGTAATGTTTCAATAAGCTCCTAATAGGGCTATATCTTCTAATAAGGATTACTATACTCTCAGTACATCACTAGTGGGTGCTAATTCTCACTAGGGTTTTTACCTTTAACATGGTTTCCCCATAACCAAAATATTGTTTTGTTGTGTTGGCATTCATTATGTTCATTGAATCAGATATTGATGAGCTTAAAGTTTAAAGTTTAATATTCTATCATACAACTGATTCACCCCCCCCCCTCTTTGTTTTATTGTGAACTGCTATTCCTAACAATTGGTATCAGAGTTGTGGTCCTCAGAGAGAAAGCTTAACAACTTGAGGTGATCTTGGAAAATGGCATTCTATTGGAAGGATAGTCCTAAGTTTGATCCTGAAAACTTTGACAGTTGGAAAAATAAGACACGAACACATTTGTTGTGTTTGGGCATATACTACTGGATGATTGTAAAGAAGAAGGAAACTCTGAAGGCTGAGAATGACTTGGGGTCAGCCATCGATGATGAAAAGAAGCTATTTTCATGTAATATGGTCGCAAGGGAAGCATTGATTAGCACACTATCTGAGGGTGAGTTTACTAAAATCAAAGTGTGGACAAGGCTTTCGAGGGTACCTGCTTTGAAAGACTTCAAGCCAAAAAAAGATTAGATGTTAGTCTAAGCATGAAATCAATGCAGAACAAATAAAACTCTAAACTAAGCCACCTCAGATTGAGCTAAAACAGGTGCACCCAAGCACTGTTTGATTTTCTCTTACTTAAGGGGATGTGGGTGTGCTCTCTAATCACTTGGAGCATATTCCTTATGCATTTAGGACGGATTGAAATCCATGAAAACCCCAAAATGGCACAAAACAGGTATAGAACACCTGATTTGCCCCTAAGGCCTCAAGGATCAAAATGATGCTGATATGAATATTAAACTACATGAGATTTATGCTAAGATTGATTTTAAGCCAAATAGAGATGTGATGATGCTATGCTTATGCAAAACAATGAAATAAACTATGTTAATCCATTATTACTAAATTATGATGAGCTAAAATGCTTGAAAGTAAGCTAAATTAGGATGATTATGCTAAGTCTAGAGCTAAATGGGCATGATAACAATGCTTGAAATAAAAGCTAAGCTAATAAATTTGCTCTTGAAAGGAGGAGCATTTATAGGATTTGGGAAGGAGGAATGAATGGCCAAGATCAAAATCCTTAAGAGAGGCCAAGATTCATTCAAAGGGGAGCACATGGATTGTGCTAGTTTAGGGCCACCTCCTTGTGACAAGTGTCACAAGGGCATTGGGTTGAAAGATGGGAGGAATGTGCATAATTTGGGAAATGTGCCTAAGGTCAAAGGGTGTAAGAAAGGGGTGATGGGCTTCTTAAATGCATGATAAATGCATGTAAGAGGGATAATGAGGTTTTAAATGCACTTAATGCATGTAAGAGAAGTCTCTAGAAGTTTGTTGACTTTGGGTTAAGCTTAGGAGTTGGCTAACCTTGGTTAGGGAATGTGACAGGATTAGGGGGGGGGCATTAGGATTAGGATTAGGGTTAGGACTTTCTAGAAGAGTCTAGAATTTCCTTAGGATAAACATGGATTTTTAGGAAATAAATAAAGATTTATTTATTTCCATGGTTTAGGTTTGAGAATATTTATTAAAATGAATTTAATAAATATGAGGATTAAATATTTAATCTTAATTAAATATTTTGAGTTGGGATTAGGGTTAGAAAATGAAGGGATTAGCCTTTAATTGAAATTAAAGAAGAATTAGAAGATTCTGGAAGAGGTTAGTGGTTTTAAGGAAATTGGCCTAGTTTTGGGCAAAAAAATAAATTATTTATTTATTTTGAGATTTTTGGTCAATTTATTAATTAAATAATTAATAAATAAGGAGATAATATTTAAATAAGATTTAAACATTTTTGGGAGGGATTTCTTAATTAAATATTTTTAATTAAGATAAAAGGATTTAATGACATAAAAATAAATTAATTAATTAAATAATTAATTAATTAATAAATGATGATGTCATCAGAGATTTTTCAGAAAATAAAAATACTTTATTTTCTAAAGGATTTTTAGGTGTCTACATTTTGCCCCTCTTTGATGCGATGCCGCAAGTGGCATGGCGTCAAAGACAAGAAAATAAGATGCCCAAGGCTAGAATTTAGAGGAATGAGGGGTTGTGCCCCCTCGAGAAAATAACGCAAGGAGTAAACGTTGTGGAATTTTCTCGAAAGGAAACAGAGAAGGAAGGACTGAGGAAGCAGGGGAGATAAATAACCAAGCTTCCAAGAGCAAAGATGGGTGAATGCAAGATGAGATGGAATGCAAAATGCAGGATGTAGCTATATGAGAGATGCAAGATGCAAGATTAATCTATATGATGCAAGATGCAGAGGATTGGGGGAAGCTCCAAGTGCAAATGGGGAGAGCACAACCTAGTTTAATATAGCAATGCTAGAGACCTGCCAAGGATACTGGGATCATGAGGCCTTGTCACCAGTGTTGCATAGGACTAACGCTGAAAAGACATGCAGGGTTGCCCCAGCATCACACATGAAACCCAGAGGAGGCATGGTGGAAACGATGCTGAAGAAACCACAAACACACGACTGACTCACAGGCAGAAGCAAAAGATAAAAAGACCTTGCCCCAGATTATCCTCATTCGCAGCGCACCATGATATAAAGGATCGTGGTGACTTTGAGTAGAGAACAACGAGAAGCTATAAAAGATTAACAAGACTCAAAGGACAAAATCCAAGGTCAAAATGAGAACTCCAAAAGGACATCCTTTGCCAAGGAGAGAGATTTGATTTGATTGATGGTGGGAAGATTGGTCTGAACATGTGGAAGGATACATCAACACAGACCTAGTGTGCTTGGTGGAAGATTAGGTCAGACAGGAAGGATACAACTGAGGGGACCCGTGATTAGGCTTAGGTCAGACAAAATAGAAGCATACATCTGTGTGGACCCGATGCTGATGGGGAGAATGTTGTGTTGTTGATCGGCAAATGATGCAGTCAAAGAATAATCACTGGGATCAAGAATAGTCGACAATTGATGTTGTTGAAGTACAAGGCTGTGTAGGACAAAGTATGATGATCAAATGCTGCTGCAGGACGGACAAGGACTATGTACAACAAGACACGAGGATATGTACAGCAGACGGGAAAAGAGAGACAATGGATATGTACAGAACCTCAGGATTGGGGATAGGAAGAGCTCACTATACAGGATATACATGAAGGATCATGTTATACAGGATATACAGGATATGGTACAAGATATGGTCCAAGATATGTGTAAGATATGGTACAAGATATGTGTAGGTGGGATTGCGGATATGCTGGAGGATTTATGAAAAAGAGGAATGCTGGGGGATAGTGGATGGGGATGGGGATGGAAGAAAAAGGATTGAGATGCTGGGATGGGGGGATGGGAGTTTGATAGATAATGACTCGGTCCACTATGTATGGCACCTGTTTGCTAGGTTTTCACCAACATATTTGTCCAAGGCGCTTGAATTGCCAAGTTTTCACCATTGGATGATTGTTTTTCTTTTTTTCTTTTTCTGCTTTTTTTCTTTTTTCAATTTTTATGGATTTTCTGAATATGTAGATCTGGTTCAAGCATAGAACCTCTTCAGATGTATGATGTTCATTGGATCATTCAAAGGCTCACCTTCTGGTGTAGATAACTGATAAGCTCTAGAGCCGAAGCATGATGTGACAACATAGGGGCCTAACCAAGTAGGCTCAAACTTGCCTTTCTTTTCTCTGTTTTCTTGGACTTTCTGATTTTCTTTGAGGACCATGTCACCAACCTGAAATTGTCTGGGATGGACCTTCTTGTTATAACTCCTTTTGAGTCGATTCTGGTATGCAACCAGGTGATCATAGGCTTGTTGTCTCTTTTCATCTAACAAGTATAGCTGTGTGAGACGAGCCACACGATAGTCTTCATCAGTGGTGTAGTTCTTCATGGAGACTCGCAATGATGGGAGCTTGACCTCGATTGGCAGAATGGCTTTGGCACCATATACAAGGGAATATGGGGTGGTGCCTATGGGAGTGCGATAAGAAGTACGATAGGCCCAAAGGGTGAGATTGATTTGGAGGTGCTAGTCACGACCAGAATCATTGACAACCTTCTTGAGGATTTTCAAGATAGTTTTATTGGTTGCCTCAGCTTGGCCATTTCCTTGAGGGAAATATGGACTAGAGAAACGGTGATGGATGTGGAGTCTAGCACACAGATCATCCACATGCTGGTTTTCAAAAGGTGTGCCATGGTCAGTGAAGATGGTAGATGGTATGCCAAAGCGACAAATGATGTGGTAAAGGATGAACTTGGATATTTGGATGCCAATAGTGAGGGTGAGCAAGATTGCTTTAACCCATTTGGTGAAGTACTCTATGGCAGTTATTATGTACTTGTGTCCATCCGAGGAAAGGGGAGTGATTAAGCTGAAAAGGTCGAAGCCCCAACACGAAAATGGCCAAGGTGGTGCAGTGGGCTGCAAATCTTGTGCTAGTGCATGAATCAAATTTGCAAGCTGCTAACATGGTAAACATTTTCTGACAAACTCACAAGCATCATGTTCCATGGTTGGCCAGTAATACCCAACTCGAAGCAACTGCTTAGCTAGAACCATGCCACTCGTGTGGGCACCACAAATTCTAGCGTGGACCTCTTGTAAAGCCAGGATGGCCTCATTTGAATCTAAACACCTAGAAAGGATATTGTGATACCCTCGACGATAAAGGGTGTTGGCTACAAGAGTGTAACGGGAAGCTCTGCGAATAAGGTTTTGGCATTGGTTATTGGTGAGATGGGGAGAAATGATACCATTCTTTAGATATGCATGGATGTCATGGTACCACAGGGACTGGGGACCAACCAAGACACACACCATTTCTGCATCGATGTTCTCATAAGCTGGTGTATGTAGCTGCTCGACTAGGAATTCATATTGTGATGCATCACGTGGGATTTCTAACAAGGACCCAATAGTTACCATTGCGTCTGCTGCTTTGTTCTAAAGTCTGGGTATCTGTGTGAATTGTAGATTCAGGAAATGCTCTTTCAATCTATCCACGAGTTCTTTGTAAGGTAGTAGCTTGTCATCCTTTGTCTGATATTCATCTATGACTTGCTTGATAATCAACTGTGAATCGTCGAAGACTTGCAATTCTGTGATATTCCATTGAATGGTTGTTTTGAGACCTAAGATGAGTGCCTCATATTCTGCAATGTTGTTGGTACATGAAAATCCCAATTTGAATGACTTTGGGATGTAGTCACCTTGAGGTGTGACGAATAGGACTCCTGCCCCTGATCCATGTGATGTGTAGGAGCCATCAAAGTATAATTTCCACATGGGCTACTCTTCGATCATACATAAGTGTTCATCAAGGAATTCCATGATTAGTGGATAAGCATCCACTAGTGGTGCTTCTGCTAGCTGATCGGCAATGAATTGCCCTTTGATTGCTTTCCGATCTATGTACTGGATGTCAAACTCGCTGAGTATCATGACCCATTTTGCCATACGACCTGTGAGATTTATCTTTGATAGTAGATATTTGAGGGGGTCCACTTTTGAAATGAGCCTGATTGTGTGACTGAGCATGTAATGTCTAAGCTTTTGAGTGGTAAAAACCACTGCAAGGCATGCTTTTTCCATGGGTGAGTAATTAAGCTCATAACCGACAAGAGTTCGACTAATGTAGTAGATGGCTCTCTCTTTGTTTTCATCATCATGCTGCGCTAGGAGTGCCCCTAGTGCTGTAGTGGTTGCTGAGATGTAGAGTATGAGAGGGCATCCTGGAACTGGTGGCACTAGGATTGGAGAATTGGCTAGATACTCCTTGAGCTTATCAAAGCTTCTCTGACATATGGGATCCCATTTGAAGCTTGTGTCTTTGCATAAAAGATGCATGAAAGGTTGGCACTTGTCTACTAGTTGAGAAATGAACCGACACACTGATTGAAGCTTTCCTTGTAGGCTTCTGAGCTGTCTGAGTGTTCTTGGGGGAGGCATTTCTGTTATTGCTTTGACCTTTTTAGGGTCAATCTCTATGCCTTGTCGTGATACTATGAAACCTAGGAGCTTTCCAGATGTAACACCAAAGACACATTTCTTTGGATTGAGCCGTAACCCATAGTGTTGCAGGCGATCAAACACACTCTCAAGAATGTCAAGGTGTTCATGGCGAGTTTTTGATTTTGCAAGAATATCATCCACATAGTCCTCTAGGATCTTGTGAATCATGTCATGGAAGATTGTTGTCATCGCTCTCTGATATGTGGCTCCTGCATTCTTTAGACCAAAGGGCATCATGTTATAGCAAAAGGTACCCCATGGAGTGGTGAACGTTGTTTTATGTTGGTCTTCTGCTGCTATATGAATCTGATTGTATCCAGAGAAACCATCCATTAGTGACAACATTTCATGGCCCGCTGTAAGATCTACGATCATGTCTATGTTAGGTAGTGGGAAATCATCTTTAGGACATGCTTTGTTTAGGTCCCTGAAATCTGTACAAATTTGGATGTCGCCAGAAGGCTTTGTGACAGGTACCATGTTGGAGATCCAATCTGAGTAATCTATAGCTCTGATAATCTTTGCATCCAGGAGCTTTTCTAGTTCTAATTTTACCAATAGAGCTACTTTGGGATGCATTTTGCGTAGCTTCTGCTTTACTGGCTTAACATTGGGGTCCACAGCTAGATGATGAACAACAAGTTTAGGATCAAGTCCAAGCATGTGTGCGTATGACCATGCAAAGTTCGTAGTAGCTTCTTGAAGTAACGTAGTGAAAGCCATTTCTTCACCTTCTGTCATGTTGGCTGCAATGTAGGTGATCCTCGGACATTCCTCTGTACCTAAGTTGATTGGTTTGGTTTCTTCTATGATGATAGGTGACTGCTCAGGTTTGTAATCCTGGATGGGAGGAAGAGGCAAGTCTTCATCTTCTAGCACTTGAATTGCCAAGTTTTCACTAGAAGATACGCTCTTTATTTTTACTTTTTTGGAATCAGAATGTGCCCTAGAGGGGTTTTCACATAAGGACTCATGTTTTACTCTTTCTATTTCTCTTTTGCAGCTAAAGCTTGCCTCCTCTCCGAAGTATCCTTCTGGGTCAAGCTTGTAGATGTGCGCTGACTCTGAATCCTGAACTGAGTGTGGACCTGATGCCCCCATGAATTCTAGGAGTGCTTCCGTGCTTTGGAACTCATCGATGTGTGTAATGCTTGGTTGGTCCCAGTCTATGAGTTCAGGGTGGGTGAGGGGAAGTTCTATGAGATTGATGGCAAGTTGTCGGAGGACAGAAGTCCCCAGAAGGGTGTCATCGTCAAAGATATCATCGTAGGATCTGATTTCTTTCTCTTCAGGGATGTCTTTGATCTCTACGAGGTCATCTTGGCTATTTAAGAGGGGAACACTAGTCATGTTGGTGCCCCCAGTTGTGGTATTGGGCCCTTGTATATGTAGGCGAGGGGTATTAAAGCCAAGACCCCGATGTTGTGGGTTCTTGGATGCTGTAATTGGGTCTTTGCTTCCACCTTCTTGTGGTCCTAGACCACCACCTTGGTAGTTCCATTTCTCAGTAGTGTACTTGTGCGATTGTGGGTATTTATCTTTGAAGTAGCCAAGAAGTTGTTTGTCAGGTGGTGGGGGATCTTTGTACAACCATCGATTGATGTCAGGGTCCATTTCTTGACTGTTTAATGTGCCATGGGATTCAAAAGTCATAGATCCAATTTTCTTGATTTCATGATGCTCTTCAATAGGCTTGCTTTGGTGATCTGGGCGCCCTTGAGTATGTGGATCAAGTGGGAGGGCCCCTATGGAAAATGCATCATGTAGGCTATATTCACCACAACCCTGGTTATTGATCTTGACGGAAGATAGGGTGGAGGTGAGAATGGTTTCTGGATCGCAATGGGATCGGGACGAGCTGGCAATAGAAGTACCAATGTCAGTTCCAAGACAATGAGTGGAGTGAGGGAATGACGCTTCCATCGCACGATAGTATGTGAAGGGTTGGGGGTCAGCATGGATGGTAACCTTAGTGCCTTGATGTAGAAATTTGATGCACTGATGGTAAGTAGATGGTATAGCCTTAATGGAATGAATCCATGGTCGGCCTAGGAGGATATTAAATGGTAGGTCAAGATCAACAACATGGCAAATAGTATCCTGTGTTGCTGGGCCCAGTTGAATGGGAAAAGTAATGGTACCTTCAGAGGTACACTCCAAGTTGTCATAGGCTTTGATAGTGATTACTTCATGTGCTATATCGGCCTGGGTGAACCCAATCTGCTGAATGAATTTCAAAGTACACAAGTTTTGGGCTAAGCCATTATCTATTAAGACTCGTTTGATGGCAAAGTCTCTGACCATGACGGCAATGTGGAGAGGGAGAGTATGGTCAGGTGCAACGTCTGGCATGTCGGATGGTTTGAAGGATAAAGCACAGGTTGCGGATAGATGTCCCACAAGGGTCTCAAACTGGGTGGTGTTAATGTCTGTGGGGACATGTCCTTCTTTGAGAGCTCGGTTAAGGATCTCTTGATGGAGAGGTGAGATGTGAAGAAGGTCCAAGATGGATATTTGGGCTGGTGTATTCCCAAGATGTTCTATGAGGTTATGCTTTGCATTGTGTGCATTATATACTAGCCTTGGACGGGCACCAGCAACAGTGATCTGACCTCTGCAGGTAGTAACAACACATTGACGATCCACTCCACTGACATGGATGGTATTGACTGTGGGCTCAACTTGGGTTACACATCCAACAATATTGTCATAAGTGATATAGGTAGTAGTGTGATCTTCTTGCTTACCCTTGCCATGATTCTGGGAATTATTGGTTTTAGTTTGGTTGTTCCCAGCATTGTGTTGTGGGAACACATTTTGATAAATTTGCAAATTGGCATTTGGCGAGGCTTGAGCGGGGGTATCTACTTGAATCTCTTTTTGATCAATGAGATCTTGGATATAGTTTTTGAGTCTCATACACTTCAAAGTAGTGTGTCCTTTGACACGATGATAATCACAGTACTCGTGATCTTTGTACCAATCAGGCTTGGGAGTGGTATCATCAACTGGCTGAATTGGTGGATATGTAATCAAGTTGACCTTGGCCATTCGATGAAATATAACATCCAAAGGTTCACCCAGCAGTGTGAAGGTCTTCTTTGGATAATTTTGAGCTCTGTGTTTGTTCTGCTTGGGAGTAATATTGACGGCATTGACTTGATTGTTTGGATTACCTTTATAAGCTTGATGGGCTGGTTGCTGATAATTCTGCTGATTATTTTGAGAATGATATTGTTGTGTGGGTTGCTGATGAGCTTGAGGAGGTTGCTGATGGATGGGCGCTTGTTATTGTTGGTATGCAGGAGTTGATGGAGGACTAGCCACAACAAATTGGACATGCTTGGTATCAGTGGCTCCATCAGTAACAACATTCTTGTTATGATTCCAGTAACGAGATTTATCATTGCTGGGTTTTGGGGCATCATTTTTGAAGTGTCAGATTGTGCCTTCATCTAGGAGGGCCTTTTCAATACCTATCCCCTTGCTTTTGATATCTAGATAGGTTTGGAGACAATTCATCCTCATGAAGTGGGATAGCTTAGGATGCAAATTATTAATAAAGATTTTGGTCAAATGCTTTTCAGGCGGCTGGTATGATAACCTGGTAGTAAGGTTCTGCCATCATTGCAAGTATTCTGCTAGGCTTTCTCCATCTTTCTATTTTGAGTTGCAGAGATCTAACAAGGTTAACTCATTCTCAACATTGTGGGCATAGTGGGCAATGAACTTCTTAGAAAGTTCAGCAAAGGTTGTGATAGTCCCACATGGTATTTTGTAGAACCACTCAACAGTGGTTCCTCCCAAGCTTTTGGGAAATAAGCGTAAGAGATAGTTATTACTGTAAGCCACTTCTTGGCACACCATATAGAATTTTTTAATATGATTGACCGGATCTCCTTTCCCCTGATATTTATCAAACTTAGGTGTCTCAAAGTGCTTGGGAAAAGGTATAGCGGCAATGGACCGGTCAAACGAATAAGGACACACCTCCTCAAACTTGTAAGTTTTGTTCTCAGTACCAGTTTGAAGCTCTTTAAGAGTGTTCTTCATGGCTTCCCACTCAGCATTGAGTGGTGTTTGAGTAGGTACTCCCATTTGAGATGGGTATTGTTGAGTGGGATATGGAGATGGCCTAGCAGGATAGGTAGATTGGAGTGGATTTTGGAGTGATGTTTGCTGGGGAGGATACTGTGGATGTGGCATAGGGGGATATTGCAATGATGGATGAGACTGCTTGCTGGTGTTGTGGGATGACTGGGACTTGCTGCTGTGACTGAAAGTATGGTTGCTGTGGGGGTGGCTGGTGGAATGATGTAGCTTGTTGGTGAGATGGTCCTTGCTGAACTTGGTTCTTTGGTTGACCGATATAGGTCGGGTGCATTCCCGCATTGCTTAAGGGTGGAACTGATGTAGGGAAGCTTGAAGCAAAGGGTGGCTGGGCAGGATGACTTGCGAAATGGGATGAGCTTTGCTACGGAGGTGGAGGAGCTTGTTGAAAAGCATTGGGTGTTGGGAATGGATAGCTCATGAAGGATGAGGTTGGGGGAGGTTGAGATGGTCGCTGTTGTGTTGCTTGTGAGAAGATGGCTTGTTGGTTTGCAAATACGAATGTAGGAGAGTGAGTTGGTATTCCAAAGGATTTCATGTCTTCTTGAGTGAGACCCCAAAGAGGACCAGTGTGAGGTGTGAATTGTGTTGCAGTGGATGCCGGGAAGGTAGATGTGATGGGAGTTTGGGACGTGAATGGTGGTTTTGGAAAACCCATGGAAGGCATCCCTGTGGTGAAGGGATTTTGTTGGGCTTGTGCCTGGGTAGATGCTTGTTGGGGGGGAAATGAAGAGAACACTTGTGTTCCCCATGAAAAGGGTGATGTGGAAGTTTGTTGATTTTGAAAGGGGAACGATTGCGCTGCCCCCGGAGTAGATGATGTTGATGTGGAGGCTTGTTGGGAGAAAAAGGGAAACGATTGCGTTGACCCCTGAAATGAGGGTGTGGATGTTGAAGCTTGGGGATTGAAAGGAAAAGATGATTGCATCCCTCCTGGCACAAAAGGTGTGGATGTGGACACTTGTGAAGTGAAGGGGAAGGATGATTGCATCCCTCCCGGAGTCAAAGGTGTTGCTTGGCTTATGGAAGATGGTGGAACTACTTGTGTAAAGGCTTGCGTAAGAGGTGGGAGTTGACTTTGTGACAAGTGTGGGATTTGTGCAAGGGCTTGGGTGGCCATGGCAAATGATGAAGTACCTACGATAGGGAATGGAGCAGATGGTGTTATAGCTTGGGTTACAGGACTGGCGAAGCTTCCTTGCAAAAGAAGAGGAATGGCGGAGGTTTCTTGTGATGTCTGCAAGGTTGGATCAAGGAATGGTTGGATGAATGGAGAGTATACTTGTGCTGGGATTTGGATAGTGCTTATGGGAATGCGAGGATGGAGATATGGCGGAATGGAAGTTTGCGCTTGTGCAAAGTTAGTGAACATGCTTTGCTGGTTTTGGGCCATGAGCGTATTGACTAGTGGCGGATTCTCTGGATGATTCACAAATGTTTCTATTGCCAGAGGGGTTGAGGGGATATTGGGATCATCCCATGTATTTTCAGTTTGTATTTGGGGATCATAGGCTATCATTGCGCTGGTAAAAATGTTGGGATCAGATGAACTAGTGATTGGATAAGGATTCATGTTCCTTCTTTTTCTAGATCCAGATCTTGTCTCGACAGGCATGGAGATGCGGATGCTTAGATGGATGCAAGATGTTTCCTAAAAGACTCTAAAGGATGATAGATGCAAGCTTAAGGAACTTCTAAGGATGATGAATTTCTAGAATGCAATGCAAGGACTGGTGAAATGCTTGGATTTAGATCAAGGATGGTGGAAGATTGATGGGAGACGGTGGCAGATTTGGTAAAAAAAGTTGGGCGATGATGGAGGCTTGGTGGGATGCTCTGATTTGGGTCAAGATTGGGTTGAGGATTGGTGGGATGCTGGTGGAAGATTACTAAGTGTCAACAATGAGCTGTTGTTTTTCCCAATGGAGGATCAGTGATAGGATTTGGCCAACCTAGGATAGATTAATGATCTTCGGTCAACTGGATTCTTATCAATACAAGCCAATCTCTTGCTCGAGATGATGAGAATATGCAAGGACAAGTTGGATTTCCTTTAGACAATGCTTTGTCAAAAAGGGGATGATTTCTTATTTGGGATAAGGGATGGAAACAACTCAAAGGTTTTGAACACTAAGTGCTTGTGGATTTGGATCTCTGGATTTGGCGCAAAAGGATGGTGAATTCTGTTTCGGATAATGGATGCTAGATTTGGATGAAGGATATGGGACTCTGATTGTGGATTGCTGATAGAAAGATGGTGAAGGATGGTGGAACAATGCTTTCTCTAAAAGGATGATGCAAATGCAACCAGGATGGATGATCTATGATGCTGCTAGGAAGATGATGGTGTATGCAACTAAGAAGGTTTCTAGAATGCAACTAAGGTTTGGTGATGATGCAGGGATGAAACTAGGATGAGACTAGGATGAAGAACTACCGAGATAGGATTTTGAATCTGAAGGTAAAATGGACATGCAACGGATCCAACTAATCTTCTCTTTCAAGGTTGACGTAGCGATGGTTCACTCAGAATCGGTAGGCAAATTGTTTGACTCTTGCGTTATAGCCAATATTATCAAGCTTTTCTTGATATTTTTCTTTTGCTTGGGTTGCTTGGATAGAGGATTGATGGCTCTTAAGGTTTCTTTCTGCAACTTTCTTCTCTTGATAAGCTTTGGATTTGGGCAACTTAGCTTTCGGATGTTTGATCAAATTTGGCATAACTTGGGGAAATTCTGATAAGTTGGTTTGAGACGAAAAGGTTCTTTGGATATCTGATTCCAAGGGTTTCTCTGCAAAAAAATGTTCTGAGTATCTCGAACTGGGTTTTTGTTGATCAGTTTATGTTTCCCAATGGCAAAGGATAGATTGCAACAAAGATTTTCGGAAAAGCAATCTCCACAAGGGACAAAGCAACCTTGTGGGATACAAACATGATAACTGACTCTGATAAAGCTTTGAAAGTGCATGTTCCAACAATGTTTTCATGGAGTATTGACTGTGAAGCACTTCAAACAGATCTACTTAAGGAAGGTGAGTATCAAAATCGCTTGCCCACAGCTTGGTACCCCCTAAAAGGGAATACAAATGGTGAGTAATCTTGAGGCGACCCGGTAAACCCCTTGGAATTGGTCCTTGCACAAGGATTTTGATACTTTCAGATATAGATAGGGTAGCCTCTATTTTATCAAGTTTTTAATAGTTACGTGGAGTCTCCATACCCGGTTATGCTAACCACTTGTGACTCACTTAAGAGCCTAGCCAACAACGCTAGGGGAGGAATATTTACCTGTCCCTAGACATTTGCATTTGGCACAAAACGCCCGTGGAATAGGAGATATAAGTGAGTACTTTTTGCCTTCACTTTATTTATATACCGGTCGGGGGGGATACTGGTTTGAGGTCATTCTCCGAGGAGGAAGCACTTTTCTCCTTGGATAGGCCTCGCTAAAAGTAGAACAAGTGAACTTGTCCGAGTCCAAATGTTCTACGTTGCTTACTTTAACAGGATTTACAGAAAATGAAAGCTCCTAGATGCACATCAATCAAGTTGTTTTTTTTCCCAAATTGATTAAGTTTGATTGAACTTTGAAATTGAAGACACAAGTGCTTAAGGTTTGATTTGTTCTTTCTTCAAAAGGTAAATGATTTGAGCGATTGCAAGTTCTTTCCTTTGAGCATTCAAGATTGAGATTTGCGTGTTGATTTAGAACTTTGAAGTGCTTTGTTTTGTCCTTTAGATCATTCAAGATTGAGTTTGAGCTTTGCTTGAATTGAAAAGGAGGGAATATAGATGCTTGTTCTTTCCAATTTAGATCATTCAAGATTGTGTTTGATTTTCAAAATGATAATGACTTTTAGGACCTAAGTTCATTTCCCTTATTTCATTCAAGATTTGTTTGACTTTTGCTTTTTTATGAATCTGTGAAGAATTTAAGGCAAAAACATAGTAAAAAATGACATTGTCCAGCTAATACGTGACACTGGAAAATGCACAGGTGACACCAGAAAAATGGATAGGCGGTAGTTAAATGCTTACAGGCGACAGAGAAAAATGTCAAGGTGATAGAGAAATGATTCCAGGTGGTAGAGAAATGTTTTCTGAGTGGTAGAGAAATGTTTTCCGGGCGACAGCCAAAGATTTACAGGTGATAACCAAAACATGCATAGGTGACAGTAAAATGCTCACAGGCGACACTTTAATCTTGCATAGGCGACACTAAAATGCTCATAGGCGTGACTGAAACATGCATAAGCATGACTGTAACATGCATAGGTGAGACTAAAACATGCAAACGCATGACTGAAACATGCATAGGCATGACTGAAACATGCATAGGCATGACTGAAACATGCATAGGCGTGATTGAAACATGCATAGGCGAGACTGAAACATGCAAACGCATGACTGAAACATGCATAGGCGTGAGTGAAAAGTACATAGGCGAGACTAAAAAGTGCATAGGTGAGAGTGAAAAGTACATAGGCGAGACTAACAAGTGCATAGGCAAGAGTGAAAAGTACATAGGCGAGACTAAAAAGTGCATAGGCAAGAGTGAAAAATACATAGGCGAGAGTGAAATAATTATAGGCGTGAATGTTTATCTCATAGGCGTGAGCATTTCTGTTGCAGGCGACAGAAAAGAAGTTTGAGACAGAAAAGAAGTTATCAAGGTGAAAATCTTCAAAAAATAGGCGTCGATACAGAACTTGTAGGTGTCATCAAACCCTTTGTAGGCGTGAATGAACTGTGTTTAGGTGTGACTGAACTGTGTGTAGGCGACATTTCACTTGTTTCCTACAGATTTATTCACGAAAACAGCAAACATGAGAGTACAAAATATGATCTAATCAAGCTTATTTGTGGGTTTGGTCCCACCGGGCGTGCCAGAATGTGGACAAGGCTTTCGAGGGTACCTGCTTTGAAAGACTTCAAGCCAAACAAAGATTAGATGTTAGTCTAAGCATGAAATCAATGCAAAACAAATAAAACTCTAAACTAAGCCACCTCAGATTGAGCTAAAACAGGTGCACCCAAGCACTGTTTGATTTGCTCTTGCTTAAGGGGATGTGGGTGTGCTCTCTAATCACTTGGAGCATATTCCTTATGCATTTAGGATGGATTGAAATCCATGAAAACCCCAAAATGGCACAAAACAGGTATAGAACACCTGATTGCCCCTAAGGCCTCAAGGATCAAAATGATGTTGATATGAATATTAAGCTACATGAGATTTATGCTAAGATTGATTTTAAGCCAAATAGAGATGTGATGATGCTATGCTTATGCAAAACAATGAAATAAACTATGTTAATCCATTATTACTAAATTATGATGAGCTAAAATGCTTGAAAGTAAGCTAAATTAGGATGATTATGCTAAGTCTAGAGCTAAATGGGCATGATAACAATGCTTGAAATAAAAGCTAAGCTAATAAATTTTCTCTTGAAAGGAGGAGCATTTATAGGATTTGGGAAGGAGGAATGAATGGCCAAGATCAAAATCCTTAAGAGAGGCCAAGATTCATTCAAAGGGGAGCACATGGATTGTGCTAGTTTAGGGCCACCTCCTTGTGACAAGTGTCACAAGGGCATTGGGTTGAAAGATGGGAGGAATGTGCACAATTTGGGAAATGTGCCTAAGGTCAAAGGGTGTAAGAAAGGGGTGAGGGGCTTCTTAAATGCATGATAAATGCATGTAAGAGGGATAAGGAGGCCTTAAATGCACTTAATGCATGTAAGAGAAGTCTCTAGAAGTTTGTTGACTTTGGGTTAAGCTTAGGAGTTGGTTAACCTTGGTTAGGGAATGTGACAGGATTAGGGGGGGAATTATGATTAGGATTAGGGTTAGGACTTTCTAGAAGAGTCTAGAATTTCCTTAGGATAAACATGGATTTTTAGGAAATAAATAAAGATTTATTTATTTCCATGGTTTAGGTTTGAGAATATTTATTAAAATGAATTTAATAAATATGAGGATTAAATATTTAATCTTAATTAAATATTTTGAGTTGGGATTAGGGTTAGGAAATGAAGGGATTAGCCTTTAATTGAAATTAAAGAAGAATTAGAAAATTCTGGAAGAGGTTAGTGGTTTTAAGGAAATTGGCCTAGTTTTGGGCAAAAAATAAATTAATTAATTATTTTGAGATTTTTGGTCAATTTATTAATTAAATAATTAATAAATAAGGAGATAATGTTTAAATAAGATTTAAACATTTTTGGGAGGGATTTCTTAATTAAATATTTTTAATTAAGATAAATGGATTTAATGACATAAAAATGAATGAATGAATGAATTAATTAATTAATTAATAAATGATGATGTCATCAGGAATTTTTCAGAAAATAAAAATACTTTATTTTCTAAAGGATTTTTAGGTGTCTACACAAAGATCTAGATTCAACACATGAAATTTGGAATAGACTAGAAGCACTTTATGAAGGAGATAAGTATACCAAACAGGCAAAATTGCAAAGCTGGAAGACAAAGATGGAGAAGCTGCAAATGAATGAAGATGGAAGTAGTAGAGCCTATGTTCAAAGGGTTACAAAAGCTATAGTTGGAATAAAAAATTATGGAGGTACTTATGATGAAGATGAAGTCATTGCAAAGATTCTCAGATCTCTAACTCTTGCTTACAAATTCAAGGCAATGTCAATTCAAGAAACTATACCCCTGACTCCTAACTTTAGCAGAGAGATGTTGATTGCAAAGTTAACTACCTTTGAAGCTGTGAAATTAGGAGAAGTTGCACCTAAAGTTGAATCTATATTTAGGGCATCCGCACACAAGAAAGTTTATGTACTTCCAAGCACAAGAAAAGAAGACCTAAGAGAAGAGCTTGGTGAGTATGCTAAGGAATGGGAGAAGATAATGGAAGAATAAAAGAAGATGGAAGAACTTGTTGTACTAATTGCTAAAAGAGAGAAAAGAGGTAAGGGAAAATTTGAAGGCAAATTACCTTTGAAATTTTTTTCATGCAATAAGATAGGTCACTTTTCATCTAGATGTCCTACAAGAGTTCCTAAGTACAAAATTGATTATGCAAAAATTATAAGAGACAAAGAATATTATTATGCTAGTGAAGGAGTCTCTGATGATGAGGATTTAGACAATGAAGTGATTGGATTTGTTGCTATTAAAGATGAACTAGTTCATGAAGAAAAAGCCTTAGTATCTCATGTTGACAAGAAAACTGAATGGATAATTGACAGTGGATGTTCTCATCACATGACTGGTGATAAGAACAAGTTTGTTAAATTGGTAAATTATGATGGAGGTATTGTAAGGTTTGGGGACAATCTCCCAAAATCCATCATAGGAGTAGGATCTATCACTATGGATGGAAAGACTAATACAAATAATGTACTACTTGTTGAAGGATTGAAACATAACTTGTTGAGTGTTGGACAATTAATGGATAAAAACTTTCAGTTAAGTTTTGTTAATGGTAAATGCTTTATTAGAAGCAAGGAAGGAAAACTGGTTGCTACCGGTTCAAGGTCTAGAGGTAATGTATTTGAACTAAACACATTTGGAGCCTCTTGTTTTGTTGCAAAGGTAGATGATAGTTGGTTATGGTATAGAAGATTTTGTCATGTTAACTTTGATAACATTGTGAAGGCAAGTATGGCTAATGCAGTAAGAGATCTACCGAAGATTGTGAAACCTTCTAACACTGTATGCAGAGAATGTGTTATGGGAAAGCAAACTAAAAGCAGTCACAAAAGTAAAATATTTACACCAAAAGGAAAGTTGGATTTGGTACATGCATATCTATGTGGGCCTACAAGAACAAAATCATACTATGGTGAAAGGTATTTTATACTCTTTGTTGATGATTTTTCTAGAATGATGTGGGTTACTTATTTGAGAGAGAAATCATAAGCATTTGACAAATTCAAGTTGTTTAAAGAAAAGGTAGAGAATGAATCAAGACTGAAAATAAAGTGTTTAAGATCAGATAGAGGTGGAGAGTTTACATTAGATTTATTTAATTCATATTGTGAAGAGCATGGGATAACAAGACAAACATCTGCTCCTAGGACTCCACAACAAAATGGGATAGCAGAGTGAAGAAACTGAACTATACTTGATGCTGCTAGGATAATGTTGATTGAAGGAAATGTATCTCATGTACATTGGAGAGAGGTTGTTGGAACAACAGTGTACACATTAAACCGAATTCAAATCAGAGATGGCACAAGTAAGACTCCCTATGAACTATGGTTTGATCACACACCTACTGTAAAATATTTTAGAATTTTTGGTAGCAAATGTTATATCAAGAGGGATGATGAGATAGAAAAATTTGA
The DNA here is from genome assembly GCA_027943335.1 of Chamaecyparis obtusa. NCBI lineage: Eukaryota > Viridiplantae > Streptophyta > Pinopsida > Cupressales > Cupressaceae > Chamaecyparis > Chamaecyparis obtusa. The sequence continues at coordinate 759,957 of BSBK01004460.1, forward strand.
TGCTAGAAGTGATGAAGGTATCTTCCTTGGTTACTCTATTAAAAGCAAGGCATACAAATGTTTCAATCTGAGATTAAGCAAGATGGTTGACAGTAACAATGTAAGAATAGATGAGAAATTTTAGATACAAAATGAATGTATGACAACGGTCAGATATCAGAAGTGAAAGAAACCACTACTGCTACCAAAGAAGAAAAACTTGTTGAGGAAGAAAGTGAAAAAGAGGCTTGTGTTGATATAAGCAAGACTAATGAAACTCCTAAAACTCCAAGGTATGTAAAAAATAAACATCCTAAAAATCAAATTATTGGTAATACCAATCAGGGAGTGCTAACTAGATCTAAAGTTAGAGAAGAAATTTGTTTGATTTCTCAAGTTGAGCCAAAAAATACAGATGAAGCCTTTAAAGATGAATCTTGGATAAATGCCATAAAAGAAGAATTGGATTAGACAAAGAAAAATAATACTTGGGAATTGGTTCCAAGGCATAAAAATAAAAATGTTATACGAACAAAATGGGTCTTTAGAAACAAGATGGATGAAGAAGGAATAGTTGTAAGGAACAAAGCAAGACTAGTGTGTAAGGGATACTCACAACAAGAAGGCATAGACTTTGAAGAAACATTTTCTCATGTTGCTAGAATAGAGGTAGTAAGATTATTTCTATCTTATGTTGCACACAAAAACTTTAAAGTATATCAGATGGATGTTAAATCTACATTTCTAAATGGAGATCTTGAAGAAGTATACATAGAACAACCAGATGGATTTCCTCTATGTGAAAACAAAGACATGGTGTGCGAATTGAAAAAAGCCCTGTATGGGTTGAAGCAAGCTCCTAGGGCTTGGTATGAAAGGTTGGACAAGTATCTACTTGGAATTGGATTCAGAAAAAGGTAATGCAGATAGTCATTTGTATTTAAGAACTACCGAAGATGGAATCCTGATAGTAGAAGTATTTGTGGATGACATTATCTTAGGAGGTAATGATGATATATGTAAGAAGTTTTCTCAAGAAATGGAAAGTGAATTTGAAATGTCCATGATAGGTGAAATGAAATTCTTCCTTAGACTGCAAATAACTCAGAATGAGAATGGTATTTTCATTTCTTAGACCAAGTATCTCAAAGAATTTCTTAAGAAATTCAGTATGGAAGATTGCAAACCAGTAGGAACACCTATGGTGACTGGAAACAAGCTATCAATTGATGATGAATCAAAATTTACATTTTTCAGACTTTGTATAGATCAATGGTTGGAGGGCTACAATATCTGACTCACACCAGACCAAATATTGCTAATGATGTTGGAATTGTGGCTAGATATCAGGCATAACCTAAAGAGACTCATCTAGCTGATGTGAAAAGAATACCGAGGTATCTCAAAGGAACCATAGACTATGGTTTATGGTATGACAAGAATGATAGCTTTGAACTTCATGCTTATACTGATGCTGATTGGGAAAGAAATATTGATGACAAAAAAAGTACAAGTGGTGGTGCATTTTTCCTTGGGAAAAAGTTAGTTTCTTGGCTAAGTAAGAAACAAGATTGTATAGCACAATCTACTGCTGAATCAGAATATGTTGCTGCTACTATAAATTGTACTCAAATTGTTTGGATGAAACAAATGCTGATAGACATTGGAATAAATTTTAATGAGTTTGTGGTTATCCATTGTGATAACACCAGCTCAGAAAACATGTCAAAGAATCCAGTGATGCACTCTAAAACTAAACACATTTCTATCAAGTATCACTTCTTGAGAGACAAGGTGGCAGAAAAAGAAATCAAGCTTGAATATATTAGTACAAAAGAGTAGATTGTAGACATTTTTACAAAGCCACTACCAAAAGATACCTTTGAATATCTCAGAGGTATGCTAGGGGTTCAGGCCCCTCCTAGTTAGAACTAAATAATGCAAAGATGCATCAATCCAGAAGTGCTCAGAGCCTCATCATTCTCTGGACTAGATGTAGGGATCTACTCCTCAAGGGGAGTGATCATGGAAGATAGTTTAGATGTGAAGGTAGTTGGCACCCTTTTCCATTGTTGTCAAAGGGGGAGTGTTGTTATGAGAAAATATTCACTGTATGGGGAGATTGTTCAGTTGAAGGACATTTGGGTTGATACAACTTTGGGATAAGATTTTCCCATATGTTGACATCAATGCCAAAGGGGAAGATTGTTGGATATTGCTAATGCATGGGTGGTGATTGAGACATTTAATATGTTTAATCACTACGTTACTGAATGGGCACTCATACTGTTGTCATTTGTGTTTTGTCACTAATGTCAACATATGCTTCTATGAAGGAACCAGACTGGTAATCACAGTGTACAGTGGGTGTACGAATGTTTCAGATGCTACGAAGTTAGATGAGAGCTCAGGAGGATGTTTTGATCTTATATCTAAGATTGCATCACTAAGTTTTGCATATTAAGAAAGATACAACTATTTTGGTAAAGACTGGTCACTGGACTGTGACAGTGAGAATTGACAGAGTGAGTCTCTAAGTTTTTGATATAAATTTTAGATGGATTGGATTCAAGGTATGCAATTTTGAAGGATGGTGGAAGAGGCATTGACATATGTTCATTGGTTAGCACAAGGTATAGAATGATTGGTGATGTCATTTATGGCGTATGTTCTGGCGATGGCTTATTCTGAAGCTGACTCAGGGAATGAAGTGTGTGTCTTATTTGGCAAGCATAATTCAATGATGTCAGTCCTTAATTATTGTAATGTAATAATTGTAAACTTTTTTTAGATACTGTGTGTATCTTAGCAAGGGCTTATGTAATTGTTTGATCATTAGGAAAGCCTCATGGGCCGACCTAATCTTGGTAAAATGTAATAAGGTATAAATGAAAGGTCTTTTCTTTGGAAAAAACATGGATGGAATATATGTGAATTAAGGGGGTTGTGAAGGTTGAAAAATTATGTCTTTTGTATGTAGAGTAGAGGATTACTTATGGACTTTATTGGAACTAATCAAGCAAAGACAGTTGCTGGTAAATAGTTCAAAGATTGTGTATTTCTTCATATACACCTATTACGAACTAGTGAATTATGAAGGTGGATTTAACCTTCTTTGGGTAGTGAGCCTTGGGCAGTGAGCCCTCTTTTGTTCAACTCCTAACAGGGTCCGTCCTCTAACAAGGACTATGTATTGTAATGTTTCAATAAGCTCCCAATAGGGCTATATCTTCTAACAAGGATTACTTTACTCTCAATACATTATTAATGGGTGCTAATTCCCACCGGGTTTTTTTAACCTTTAACAGAGTTTCCCCCTAACCAAACTATTGTGTTGTTGTATTGGCATTCATTGTGTTCATTGGATCTGCTATTGATGAGCTTAAAGTTTAATACTCTGTCATACAATTGATTCACCCCCCCTCTTAGTTATATTGTAAATTGTTATTCCTAACAATCCCAACCTAGCCACCAGTTCATCCAATCCCAACAATCTTACCAACACGATGGTGACCTATGATCCTCAACCCCCACTAATCGAGAATGTGTGGAAAGATCCAGATGAAATGCCCACTTCATTTTCCATGAAAGCATTCATGAGCCATCTAGGGCATGCACAAATGGTAAGTGCAATCATTGATTATAATTGATGAGCTGTATTAGCAAACTTTGCACAAGAGGGTACTTCCATTCCACCACATCTTCAGCCCCTCATCCCCATAAAAATAATCCATATCTTGACTGAAGCATATACCCTCGTCATCCAACAAATCCATAAACCTAACTTGCAAATATCTAAGGTGGCCTCACTTATCCCCCATCTCTTTCAAAGCATCTTTGCAAGACCCACAACACAAATAACAAAACAATCAACTCTCTTTTCCATCATCGAGATGCCACCATCATCTACAACATCTCAAGCTGCCACTTAGGCCCAAAGCTTTGCACAAGCTCAACCTCCACCTCCCATGCAAACCGCCACATAAGTAGTCCCTCCACCTTCCATGAGCCCATCAGCATCATCCTTTTCGAGGGAAACATAGTTGTTCCCCTCGTTCACTCAGCAAGCTTCTGCATCAATAACATCCTTATCGGGGGCAACACAATTGTTTCCCTCCTTCACTTAGCAAGCTGCCACATCAGTACCATCCTTCCTATGGGGAACACAAGCACCTTCTTCGACTTCTCAACAAGAATTCACCCCAACATATGTTCCACCACCACTTTTCATCACCAATACACAAGCCCAACAGACTACCTTCACAATAGGGATTCCCTTCATGGGCCCTCAAATTCCACCATCTATATCCCAAAGTCCCATCATCACTTCTACATCCTTCGCATCGCAATTCCCACCATGAAAAAGCTCTCGGTGGGGCCTCACCCAAGCACAAATGCATGCCTTGGTCATACCAACCCAATCCCACATATCCATCCCCACAAACCAACAAGCATCCTTCTCTTTTGCAACACAACCATCGCAACCTCTGCCAGCTTCATCTTTTCCTTAATATACCAACTATATATCGGTACCGCCCACCACTTCTCAAATAATTCCACTACCCCAACAACAGAGTTCAACCCATCTCACTAACTCCTTTGCATAGCCACCACTTGCTACCATCTTTCAAGCAACCACCACTACTCAGCAATGCAGGAATGCATCCCACATACATCAGCCAAGCTCAAGGCCAAGGAAATCAAGGCCCATCTTATCAACAAGCTACACCATTCCACCATCCTCCCCCACAACAATAGTACTTCCCAACCCACTAGTAGCATTCCATCATCCCTCTACAACAATAAGAATCAACCTATCCATCACAACAATAACATCCCATCATCCCCCAATAGCAACAAGAAACTCCATATCCTTAGCAACAATATCCTCCCCAACAAACTTCACCCCAAAATCCATTTCAATCTGCCTATCTTGCTTGGCAATCTCCATATCCAACTCCATAATATCCTCCACAAAATCATCCATACTCACTAACACCATCAGATCCTTTCCTAATGGGAGTACCCACTCCAACGTCGATCAATAGTGAGTGGGAAGAAATAAAGAACGCTCTTAAGGAGCTTAAAGCTTGAACAAAGAATAAGACCTTCAAATTCAAAGAGGTTTGTCCTTACCCCTTTGACAGATCCATCACAACTATCCCCTTTTCTAAACACTTCGAGACACCCACGTTCGAAAAATATTGAGGGAAGGGAGATCTCATTAGCCATGCCAAGGAATTCTATATGGCTTGCCAAGAAGTAGCTTACAGTGATAATTTCCTCATGCGCCTATTCCCAAAGCTCTTGGGAGGAACTGCTATTGAGTGGTTTTACTAGATACCCTATGGGACAATCACAACCTTTACTGAACTCTCTAAGAAGTTCATTTACCAATATGCCCATAATGTTAAGAATGACCTATCCCTATTAGACCTCTGTAACTCAAAGCATAAAGGAACTGAGACTTTTGTCGACTACTTGCAACGATGGCAAAACCTCACCACATGGTTATCATATCAACCACCTAAGAAACATCTTACTAAAATCTTCATTGATAACCTGCATCCAAAGCTATCCCATTTCATGAGGATGAAATGAATCCAAACCTATCAAGATATCAAAGGAAAAGTGACGCAGTGCCAAGGTAAGAGGATCCAATTAAGGATAGTCCAACCATGCAACAATTTACAACACAATATGCTTCAAATCAAATTTCCATTAACATGCCTGGCTGTAAGGCCTTCTGGGTTAGGGCCAATTACAATCAGAAACAATTCTACAAGATCAACAAGATCCAATACAACTTCAACTAGTTCAGTTTTGAAAACTATCAGCAACTGATGGAAACCCTAAGGTAGATCTGAACTTGAGCTCGTAAGCCTCCAAGCAATCTCCTTGTCTCCAAGCCTCAACCACTAGCTCTGCTATTACAACTATCAGATAAGAATCTGATCTGCAAGATCTTGTAGGATCTTTTCCACAACTTCACTTATTTGGTTCTCCCAAATCTGCTACCAGAACTCACAATCTTATGCCCTAGATCTACTGCCTAAAACATCTACCCAAACATCCTATAAATACTAATCATCAGCCACAAGTCAGTCAGATGAAAAAATTAACTCCTACAAATAATTATTAAATGCAATACAAGTCAGCTCTCAAATAGCCTTACAATTATTAAATTCAACATGTCGGCCTCTAGATCCACATAGGAGAATCCAACAAAAGCTACTAATAATAAATGCACCAAGTTGGCCAACCAAATCTTCAAGAACTCCAGTCGGTAACCTAGAACTATCGAGCGCCAGAGAAACAACCGAGCACCAGTGAAACAATTGATAGGCTAAGCAACATCGAGCAACATAGGCATTACCGAGCACCAGTTCAATCAAGCACTAGAGGTTTCACCAAGTTCCTTCAACGACCGAGCTTCGTTAAATAATCAAGACCATCGATTAAGGATGCAACCGATTAACACTGACCAAATAAAAAACCACCATGCAGATTCAACGAGGACCAAGAATGCCCATGCATCAGACATCCTAGGTTTGAAAAGATGTTCATATGCTGGAAGAACATCTTCCGGGATTCAACACATAAACCTCGAACTGGTTCTTCACATACAAGTCCTCTATCTTTTCACTTTGCATACTCTTCCACTTCTGCTTCCTCTATATTTTCAAGTCTTTCCTCAACAACAAACAGGTCTATTCTTCACATTAATCATCCATACCTTCAAGATCCACCAACTCAACTCGGCAACCAATACTCAGGCTTCTCCTATTGAGTGTTGTATCTATCAAAGGCATCATGGAAATCTTCCTATCATCCTTCTCAACAGTAAACACATTCCTGACACAATCATACATAGCTCTGCAATCGTATTGCCAAGGTTAATCGAGCAATATATGACAACTATTCATCTCCACAATATCACATAACACAAGATCCTTATACTGACCAATCTAAACATCAACAAAGCATTTTTCTCTCACTTCCAGAGCATGATCATCTTGCAACCAGCCAATCCTATAAGGATGTGGATGTCTCATTCTATTCAAACCAATTTTCTAAACCATGTCCTTAGCAACAAGGTTATTAGTACTACCACTATCAACAATCACATCACAAAGTTTACCTCCAGACTTGCACTGAGTCCTAAACAAGTTACTCCTCTGATAAGGTTCCTCCTTTGTACTGAGTAATGTTTGCCGAACCAGCAAGTTCTTAGATTCAAGTTCATTCTGAATGTTCTCATTCACCACATCAGTTCATCAGTCACCAAGCTTCTTCTATGTACACTCAAAATAATGATGTCCTTCTTCTCCACAGTTATAACAAGTACCCTTAAAGATAACTCTACCTGTCTTCTTCTTCGGTTCTACAGGTTTATGTTCATCTTCTATAGTTGGTTTATCCTTCACCGAGTGATCAATCTTTTCCTTCCCTCAGGGATTACCATGTTGTTTCCTCTTCAACTTATCTTCTACCTTCAGAGCATCCTTATAAGCATCTTCAACATACCAAGGTCATCCTGGATATTGAATCTCAAGCCATTCACATACCAAGCTATCTTTTCCTAACTAAGTTCTCTATGTCCAGACTAAATAGTAAGTTTGTAGAACTCCTCGGTATAATCTTCAATAGTCAAATCCTTCTATTTCAGATTCTGCAACTTCTTAAACAAGTCAAGCTCATAGTTAGTAGGTATGCACTTAGGTTTCAACTTAGTCACCATCAACCTCCACCGATTGATCTTCATTTCACCTTCATCTTCTCTATCTCTTTGTAATTCTTTCCACCAAAGAGGAACATGTCATTTCAATTTAGTCTGTGCCAATCTCACTCTAAGATGATCTTCAATTTCTTCCATCTCAAAGAAATATTCAAGTTCACCAATCCAATCAATCAAGTTCTTGGGTTTCAAAGTACCAGAGAAAGTAGAAACTTCCATTTGGTAACTATTACTTGTATGCACCCAAAAATGGTCGCCTAGACTTTGGGCCCCATTTATTTGATTTATCAACCCTGAATCATTTTATCAATAATCAATATTTTCAACATTATCAATTTCTTGATCAAATTTTAATTTCAATCATATATTGGATTTTTATCCTTGAATTAACCAATTTATCCTAAGCTTTTATTTACTTAAAAGGAATATTTCCTCCCCTTTTACTAAATAAAAAGCCCCACCTTTTCATCTTATCCTAAGTTGCACAAATAAAACACTATTCTTATTTTATAAAAAGGAAAAAAAAACACTTTTTGTCTCATATGGACATAAAGTCAACTCCTATTTTCCTATTGGAGGATACTTGTGCACATGGATTGCTCCTCTTTCAAGCTCCACCGTTGATTGAGACTTTTGCCCCTTAATCTCCATGGTCCATTCCTTTGCATTTCTTATAAAAGGAGATCTCTCTCCCTCATTCTAAGACACTTTTTTTATGCTAACTCTATGCTGCAAGAATTCTTTGGAGCTTTTTGGAGATCATTGTTGCATTATATTTTAAAGTTCTTCATTTGCTTCATAGTTTAGTTTCCATTCTTGCATAGTAGTTCATGTTTATGCTTTCATAGCTTAGATTTCACTTTCAAGCTTTAGAATAACTCATCTAGCTTAATAGGAAGGGTTGTAACACATTGCTATTTCTATTTCATAGCTTAGTTTGTACTTCCATTTTCATAGCATAGCTTGCACATTTGCATTCTCATTCTTAGCTTGCATTGCATTGCATTTTCATTCCTTGATTCCATTTGGGGATATTGGCATTGTTGCCCTTGTCTTCATTGTGAATCTCTCATTGTATGGTTGACTAGCAAGGTCACTAGTTTATAGCTCTAGCTGATAGCAAGTTTATCATAGTCCATTGCAACTCCATGCATAAAGAGCTATGAGTCGCTTTGTGAGGCCTCATTATTGAGCAACCTTGCATGTAATGATTCATAGAAGTGTGGTCACTTTTGATCCATACATTTCTGGCGCCCACCGTGGGGCAAGATAGCTCTGTTTTGTCCTTATTTTCTTGCATTTTTGCTGCATGTTTCGGCTGTTCTAATTTTTTTTTTGTGATTTTTGTGCACTGTCTGTACTTCCGTGCGTCACTGTCACGGAGTCTCGCGCGAGCTTCTGTACTTCCTCGCGTAGGCTTGCGTTCTATCTCGTGCAAGCTTCTGTACTTCCTCACGTGGGCTGCGTTCTATCTCGCGTGAGCTTTTGTGCTTCCTCGCGTGGGCCTGGGTTCTGTCTCGCACGAGCTTCTGTGCTTCCTCGTGCGAGCCTGTGTTCTGACTCATGTGAGCTTTTGTACTTTCTCGCGCGACCTCTGTACTGTCTCGCATGAAATTTTGCGACAGGCAGAGACCAGAATTCCAGATTCATCAGTTTGCTTGCTGTTTTTGGTTTTTTAATTTTTTTAAAAAATTTCAGCATTTTCAAATCCATGCCACTCTGGAAAATAGGCACCCATTTTTAAAAAATTTTCACAAATGGTATCAAAAGTTTAAGTGTGATATATCGTTGGAAAGGTCTTTCCAAGCCTAATCCAACCATGATGGTTTCATTTTCAAATTTTGTCATTTGATTAGTTACTTTTACAGATTATCTGATTTTTCATGTGCTAACCATTGTTAGATTTTGGTTTTCCTAACCCTAGTTGTCTAACAAGTTGTGGTTGTAGGAGCTTTGCTTGAAAAGAAATTGCTATAAATCGCATGTCAAAGAGGGCTACTAACATTTTTGTAGGGCTACCCAAAGCATAAACAAAAACAAAAAGATTTTTTTAAAAAAGTGTTTGTGATTTATTTTCTTTTCAAGTGTGACATTTTCTAATTGTATTAGGAACTTTAATACCTTGTGAAAGAGATTTTGAGGTGGTAGGAGAAGTATGCTCTTCACCTTTAGGTGAACCAGAAAATCCTGACCCATCTTAAGGTTTTTGGAAGCAAGGGGGTAATTAAATTTTGCTTGGTGTGTTTGGGAGAAGTTTTTGAGATAGGGGAGTATGCTCTTCACCCTTGTGGTGAACCAAAAACCTTGAACCTCAAAAATCATCCATTCTTTGTTTAGTTTAGGATCCTTTAGCGGGCCTGCTCTTGAGCAATCAAGAGGAACGACCTAAGTGGGGACAACCTTGTCATCATTTTCCTTGGTGGCGAGTGATTCCAACTCACTATAATCTCAAGGTTATCGAGGACACAAAACCTTGGTAGACATAACACTTGTCTTCGCTTGATGTGAATAACTCATGGGATTGTGACCATGGGGAAAGCATTAAGCAAGAATGCTTAAGGTACTCTTGAGGCCGCGAGGTCCCGGTCCTCTATGAGGAGCAAGAGGGGTGTTATGAACATAAGCCCTTACTAAGAACCATAGGTTAGAAGCCACCTTATTTTAGCCACTTATCTTCTTAGTGCAAGGATTGATCCAAGTGGACTAACCCGGATCACCCCAAGACACTCACCATATGTGTTCCTTTGGTTGTGTTATTTGACACTTCCACGACAAAGCCAATATCTCTTGTGGGCAACCACTTGGTGTGAGGCGAAGGAACATCAAGTTGTGGGCTAAGTTGATGATTAATGAGCCTTGTCTTGTAGGTAGATATTGCTTGAAGTGTTCTCAAATGTGCTAAACCAGTGTAAACATTCTCAACATACAAACAATCGGTAGCATTCATAGGGTGCTTTTTCAATTTTGATATCACAATTGTTTGTCTTGGCAAGGTTGCTTTTACCCTTGTTTCAAGTGTTTGAAGACATGTTTGATCCCATACTATTTGCAAACCTATCAATTTACTGCTGTCATTGTGATTGAAATCAAAAAAACCAACCTTCAAACTAAAATTTTGATCAAACTATCCTTAAAATTGAGATTTTTAGCTCTCATTGGTCAAGAGTCGTATAATACTAAAAAGTCATCGCACATCCCCCTGAGAATTGTCGTCATTGAGCTGATTTGTGTCATCTTCTAGTCTTCCTTGGTTGGTCTAGGTTGGATCTTAGGTGCTGTCATGTTGCTCAACATCTCAATGAATGTTATGGTATCAATTGCATAAGATGAATCTTAGTCTTCTTCTTTCTTCTCCATTTCCCATGTTCTTCTAAAGTCTTCTATTCCCATGGGAAATCCTTCTTCTTCTTGATTCTTTTCCTCTTACTATCTAGTCTACCTTCTTCTATTTATCTATTCATTTCTTCCATGCTTGATTCCTCTTCTAGAACCATGAATTTCAACTATCTTGTTAAGGAACCTCTCTTGAGAATAGATGATCTTGAACTCATTTCTCAATTTGAAGAATTTTGTTCCTCCAATGGTTCTTTTAAATATGACATGGGTGATAAACTTATAGCAAAAATAAAAGAAAAGATGATTAAATCAGATGCCTTTGCTAGGATCATAGACATGATCATATCACAACCTCCTTCTTCTAAACATTCTTCATCATCTAAGTTTTCTCATTCTTCCTCATCTTCCAAATCTTACCATGACTCTTCTAAACATTATTCACATTCTTCATTATCCAAGTCTTCTTCTTCCACTAAATCTTCAATTTCCTCTTCTTCACGATCTTGTTCTTCTTCTACTTCTCCCAAGAGTCTTACTTCTCTTCAGAAGACATACTATAAAGAGCAACGTGATAGTCCTTGTGATGTCTCTTCCACAAAGAGTGATACACCCACCTATGATGAGTATGATGACTATGATGATGGACAATGTAATGATGCCCATGAAACTTCTATTCCTAAGCATCATCCTCGTGGTACATTTGTGATTTCTAAAGGGATTCGTATTGGGTAGACTGTGATGGTGATCCATATAACTCTAAATTTGAAGAATTTTTTGATGATTTTTGTGAACAATACAATATTCCTACTGAGGAAAAGAAAATCTACCGCGCTGATTTCAAATGTTAAAAGAATCTCTCCTCTAAAAGTTCTCATGCTGAAAATAAAGGTTGCACTCTCAAGCAAGATCATATTAATGTTGAACCTTTGTCTTGTGATGGTTCCCTTCCATCCTCTACTTCCTCCAATACCCACACACTTCCTAAAGCTTCTGAGTCTTCCAAATCTTTCATAAATCCTTTATCCAACAAAGATCCTAAGGCTTTTCATGCGGTTTCCTATAGTTATCCTCAAGGGCTACCTCTTAAAGAAACTCAAGCTAACCTTCACTTGGCTACAAATACTTTCAATAATGCTACACCTAAAGAGCCTAAGACTTTATGCGCTATAATGCCTACTTCAGCTAGTCCTTCACCATCTTTTCCAAAGTCTTCCATACAATTCCAACATGCTTCCTTGTTCGTAGAAGTGGCTCCATGTCAAGAGGACTCTAAAAATGATAAAGAAAAGAATATAAATAAAGATCAAGATCAGGAACCCTCCATATCATCCAATTCTCTTCATAATGTATCTCCTCCATTTCATGGTTCTTTTGATCCTCTACGCTCTTCCACATTCATTCCACCATCTCTTAAGCAAGATCAAGCTACTACTTACATCATTGAGCTTATTGATAATCAAAATAACCTTACCACACTTGCGCTCTCCAAAGATGAGACTTCCATTAAGGTTATTGACAATGATGTTGTTACTTCCAATGATAAGCCTATTGAAAATCAAGAGAAAAATTATATGCTTATGCTATCCAAAGCTCCTTGTCAAGATCAAAGTCTTCCATCTTCTTGTTCTACCATTCCATGTTCACTTCTGCTTTCTACTCTTCCTAAGTCTTTGCAAGCTTTGAATGATCCTGTCAAAGAAGGTGCTCCTATTCAAGATGTGCATGATCCTATTGAAAACTCCAATGCTCACTCTAAAGATGCTGATGTCCTTGGTTGTCATATAGATGCTGATGAACTTATTGATTATCCTTTTGCATCTTCCACGTCTATCCTTGGACCTTCTCCACCAATACTAAGGGCTTCACGTCTTCCTTCCATCTTGGGCCCTTATGTCCCTTCACTTTCCCCTCCTAATTCTCCTAATTCATCATCTATCTTGGGTCCTTATGTCCCTCCATCTCCGATCTTTCCTCAAGATCAACATAAATGCATACCCTTGAATCCTTTTCATCCACCCACCCATCTAAACCAGTCATATCCTCCTTCTTCTTCCACAAGCACCAAGTCTTTTGGAAGTAACTTGAATGTTAAATATAAGAAAAAGAAGCAATATAAGAATCCATCAACAAAAGAAGATCGCCATGTCTCCTCTAATCGACATGGGGGCATAAAGTCAAAAGACATATCTAAGAAGAAAACTCCAAGGCAAGTATGGGTTCCAAAATCCATCATTGAAGATATTCTCTCTAAATCATCAAAAAGAAATGAAAAGCCTATGGCTATATGGATTCCAAAGTCTCTCTTAAGAGAGTCTAATATTGAACAAAAAGTGAAGTTGACATTCAAGCTTCCAAAGGCTTCTACTTCATCTTCTTCCAAAAACATTCTTCCATTCCATGCACCTGAACTACAACCTCTGCTAAATATTTGTCATATTCCTTCTCGTATTCCTTCATTCACATTTTCTCCACCCTTCAAGGTGTGTGTTGATGTTGATCTTGCCTTCCTTTCCATCTACCCTTTCACAATCCTTCCATTCATTATCTTTCTACCTTCTATCCTTTTTCCTCATTTGCCTATTCCTCCTATCTTCCAACCTCACTCGCTTTACATAAAGCCTTAATCTCCATTTTTTCTTCCATTTTCCTTTCCCTATCAGCATCTTTGAGCATATCATTTTGAATCCTTGGCATATCATGGTTTATCCTTTGAAGGAGCATTATCTAAAAAGCTTGCTTTCTTCCATAAAAATTATAAAATTTAAAAAAAAAAGACAAAATTCAAAAAAAGAAAAAAAGGAAAAAAGAGATGAAAAAAATGAAAATGTGCCATCGTGAAAACCTGGAAACAGGCACCTTGGTAGCAAAAGTAAAGAGAAATAAATTTTTCCTATGGTGAAAACCACTCCCTTGTGGCACCTTGGATAAGTACCATGATGAAAACCTGGCAATCAGGCATCATGTGTAGTTCTTCTACATATTTCATCCATTCCATCTTCTCTTTTTGATCTTGACAATGTTGACCTATACTTGAATATTTGGCTATCTTGTGAGCTAACTTACAATGATCTTGCTTTCATTCCATTCATGTTTAGCCTTCATATTTATTTTTCTCCATTCATTCTAGCCTTTCGCTATCCTTTTCCCCTTTGATCTTGATCTAATATAAAAAAAGAGTAAATATGATGCTATGAAGCCTCTTGACATGTCTACCCTCTTTGGACTGCATCCTTTCCTTTTGTTGCATTGCGCTTTTGTGGCTTATCCCATGCTGGTCTTTCATTGCTTATCTAAATGTGCTTTACATGACAATTTTTCCCTAGCTTGGGTACTCTTGAGGAGTTTGACCTTGAGGATTTCTTCCCTTCGTTCGCCTTCATTCTCCTTTCCTCCATTTCATTCACCAGCTTGCTCATCCATCTTGTCCCTCACCTTCCTAGACATTGGGAATACACGATGTGATCTTGCTTGGAAGTTTGATGCCCATTCTGTCTAGGCGCATCTTTTGTACATATTTATTGATCCTGAAAAAATCCAAAAAAATGGTATATTGTTAAAAATTCTAAAAATTGAAAAATATCTTGAAAAAATGATCATCTTAGTGAAAATCTAGTAATAGACACTTTGATGTATCTCCAAAAAATATATATATTGCAAAAAAAATACCAAAAAAAAATGATATATGATGCTGAAAAAAATCCTAAAAAGCATATACAGTCCTAAAAAAAATACAAAAAAAATCAAAAAATGCAAAAAATTCAAAAAAATATAGAAAAAGTGTCATGGTGAAAACCTGGAAACAGGCGCTTTGGTAGCAAAAATACAAAAAAATTAAAAAGATCTCCAAGTGGTGAAAACTTGGAAATAGGAGCTACTTGTGGCCTTTGCACTCCTATTTATTAGCATGCGTCCTCGACATTGAGCCTTTCTCCATCATGTCTTGACCTTATTTGACTTGGTTTGGAATTGGTCTTTATCTTTATCTAGGGGGCATACCTGTTCGCATTGGTCTTTTAAGTGCATGTGTCTCTTGGGGCATTTCACAACAGGTGTTTTTCAACACCACCCCAAATAGTGTTTTTCAACACTACCCTTGCGTCGAGTGTTTCTTAACACTTATCAGATGTCTTACCCTATAGTCTAAGTTTGATGTCCAACACACGTGCACTTAAACACTCAACTCGCTGAGACTTGCTTGACTTTATTTTTCTTTGTGTGCTGTCTATGAGGATTTCTTTGATGAGTGGTCTCTCCCCGAGAAGTTTTCAATGATGCATAGCTAGAAGACTGAGGGTATGAGAACATGTTTTCTTTCTTTATCTACTTATGGGTATAGTTTGTTGATCTTAACTGTCATGAGCATTTATGTTGGTCCTACTTGACACTTGGGGTTGACAAGGTATTATCCTTGACTATTGTGCAAGTGCGTGCTTCTAGTTATCTTGACTTTCATGTGTCTTGATACAAGCATAATCTCGCCATATCAAACTCAGGTAATCTCACTACACTAGTCATCTTGACCTACATGTCTTTGATGCCTAGGTGGGATTTCCACATTTCTATCTGATAAAGATCATATTCATATCCACATAGTTATGCTAGTGTGCATTGTATGATTTTACGATGCTACCAATAACGCTCGATGATGATAATTAGATGTCTATAGGCGTTGTGACCTTGCAAGTCAACCACTTTCATAGTAGCTTGCATTCTTAGGTTCATCATAGTTTAGTTTTTGCATCTTGCATATGGAGAGAGCTCTCCTTTTTATCATCTACGGACTAGTTGGTCAACTGTGCTCATTTTCTGATTCTTCTTGATCACATCTTTCATTTCTGGTCTTTCATGTCACATCATTTTCTATCCATTTTCGGACTCAAAATCAAAATTTGAGTCGTGTTTCCATGTTTTCTCATTCTTCTATGCAGTTGACTGACTTTTTGAGGCATAATCCAATTTTTGATGGACTTTCTTCCTTCCATGTCTCTCAAATTTTTTAGTCTTTCATTTGCGCTATTTCTAGTCTTCTATTTCTATTCTTCTGCTTCATCACTGGGGCATGTTTCATTGCCTATTGGTTACCCTATTGACCTTTACATTCGATTATGATTTCATTATGATTTGATTAAATCTTTATCAATTTTCTACTTCTCCTCTACTTGATTTCGATTTCGATTCCGAGGGGGTAGCACCTATGGGATTCTCATCCCTAATTTCCTTGATTTTCTTGATTCAGACATCTTTTGTGAGCTTTTGCTCAAATTTGAGATTCTTATCTCTTACTTTGAATGTGATCCCGAATCGACCTCATGTTCAAAGACCTTTGTTTATACTTTGTCCGGATGTGATCCCGGATCGACCTCATATCTTAGTTGTTTTGTGATCCCAAATCGATCTCACATTTCAACTTCATTCTTTGACTACATGTGTTCCCAAATCAATCACACATTAGTCAAAGAGGGGCAAATGTATGCAGCCAAAAATGGTCACCTAGACTTTGGGCCTCATTTATTTGATTTATCAACCCTGAATCATTTTATCAATAATCAATATTTTCAACATTATCAATTTCTTGATCAAATCTTAATTTCGATCATATATTGGATTTTTATCCTTGAATTAACCATTTTATCCTAAGCTTTTATTTACTTAAAAGGAATATTTCCTCCCCTTTTAATAAATAAAAAGCCCCACCTTTTCATCTTATCCTAAGTTGCACAAATAAAACACTATTCTTATTTTATAAAAAAGAAAAAAAACACTTTTTGTCTCATATGGACATAAAGTCAACTCCTATTTTCCTATTGGAGGATACTTGTGCACATGGATTGCTCCTCTTTCAAGCTCCACCGTTGATTGAAACTTTTGCCCCTTAATCTCCATGGTCCATTCCTTTGCATTTCTTATAAAAGGAGAGCTCTCTCCCTCATTCAAAGACACTTGTTTTATGCTAACTCTATGCTGCAGGAATTCTTTGGAGCTTTTTGGAGATCATTTTTGCATTACATTTTAGAGTTCTTCATTTGTTTCATAATTTAGTTTCCATTCTTGCATAGTAGTTCATGTTTATGCTTTCATAGCTTAGATTTCACTTTTAAGCTTTAGAATAACTCATCTAGCTTAATAGGAAGGGTTGTAACACATTGCTATTTCCATTTCATAGCTTAGTTTGTACTTCTATTTTCATAGCATAGCTTGCACATTTGCATTCTCATTCTTAGCTTGCATTGCATTGCATTTCCATTTGATTCTTTGGAGATATTGGCACTCTTGCCTTTGTCTTCATTCGAATCTCTCATTGTATGGTTGACTAGCAAGGTCACAAGTTCAATGGCTCTAGCTGAGAGCAAATCCATAATCTTGCAACTCCATGCATAGAGAGCTATGGATCGATTTGTGAGGGCTCATTCTTGAGTTTCCTTGCATGTAAGGATTCATAGAAGTGCACAACTTTTGTGTGTACAATGTAATGCTCCAACAACATTTTAGAGGGCTGTAATTAGTATTTTTGCTGACATTTCACATGATTGCATGGAGATATACATGGATGATTTTACAACATTTGGGGTGACCTTTGAAGAAGCTCTATAGAATCTAGAAAATGTGTTGATTAGATGTAAGAAACATAATCTCTCCCTCAATAGTGAGAAATACTTTATGCTAATGCAGGAAGGCATTGTACTTGGACATTTCATTTCAGTAGCAGGAATCCAAGTAGACCTAGCCAAAAATGAGGTAATTCTCACATTACCTACACCTAGTAAGAAAAAAGATGTAAGATCTTTCTTAGGACATGATGGCTACTATAGGTGCTTTATTCAAAATTTCAGTCAAATAGCTAGTCCTCTATACACACTACTTACCAAAGAGGCTAAGTTTATATGGACATCAGCTTGTGATGAGTCCTTCCTACAACTCAAGTCACTTCTAACAACTGCACCAGTCCATAAAGGACCTGATTGTTCTCTCCCATTTCACATACATATAGATGCTTCAGACTATGCAATAGGTGTTGTGCTAGGAAAAAAGCCTAGTAACCTTGAGAATGCCATTTACTATATTAGTAAGAGCCTACATGGACCAAAATTAAATTACATAGTAACTGAAAAATAATTACTGGTTGTAGTTTATGCATTAAAAAAATTCTGCCATTATGTAACAGGTTATCCCATCTTTGTTCACACTAATCATTCAACAATCAAATATCCAATGAACAAACCTACTATCATAGACAGGTTAGAAAGATGGCTTCTTCTTTTACAGGAATTTGATATAACCATTATTGGCAAGCCAAGGAAGGCAAACGTAGTGATTGACTATTTGTCCAAAATTCAAAATGTTGATGCAAACACTACTTTGGTTGATGATACATTCCCTGATGAACACATGTTTCATATTGTTGTAAAAAATCCATGGTATGTTGACATAGCTAATTACCTTGCAGCTAGTACAATGCCCCCACATTTCTCTCCAAAGGATAGATGAATGCTTGTAGAGAAAAGTTTCCAATTCTCATGGATTGATAACACCTTATTTTATATTGGTCCAAACCAAATCATGAGAAGGTGTGTGAGATAGGATGAGACATATGATATACTCCATGCTTGTCATGATGAGCTATGTAGAGGCCACTTTGTAGCCAAAAGAACATCTCTGAAGATCCTAACAACAGGTTACTATTGGCCAACACTTCACAAGGATGCATCCAGATATACAAGAAAATGTGATAACTGCTAGAGGATGGGTCGTCCAACCAAATCATATGAAATTCCCCTTAACCCACAAGTAGTGATAACACTATTTGACAAATGGGGCATGGACTTCATAGGTCTAATAGATCCTCCTTCAAATGGAAAATCTTATATCTTGGTATGCACAGATTATCTGACCAAATGGGTGGAAGTGAAAGCCATGCAACATGAATGAGATCAAAAGGTAGCAAAGTTCTTCTATGAGGATATTTTCACCTACTATGGAGTTCTAAGAGAACTTGTAACTAACCAAGGAGCACAGTTTACTTCAAAGCTAATCAATGAACTAATAAGGAATACAATATCAGGCATTAGAAGTCCAACCCTTACCATCCGCAGGCAAATGGACAGGCAAAAGTCACAAACAGAGAAATTGAGGCCATCTTAACAAAAATAGTTTAGTTGCACCGATGAGATTGGAGCAGCCAACTCACAGAAGCGGTCTAGACCTATTGCACAACCTGGAAGACAACCACAAGGTTCACCCCATTTGAATTAGTATATGGGAAGGTGGCAATGTTACCAATAGAATTCGAGCACAAGACATAGTGTACAACTCTAGAATTAAATATCAATCTTCTTGCAACACAAACATAATGCCTTCTCCACCTCAATTCCTTAGATGAAATGCACAAATCCACATTAGAGCGCACATAGCTGATACAAAACCAACAGAAGAGGTGGCATGATTCCCATATTAAGAGCAAGCAGTTTCATGTGGGTGATTGGGCATTATTGTATGATTCAAGATTCAAGGAGATTCCAGGAAAGTTACAAACTAGATGGCTAGGACCTTATGAAATTGAATACATCTTCGACAACAGAGTAGTCCAGTTGACCACACTAGATCCAGTGCAATTCAAACTACTTGTCAATAGACATTGGTTGCACATGTATCACAAGCCACAAACAAAGGAGGACTTTCTGTAGCAGTTCAACACAAACACTTCAGCAACGCCATAGGTAACACTTCCTACAGCTTGAAACTAACATGCATGTAAGTGCACAAAGATGAGGGACCAAAAAGGGGGTATAAGATGCCACTTTTTTTTTCCTGAAATCAGCAAACTCTGAACTTCAACAAGAAATTGAAGATAGTTAGACTCAAAATTTTAAGATGTGACAAGAACAAGAGTTGTAATACTCTGAATCTAGTTCGTAAACTACTAATTTATTTTAAAATGGTGCAGATTAAGGCCCTAGAAAAGGGGGAGCACAAAAAGTGGTCATGTTTTTTTGTGAAAAACATAACATAGCTTTTGGTGTGCTCCCCCTAAAATGTTAACTTTTAAAAAATAAAAAATTAATCACTTCGGTGAGAAGTTAGCTAACACCATGTAGTTTATCCTAGATTTTTTTGCTAATTTTTTTATGAATGTATAATTTTTGATTAATTTACGAAGTGCACACATCCTAAAAACATGAAATTTTTGTGTGCTCCCCCTAGAAATCATTTAAAACTAATCAAAAATCAAATTTTCTTTTCTAAAGTGTGTAGAATCAAGTCTAGTTTCTAAAAATGTAACTTGTTGCAAAATTCGATGAACGAGCCAAAATCTATGCCCAAAATACTACACATTGATTTTTTACAAAAAAATAGACATACACACAAAAGAAATTAGATATGAAAAACTTAACATAATCAGAATTCAAAATAAATTATATGCTTAGATAGCTAACAGACAAATCTGCAATATCACGTCGTCTGATTTTTACGTTATCGAACCATGAGTAAACCTGACGAAGAGCACACAAAAAAGTTGTCATTTTTTTTTATATGTCTATTAGAAAACATATCTTAGGCCTATTTGAATCCTCCAAGCCTTTGGGTTGGATCTCCAAGACAAGCCTTAGGATTGGTAAATTCTAATGCCTTACCAAGCGCATGCACACTATAGGGTGTGCACGCTATTTAAATCATAGATTTCAATTGTGAGGAGAAATAGTTAGAGAGGAAGAGATCTCTCTCTCTCTCTCTCTCTCTCTCTCCCCCCCATAAAATTGCTGCCCACCATGCCCTAATAAAACTGCTAGTCAAAAAATCCCTTAGGGATGTCTCTTCCCTAGCATGGTCAAAATTTGTTCAGCATAAATGACACAAGGGCATGGTCAAGAGGGGCCAAACTATGGCACACCCTAATGATCTAGCCTGCTCAACAACACACATAAGCAACAACAACACAGTGAGAGAGAGAATGCAGGATCAACCATTTATTATTTATTCAATTTGATTCATACATGCCAGGCTATAAGGCCTTCCCGGTTACAACTAGATATTACAATGAATTAAAAAAGTCCCCAAACATCTGAGGATCTAACAACAATCTCCAATCTCCTATTTTCTTATCTTTTCTCCAAAAATTGCCTCTAAACTACAACCAAACAACTACATTTATACAAGAGTCTACCGAACTGAGTCAGATTTCAAATCCACAATCAACAAAAGGAACTGTCAAATCTAAGACCACATGCTTCCCAATGATGGATACCAACATTAAATCTATGACCTATAATAAATGCACAAGTCGGCCTCAATAGAAACTCAAAAGAAACTACTCAGTAAGCAAGGAAGACCGAGCAACAAACAAGCATCACTGAGTGCCAGTGAAACAATTGACTACCCAGGAGATAACCGACCATACTTGGTAACCAAAGGAAACCAACCAATTACTGACCAACTCGGTCAAAGAAGGAACCGAGCAACACAGACAAACTCAAATATGTTTTTTTTTCATGACACAGGATTGCCAAGGACTCGAGATGCTCCTGCATTAGACACCTGGGGTTATTTTGAAATGATTCTCTGAATCATTTGGTAGGTATGATCTGAGCTACATCCAACTCAGACTATGAAATCCATGAATTGTCTTCAATCGGTCTATTCTTCCACTTTACCAGATATTCCGTATATTATTTTCCTCTTGTACTTTTGCCAATTCTCTTCTCCAAAATCTGCTCAACTTCCTCTTTTTGCTTCTTAGGGTATTCCATTGGTACTGTCGTGTCTTCATCAGGTTCATGATACTCATACAAATCAGCAATGTTAAAAATAGGTGATATATCCATGTCATCAGGTAACTTAATTTCATATGCATTTCCACTGTCAAATTTCCTCAAAATATTGCAAGTTCCAAACTTCTTCATCTTCAGTTTCCCATATGTTCCAATAGGAAATCGACCTTTCTTCAAATGAACCATCACTTCATCACCAACATCAAAAGTCTTATGTCTCCTTGATCTATCGGCTCTGTCTTTGTATTTCTGATTACTTTCTTCCAGCTTTAGCTTCACATATTCATGCAATGTCTTCATGTACTCAGCAAATTTTACTCCTTCAACACTTCTCTTACTTTCATCAGCAATATCCCTTAAATCAAATATACCTCTTGGCTATATGCCACTTATAATCTCAAATGGTATTTTCCCAATACTCCTATTCACTGAATTATTGTATGCAAACTTTGCTTGTGCCAACACAGAATCCAAATTACTCGGTGTGTCTCCAACTAAACATCTTAAAAGATTTACCAAACTTTTGTTCACAACTTCACTCTATCCATCAGTTTGTGGGTGAAATATAGAACTATATTTCAACTCAGTACCAAATTTCTTTCAAAGGGTTTTCCAAAAGTATCCAACAAATTTACTATCTCAGTCAAAGATAATACTCCTTGGTAATCCATGCACTCTGACAATTTCCTTAAAGAAAAGATCTACTACATGTAGTGCATCTGATGTCTTTCTACAAGGTATAAAATGTGCCATCTTAGAAAATCTATCCACAACAACAAATATAGAATCATTACCTCTTACTGTCTTCGGTAAGCTAAGAACAAAATTCATACTGATGTCAATCCAAGGTTTCTTAGGTACAACAATATGTGTATACAATCCAGTATTCTAACTTACTCATTTTGCAACTTGACAAACTCCACAAATTTTTACAAATTTCTGAACATCTTTATACAACTACGGCCAATAGTATTTCTCCTTAAGCAAATTCCATGTTTTATCAATACCAAAATGTCCAGCCAAACCACTACTATGTTTCTCTTTTATCATGTTAGTTCTCATTACTCCTCTCAGTATACATAACTAAATACCTTTAAACAACATACCTTCCTAAATAAAATATTCATCCCATTTAGTGTTCTATTGATCTTGAATAGGTGCCCTGCACTTTCTCCATGGCTCAGAAAAATCAAGATCAAACTCATAAGAATCTCTCATCTCATCAAAACCAAGGACTTCAATTTTCATCTCGGTCATCAAAGATCTTCTTCTACTCAATGCATCAACAACTCGGTTAGTGACTCCACTCTTATGCTTTATCACAAATGTATAACACTACAAATACTCAACCCATTTCACATGTCTCTGATTCAACTTATTCTAACTACCGAAATACTGTAAAGCCTTATGATCGGTATACAACAAAAATTCACTCAGTATCAAATAATGTCTCCATTTCTTCAGTGCTTGAACAATAGCATATAATTCTTGATCATACATAAAATATTTCCTTCTAGCATCATTCAACTTTTCACTAAAGAAAGCAATAGGTTTACCTTCTTGACTCAACACAGCTCCAATTGTACTTCCACTTGCATCACATTCCACTTGAAATACCTTATTGAAATCAGGCAATGCCAAAACAAGTAATTCAACAACCTTCTGCTTCAGAGTCTGAAAACTTTTGTCAGCTCCATGTGTCCACTTGAATTCCCTTTTGTCTCCTCTCATAGTCTCAGTCATAGTATTACAAATTGAACTAAAATTCCTTATGAACTTCCGGTAAAAAATTTACAAACCATGAAATGATCTCACCTCACTAGCATTCACAAGTGTAGGCCAATTCAAAATAGGTTCAACCTTTTCTGGATCCATTTTCAAACCATTAGCTGAGATCACAAATCCCAAATATACAATCTCCTCTTTCATGAATGAAATCTTTTTTAGATTTATCACCAACTTTTCTTCTTTCAATCTCTGCAAAACTTGTCTAACATGTAACAAATGTTCTTCTCTAGTCTTACTGAATATCAGAATATCATCAAGATATACAATCACAAACTTACCCAAGAATTTCTTCAAAACTTCATTCGTCAGCCTCATAAAAGTACTCGGTGCATTAGTTAAACCAAAAGGCATAACCAACCACTCATACAAACCTTCTTTTGTCTTGAAAGTAGTCTTCCACTCATCCTCTTCTCTGATTTTGATCTGATGATACCCACTTTTCAAATCAATTTTGGTGAAATACTTTGCCCTAGTCAAACTGTCCATTATATCATCCATTCTCGGTATAGGAAACCTATACTTCACTGTTATCTTATTGATTGCTATGGAATCAGTACACATTCACCATTCTCCATTCTTCTTCGGTGCTAATACAACAGGTACTACACAAGGACTCAACCTTTCCCTGATCAAACCTTTCTCCAACAACTCTTGAATCTGTCGGTTCAATTCCTGATTCTCGGTAGGTGTCAACCGATGAGGTGCCTTATTTAGTAAACTAGCTCCAGGGATTAGATCCATGCAAGGATCAATGCTTCTCTTTGGTGTCAAACCATTAGGTACATTATCATAAATGATTTCACTATACTCGATGAGTAACTTATCAATCTCCTCAGGAACATTATTCTTCACTTTCTTACTCGGTTTGTTAGGAATCACAACAAAACATACATCATTCTTTTTCAACTCCTTAACAAACTTTCTTCCCTCCATCAAACAAACTTCCACAGATGTGCAAACATTACTAACAAGTTCTTCCATCAAAGGTAACAAGATTTGTTTCTTTCCATTAGCCACAATAGTATACTTATGCAATCTCCCATCATATATAACATGTCTATCATATTGCCAAGGTCTACCTAACAAAATATGACAATAATCCATAGGCATGATATCACACAACACTTTATCATAGTACTTTCCAATCTTCAAATTCACATAACATTGTTCACTTACCAAGAGTGTATGCTCATCTTTGATCCATGAAATCTGACAGGGCTTCAGATGTTCCAACCTTTTCAACTACAACTTTGTGACCATTTCCTCAGATGCCAAATTCTCTGAGCTACCATTGTCAATGATTACCTTCCAAACTTTATCAGAAACTCTACATCTGGTCTTGAACAAACTTTTCCTTACCGGATCTTCCTTTTTGCTTTCATTCCATAGTGCTCTCTTTACCATCAAGTTATTTTATTTCTCAGGTTCATTCGATGATTCTTCTTGCACCAAAGCATTCTTACTGTTACCAGCCTTCTTACTAGCATGAGTACATTCAAAAGATCTATGTCCTTCTCCACAATTGTAACAAGTTCCTCAGAAACTTCCTCTGCTATAACCACCTCGGTAGTTACTGCCTCTGCCTCTAGATGAACTTTCACCTTTCCACTCGGTCTTGCCTTTATCCAGATTTGTCTTTTTAGGTTTAGATCTACCATTTTCACCATGATATTTACCTCTTCCTCTATAGAATCTACCACCTCTTCCTCTTTGTCTTTGCTTATGTCTCTTATTCAATTTCTCCTCGGCTTTCAATGCAAATTGATAAGCCTCTTCGATGTTCTCCAATTTGACTAAACTAATTTCCTCTTGGATGGAAACTCTCAAACCATTCAAGTATCTAGCAATTCTTTCCACATCATCTTCATCATGTCCAAATCTGATATCTAATCTATAGAATTCTTTAGTATATTCCCTTACCAAGCTATCTTTCTGCCTTAGACTTTGCATTCACCTAACTAGGTTAATCTGATAATCACAGGGTAAGAACTTTCCTTTCAATTTATTCACCATTTTATTCCATACCTTGATTTTGTCTTTGCCTTTCCTCTTTCTATCTAGCTGCAGATGTTCCCACCATAAGGATGCATGACTTTTCAACTTTGTGCTTGCAATTTTCACCTTCTTGTCTTTAGGTACATTTTCATACTCAAAGTACTTTTCCATCTTAGTGATCCAATCCACCAATTCATCAAAATCCAATTTTCCACCATACTTAGGAGGATTGAAATGTGGTGTAGACTTTAAACTTGTCAAAGCCTTCAAAAATCTTTCTTCACCTTGATCCATCACAAGTGCAGGTTTTGCATTCACCTGTTCTTCCTCAATTTCATCATTACTAACATCCTCAAGATGTCTGCCTCTTCTTTGGACTGTTTCAACAACTTCCAATCTATCAGCAATTTGTCTTAACATGTTTGGAAATCCTGGATCTGCATCTCGCCTCCCACAAACCATCTTGAAAACCCTTTGCAATTGCAGGTCAGATTGCAATCTGCCACCCCACAACAATTCAACTAGGGCTTCGCAAGAAGGAACCTACAAACCTAGATCCGCAGACCTAGATCAAGATCTCACCTTGCTCTGATACCACCTGACACAAGGGCAAGGTCAAGAGGGGCCAAACTATGACACACCCTAATAATCTAGCCTGCTCAACAACACACAGAAACAACAACACAATGAGAGAGAGAATGTAGGATCAACCATTTATTATTTATTCAATTTAATTCATACATGTCAGGATGTAAGGCCTTCTCGGTTATGGCCAGATATTACAATGAATTACAGAAGTCTCCAAACATGCGAGGATATGCCAACAATCTCCAATCTCCTATTTTCTTATCTTTTCTCCAAAAACTGCCTCTAAACTATAACCAAATAGCTACATTTATACAAGAGTCTACCGAACTAAGTCAGCCTTCAAATCCATAATCAACGGAAGGAATGGTCAAATCTAGGACCACACACTTCCCAATGATGGATACCAACATTAAATCCATGACCCATAATAAATGCACAAGTCGGCCTCAACAGAAACTGAAAAGAAACTACTCAGTAAGCAAGGAAGACCGAGCAACATTCAAGTATCACCGAGCGCCAGTGAAACAACCGACCACCCAGGAGATAACCAACCATACTTAGTAACCAAAGGAAATCGACCAATTACCGACCAAATCAGTCAAAGAAGGAACTGAGCAATACATACAAACTCAAATATGTTTTTTTTTGGTGACGCATGATTGCCAAGGACACGAAATGCTCCTGCATCAATAAAACATTGCAACCCTAGGTTAACCTTGTTGAGCAACCCCTAGGAAATGATGCAGAATCTTCTGAGCCCATTTTAGAAACAACCATACAAGAAAAAGAACCATAATTATTCCAAGAAAATAGGTCTTTTGAGCCCACTCCAAAAAGCAATGTTCCTGCTTCTTCCACAAGGGAGGGAAAATGGAAAATTAGAGAAGAAACCTCTAACATTAAAAGTGAAGTTCAAAACCCTGCAGTCCCAAATAATAAAAGAAAAAGGTCAAATCTTGCAGCATCTGCTCTTGCAGCACAAAGGCCAAAAAGAACCCTCAAAAAAAAAATTGCAGAGGTTGTGGAAATAATAGTGTGTAGAAGTTCTTGGATGCGAGGACAAGTGTCTCCAATTTCTCCTGAAAACCCAAGTGTTCCAATATCAAAACCTACTCCAGAGTCTTTTGTCAAGTACATTCTTGATAATTCCCCCAAGCAGATATAAGTGTCTTTGTCTCCCAAAAATCTGCAAGAATCCCAAAATTTGCAAGAACCTTGTGGTAACATACCACATGATGATCTGGGTGTATTTGAGAAAATCCCTAATGTGGCACAAGAAAGCATTGCTAAGGATGTCCAGATGACTCCTCCATCATACCCTATTTATTTCAATATGTCTATTATACCCTATAAATCAACATGGTTTAATGAGTATTTTCAAAAAGTTTCCAAAATAAAGAGAAAGAAAACCTAGCTACAAGAATTTGGCCCTCCAACAATACAATCTATACTCTTTAATTTATATAATCTGTTTATTTTCTAGAAAACTTGGTGGAAACAAGAAAGAAACATAATGCAAAAAGTGATATATGACACACAAGAGGAAATTGAAGTTCTTAAGGAACAAGTAAAGAAATAGAAGCAACAAATGGACCAAGCTCTTAAATTAGCTGATCAGGTCATAGCCTGTAGACCACCACCCAGAGTGTATTCCATTTGTTTGAAAGAACAATTCCTCTTGTTTTAGCTCATGATGACTATGAAGGGTATAGGTTGTGAATTTAAATCAGCTCAGAAATTCTATGGATTATACCACTCTCCCTCCATGACAACAAAATTTACTATGTGAGCTCTATCTACATAACTTTGTCATTCCACATGAAACTGAATAGAACCCTTTGCTTTACATAGGTGATATCCATTTGAGAGCTCTGATGTCATGGATGCACAATAAGGGAATTATGATAGGCAGCTGAATAATTACAGAGACCTAGAGAAGTCTGAACCCTTACCCTTAAGGGCTGAATCAAACAAACCTAATGTCCTCTTACGAGATTGGCTCAACCTAACCTATGGAAGGTAGAAACCTGAAATCAGGGAAAATGTCTTTGCACTAAGAGACATAGTTTACAAGAAATATCAGGGGTTGCCCTACTTTTCATTTCAAAGAGCTCTTGCAGGGGTAAGGAGCTAGTGGAATAGGTTACCAGAGGCCTTCAAGAAAATAGAGCCACACAACCCAATCAACTTTGAAGCAGATGTAAACAGAGCAACTAGATATATACAGTTGGGGCGTCAGACTAGAAGAGAATTATGGATTCCCTTGTCTTTCCAACCACCTACACTCTTATGACCCTTATATGATATCAATGCCACCAGATTAGACCATCTACAGGAGGAGCATCATGTAGATTACTCGGCAAGAACAAGAGGATTCTATTACACTTTTAAGAGAGGGAAGAAGGGAAAGATAAGTGTTAGTGATTTTAGATTTACAGCCAAAAAATGTAATGCTTGAGGAAAACCATTATGTTTAGTAGGGGGAAGATGATGAGACAATTTATTGTCTCTATTTTGTTATAATCTTTATACTCTGTTGAAACTCCTTATGCTCTGATGAAACATTTTTAATACATTTATGAACCTATACCTATGTGAACTTGTGATAAGTACAATTAGAACCACAAAGATTATGGGTAGTTAGAATGAGATGTTTTGCTAAATATTATATATAAATTGCAGTGCTTCATATAGCTACTTTAATATGTGTTCTAATATTTGGGTAGGAATTGAAATGTTGACTTGAATACATACCAAATGCTACTAACTTGCCAGGAAAACAAGGAGCAGCTTGAGAGTGGATCGACTGCATTGAAGAAGAAGCGTTGGAGTTCCAGCCATGATGGAGAAAGCCAACACAATTCCAATGATCATGCCACTATAGGAAAGGAGCCATCATTCCAGAGAATATAGGAAACAACTCTGCTATATTTCCTCAGTGCTTGTTATTCTGTTATCCACACTTTAGTGTAATATGTCGTGGTTGTTATATTTCCTCCTTTGGTGAGATTTAGTCAGACTTTACTTTCATGCTTTCAATAAGTGTCAACCCTCTATATAAAGGGATTTGATTGGTTTAGTTAGGGAATGAGAAAATATTTTCAAATGTTGTGTTCAACATAACATAGTTACTTTTTTATGTTCTTCATGTATTGTTCAATTACTATGTAATCAATTTATGAGAATATAATGAAAGAGTGATTTTGAAGTATCTTCTGTGTTAGTAGTTAGCAAAATCCAACCAAGGGGGTCCACTTGGGAGGTGGAGTAGATTAGGATAGAGTAGAATTGCTTTTTGCATTTTTCGTGCTTTCAAGTAGAAGTTACTGTTTTACTCCTGCAAAATTACTACTGTGAATGTTCCTGCAACACTTGCAGAGATAGACATAGTGAACGCTTTGAGTTGTTAAATAGGCTTAGGATAAGTTTACAAGCTTTTTACAGTAATTTCATTAAGTAGTTAAGTGTTCTTACTTTCCCGCAACAATAGCATAGGTTTCTTTCACACATTTTATCTTCTTGCAACATAGGTAGTATGACTCTTTGAGGAACTTAGTGCACAAGCTGTGCTGTCCCATTTCAAGTCTACGTCCTTGGGTTGACAATCTAAATGCATTTCATGATGGGAAAAGTAATCCTTAGTATGAATACATTATTCCTAATAGAGACAATGACATGATTATCATTACTTATTGTGAGACTGTTCACCTAGGTAAACTAATCCAAGTTGACATTTTCTTAAATTTGTGGATCCTAGGGTTGAGATTGGGAGCCTAGTCTAATTTGCCAATTTGTGAAACCTAAACCCTTTGAAAAATAAGTTGTCTCCACATAAGCCATCTATTTTTTAAGCAAGTCTATGCATTTGATCAATAGAAAATTGTTCGAAAGGGATCAAACACATACCTTGCCTATAAATTGATGTAGCCACCATTCTCCAATTTTGCCTACCCACTCCTCCTTACAACATCGTTTAACAATAAGGGCATGGTCCTTCAACCTTTCCATGACTAGGCCAATTATTTTTGAGGAAATCATGAAGGCTTTTCTATTATTTATTTTTTTGTCTCCATTCTTCGTTTCTTCCCCCCTAGGATTTTCTTTGTACCAAAACCCTCCATTCCATTTTTTGCCTACTGCATTCGCGTGTGAGGATCTTTGATTTCTACATTATGTTCTGGCAACCTCCTCCTAAAGGGATGCCATTGATACTTGTAACAAATACATATGTGTCGAAGGAAATGTTCTTCCACTTGGCAACATTTGTTCTCTTAACTTGGTGCCTTCCACCCACATTATATCTTGCTCTTATATTAAAACTAGCACTTGCACCTAGAGGAGGTTCAAGGGATAAGTTGATAAGAAAGTATACGTAGAATATTAATATATTTTAAATTGCATAATTAATTGTATAATGTAATATAAATCTATATAATTTGATAATGTTGCAAGCAATTAATGAGGACCAGATATGCAAAGAGATAATTACAAAATCAAGTGCCAAATTTTTATAATGCACTATGTATCAGAAGATCGTTGTCATAAAGGATGTCTCATTTGCTTTTAAAGATATAGATTTTAATATTAATATATATTTTTATTCTATAACAATTAAAATATCAATAAAAAATAAGTCTAATATATTTTATTATTATTTATAATTTTATAAGAATACATAAATAATAAAATAAATTTTAAAATTAATAAAAATAATCTTTTAAAAGGAAGAAGAAGAAGAATTAAAATAAAGCTAATTTTTTATTTTCACTTTTCAAAACATTAAAAATAGAATATCCTAATAAATAAGGTAATATTAAAATGTATTCTTAATAGAAGACTTGATAATAATAAAATATAGATTTTTTGTATTCTTTTTCTTATTGATAATATTTAAATATATATTATTTTTAAAAAAATGCAAGAGTGGTTTTTGAAGTGTGATGACTAAATTAGACTAAGAATAAAGGACAAGTAAAACAGATCAATACATAGAGGTTTACCAAATAGATTTGGCGGTTTGGAAAAACTTATTTTGTAGACTATTTTTTTTGATTTGGACAAACCCAAATTAAAAAACTATCCGCTAATAATATGAATTCGAAAAAAAATAAAACAATAAAAATCTTCAAAAACTCAAAATAGAAAAGACTAAAACAACAAAATAGATATGGCATATAAAGCAACGGTCATGTGGATATGTTTGAGACGTTGCAAATCACGGGGCCAAACTGTCAAATAACTTCAAATTTTTACTTCGCAATGCGTTTTCAGTGCAAACTCAGGCCGCTAAGTTGGACCCTGAATTGCAAAATATATAATTCAAGTCCGTGCATCGTGGAAATCAAGGAGGAGAGTGGCGCGTGAATTATAAACATTGCAGGATTGAATTTGCATGATGGACGCGAAAAGAAGAAAAGCCACGTTCAGAGAGAAAAAGGGAGAGAAGCGGATTGATTCTCCTCTTGTAAAATAAATAATTATTGCTTTAGCTTTCTGTCTCTTCTCAGAAACCCTCTGGCTTATTAGGGTTTGTATTTTTGTACAAATTGATGAATGTAAGCTTAGAAACATTTTTGATGAATGCAGGTATAATGAGCTTGACCAGGCAGTGTGCAGGGTCTGCAATGTTGTTATAAAATCGGAACCCCTATGGCCTGCCCACCAGGGTTCACGTAAGCACAAAGATGTATGCACCAAACACTTTAAATCTTTTTATTTTGGAGAAACGTGGTGCAGCAAAATTCAAACGTTTGCCTTTAAACACTGGAAGATTTGGGTATTTCTGGGACAATTCATTGTAGAAAATGTGGGTGCACTTTTTACGTCTCATGTCCAGTAGTGTTGCTTTACTCTTTTAAAACAGTAACTGCATGCGGTTATGCCAAAATAAACAAAATTAATTATGTACGCTATTTTTTTTTTGTCAAATCTTTTAAGGTAAGGTAACATAGCACAGGCAATGGTGGACACAGACACGCCTCAAATCCTGAGCTAATGTTGTATTAATGCGGCTGATTTTTAGATCTGCACCAGGGCATCGCCATGGTTGGTCGTCCTTAACATGACTGTACCCAATACCATTATCACACCCCTTTCGACTGCAGACAATGTATTATAGGCTATCTAATCAATCAGATGACAGAATATGGAAATTGTATAGAATACCTTTTTCTTTGCAAACGATCAGTTGAATATCGTATAAATTTTGGTATTACAAGGGAGTGTTCAGAACTCCGAAAAGTAGAGATTATTAGAACAATATTTTGCATATCTAGTTATTTAATGGTCAATAATGTAATATGTATATATTTTTTTGCTCAGTAAAAGGCCAACTGGCCAATTTTGATTAATTTAAAAAAACTTTTACGAACCCAGCTCACTAAGGGCGCTGGTAGGAAAGAGCTGGGGAGAAAACCTACGGCCTTGCCCTATAAAAGATGTACAAATTTAAACAAATATTTACAATCGAGCCTTTATTTGGCTATTTTAATAAGAATTCGTTGTCCTGGATTTTTAGCTTCTCAAAGAAGTTCGTTTTGTCCAACCATTCGTCTTTGTTTCCATCCCCTGTATCCGCACATTCTTCCTTTTGGCTTAAGATCATTGTTAGTACTAGATAATATAGCTTAAATAAAAGACTTAAATGAACTATTCTAAACTTATTTAAGCTCTTTTTCTCTTATTGAAAGTATGTTTTGTTTCCTTCCCTGTTATGTTTATCAGTTTGGAGATGTTTGTTTGGAAAGTTAATTTTTCCTTTTTTCTTTCTGAAAATTAATAGGAGTGATAGTTTCTAATACATCTAATAACAAGAGTATTTCCTACTCTACTATCTTGCTTATTGAGATGTTATTATTTTGTTTAATTGTCTTTCTTATCTGAGTGTATTAGGATCATAATTGGTTTCCTTGGGGGTTAATGCTATTTTGATTTTAGTTTCTTTAATTGTTAATGTGAGATTGTACATTGTTCCTATAATTTGGGTTTTTCCTTTCTAAAAGTAATTTTTATCTTATCTATTTGAAATTTCCTGATGTTAGATTTCCTCATTTTCTTTTGTTGTTGGCTGTCTATCTTGTTAAGGTTAATTACCCAATAAATGTGTTTATGGCTATATTCTATATAATATGATAGTGGAAGACACTTGTATTATTTTAAGGAGGAGGATATTCCATTATTGCTCACCTTTCAGTTTGCGAATTGGGATTAACAGTTTGGCAATACAATTAAAAGCCACTAAGGAGTTATTAATATGACTTGGCGAAGTTTCCAGATGACTCGAAGGGGGCGACAGAATATTAATTACAACAGATGGGAAATACCAGCCAGCTCATCATTATGAGGTATGTTTGTAATATGGCGTCCTTTAATTATGCTTTGATTTTTAATCTATAGATTCCCTTTGTGATCGTTTTGGAGATTATTAGCTTTAAGATTACTTTTTATAATCATGTTTAGTACTCTCTTCTTAATATAGCATTCCCATACTTTGGTCTGTGGTTACGGTTTGGTTCATTTTTCCGAGTTAATTTATTTTTGGTATGAAGTATTGTGGTTTCTTTATAAAAAAACTTTGTTAATTTATGTTATGATTTGTATTGATGGGGTAAGGGTAGGGTCTTGGGATCCACTTTTTAAACAAAAATTCCGTCTGCTCCTGCATTAGCAAGCTTGTCTGCTAATGTATTACCCTCTCGGTATATATGTTTTATCATTATATTTTCAAAGGACTCCAAAATTGTATAGGCTGCTTCTAAATGGGAATTAATCCTCTAGTTGATTTCTTTCTGAGTGTATTAGTTATGATTTGGGAGTCTCCTTCTATTACAAGTTTGCTTGTAAGAAGGCTTTTACATAGATGTAAGCCTTCTAAAACAGCCCCACTTTCCTCTATATTGTTGGTTGTATCAAGTATTGGATAAGCATATCTTGCCACTTCTTTGCTTTCCCACGAATGTATAATCCCTCCTATCCTTGCTCTACCCGGGTTGGCTTTGGAAGTACCATCAAAGTTTAATATATACCATCCGAATTTCGGAGGGAGCCATGTTCTGTGTTCCTAGCTTCTATGGAATCTTTCCCACCCTTTCCATAATGCGGGGGGATCACTAAAGAGGTCCAGTTCTTCCTCATCTCACTATACCACAGAGAAAAATGATCTTCTAAGTCCTTAAGTCCTAACCTATTGTTTGAGACTTCTACAATGCTTGCCTCAATTTTTGTTAAATAGTAGTAGGGGACTTAATTTCTTGTCTTGAAAAACCCTCCTATTTCTTTCTTTCCATATTTCCCAAGATATAATTGAAGGATAGATAATCCAAAGAATGTTGTATAAGGATTTTAAGGGGCCTTTTGACCATGATATAAGGAAATCTTTTAGAGTTTGTGGGAAAGCACATGACCAATTAGTTTTTTACATAAAAGGGACCAACATTCCTTAGCATATGGACATTGAAGAAGAATATGATCACTTGTTTCTTCCTCTTGCTCGTATAAAGAGCACCGGGATGGTCCCAAATAACTTCTTAAACCAGTCTGAGGTAAGAATTCTACCTTGTAGGGCGGCCCAAAGGAAGAGTCTTGCTTTAGGAAGGGTTGCTTGATTCCAACAGAGATTAAGAGGGAATTCTGGGAAGTCCCTCCTATTCACATTTGCTATAATATTGTAACCTTCTTTAACTTTATAAGAGCCATTATTAGGTCCACACCATATTAACTTGTCCTCTCTATCTTTGATACTTCGGAATCTATTATTAAGGATCTCCATAAGACGAAGTTTATCATTCAATGGAATGTTTATCTGATCTAAATTCTTCCAATGCCATTTGATTTCATTTGTAGTTTGGGTGGTTATGAGAAAATCCTTTACATATTGTCCCCAGGCTAATTTAGTTGAATCAATCCTCTGGATATTAAAACCTTCGGAAATTAAAGGGGATGTCCTCGCTAGGAATATTCTCAGAAGAGAGCCTTCTTTCCATCCCCAATATCCCATGATAGTTTAACATTAATAAGATCCCTACACTCAGAGATGAAGTTCAAGTATAGGAACCTTTAACCAAAGATCGAGATCTAAAAAGGTTAATTGGGTTCGCTTAAGTTACATATTTGTTAAGAAGGATAGATGCCCATTTACTACTAGGATTCTGCAAAATACTCCAGACCAATTTTGCCCCTAATGCTTTATTCTACTAGTTTAGATTTTTAATGCCTAAACCACCATTTAGAATGGGTTTACAAATATGATCCCATTTATGATTTAATTAGAGCTAACTTTTTATTTTTCAAGGTGCCTTGCTAGAAAAAGTCCTCAGTAATTTGTCTATTTGTGGAGAGGGGTAATATGGACATTTGGTAAGTCGGGATAGCAAAGAGGACTGACTTAATTTTTATAGCTCTACCTGCGTTGGATAGCCATCTATCTGTCCATTGTTCCTTACTTTTGTCTATTTTGGATAAAACAGGGTCCCAGGATTTATTGACATTTTGACCTTTGTCAAGGGGGATACCTAGGTATCTACATGGAAAATCTCTTTTCTTGATACCTAGAGAATTGCATATTGTTACCTCTATTTGCGGAGGGGTATTGAAGAAAAACGTTTTTGATTTTTCCGCGTTAATTCTTTGCCTAGAGGCTATTGTATATTTTGTAAGAATTGATTTAAAGTTTTCAGCTTCTTGTTTCGTACTTTTACTTGGGAGGATAGTGTCGTTTGCAAATTGCTGATGTCTTATACTTTGGACATTTTCTGTAACCTTAATACCATTTATTAGACCGTTTTGATGCGCTGCCGAAATCGTTCTACCCGGTGCTTTTGCCATAATTACAAAGAGAAAGGGGGAAATTGGGTCTCCTTGTCTAATGCACCGAGATATATTAAAGAAACCCTCTGCTGAACCATTTACCAAAATCGAGATTTTGGGAGTAGCAATCAAATTAAATATCAAATTTATCCATTGTTTTGAGAAACCAAATGCTTCTAGGCTTTTACATAAGAACCTCCAATCAACCTTGTCGTAGGCTTTCTGAATGTCTAGTTTTATCAACATACATGGGTCTTTATTTATTTGAGCTGAATGAATGATCTCTTGCACTATGATAATGCCATCTAGGATTGATCTTCCTGGAACGAAGCCCGTTTGTTCTTCTGAGATGATTTTTGGAAGAAATGACTTAAGTCTATTTGCAACTACTTTAGATTAAATTTTATAAATTATGTTGCATAAGGCTATTGGTCTATATTCTCTTGGAGTTTTGCATTGTGTCTTTTTTCGGATTAGTGCTATAAAGGTATTGTTTATTTCTGATAAAATCGAACTTGTGTGGTGAGAGCATTCTATTGCTTGGTCAATAATGTAATATTAGTTTGGTTTCTCACTTCTAATTTTGTCTTCAGTTATCAATTGTTTCTTTAGGAAACATTGTCATTGTAATTACCTATATATGTGCATTTCATTCTTTGAATACGATAAGCAATTACCATTGTGTAACATGGTATCAGAGCGAGAAGAAAAATTAATTCTAAAAACTTTCCAAGCAAATTTTTTTAGTGATTTTTTTTTTCAAAGTTTTTCTGTGATCTCATGATTGAATCGTAGTTCTTTTGTAAAGTTTTTTTAAAGATTGAGTGTTTTGAAAAAGTTCTTTTGCATCATTCTTTGTGATGTGTTATGGTTGTAAACCAAAGTCCATTCTTGGATGGTTTTTTGTGATACTTATGATCTTAATAAGTTTTTTGACCCACAATTTGTTTGTCTGTATTGGAACAAATGTGAGGAGTTTTTTTGTTCAGGGAGCTTGTGCTTTATTTGTAACCCATCGGCTTCAACTTCTCTTTGGTCTGTGTTTTTTTCCTAGCTCTCGTGTTGGGAGGATTTCTGATTTTGGGGACCTCCACATAGTTTATGTGGCTTCTCTGCTATTTTTCCAATGCATGAGAC
The DNA here is from genome assembly GCA_027943335.1 of Chamaecyparis obtusa. Lineage (NCBI taxonomy): Eukaryota > Viridiplantae > Streptophyta > Pinopsida > Cupressales > Cupressaceae > Chamaecyparis > Chamaecyparis obtusa. Next base: position 797,085 of record BSBK01004460.1, read on the forward strand.
CTCCTTTGCAACTCTTGCGCAACCTTGTGAAGGGTTTCATAGCCTGTATTTCTCTGTTTTGTGAAGGCTTCAAGAATCAAAACTTTAATTATTCTTGATTCAAGTATCTCATTATTAATTTGTAACTTACTGGTACTAACTTCATTTATTAATCTTTTTCGTAAACTAATTTGTATTTTTCAAATTTCAATTGCAGGTGTCTGAGCCCTTGGTTAGAGTTCTGCGCTTGGTTGATGGGGATCAAACCCCAATGGGGTGTCTTTATGAGGCCATGGATAGGGCCAAAGAGTCTATAAAAAATTACTACAAGGGGGATAGACTCAAATATGATCCCATTTGGGAAATTGTTGATAGGAGGTGGAACAATCAGCTCCACCAACCCATTCATGCAGTAGGGTACTTCCTCAACCCTTGTTTTAAGTACGATGATTCTTATTCAAATTTTACTAAGACTTGATTTCACTTTGTTTTTGTAGGTTGTGTACTAAGAGTTGGTTTCACTTTGTTTTTGTTTCAGATATGATGATTCCTTTTCAGATCCTAATGGAGAGGTCATGGAGGGCCTCTCTATATGCATTCAGAGGATGGTACCTGATGTTGTAGAGAGACCTTGTTGTGACTGAACAACAAATCTTGTTGGCATTAAGGGATGGTAACTGGTAAGACTTTCCATCGGTACATGGCAATTAAGTATTGTCATTGATTGGCAAAAGAAGAAAGAGGTGTTTGACATCTCAATCTAAGGCCTAAGGATCTAAGGACACCCGTGTTGAATCTGTGAATTCTATGTGTAAAGAGACTGGTTTGACAACCGGTGATACTGTGCAATGAACAAGTGATTGTTTCTGTTCATCATATGCAACCGGTCTGCAAGGAAAAGGCAACCGGTAAACAGTTTCACAAATCGGGGAAAGGATGCAACCGGTAAGCAGAGGAAGGAAAGGTGACAGGTCAAAGTTCTTACCTGTTCACAACATAAGGATCTTGACCGATCAAGTGAAGACTTCGTTATGATAAAGATGAAGCGGAGAAGTGATAGTCAACTATCTGATAAACAACTCTGTGACCGAGATTTACTGCACTAAGTCCGAAAGACTTTGAGTTATCAAGATGATCGGTATGAGGCGCGTTTGAAGGTTTTAAAGCTTGAGTTTGTGGCTTTAAAACATGGAGTTATCTCTTGCGAAGGAAAGGTGATTGACATGTATCTATTGTTTTCTTCATAAAGTAGATAAAGAAAGAGCATGCATCAGATGTTTCCTCAGTGAACTAATACTCCATTGGGTGATGAATCCGAAGGAGATTTGTAAACAGGTCGTGCATGAGAAGTGCAATTAGGGCAAGGACTCTATATATTCTTCTGCCTATTAAGAATATAGTTTGCCCTCATTCTGTCAAAGCAAAGAGTGAACCTGTACGCTGAAGAAGCTAAGGTGAATAGAGAAGAGAAGAAAAAAGAGAGAAGAGTGTGCAGAGAAGCACAACAAAAGGGAGAACATACCAGCAGCGACCGATGATGTCTCTTAGTTGAGTATGACAGAGATCTTATCAGGCTATGCAAAGCCATTTGTAAAAGGTCAATCCTTCTATTGTTTTCTAACAATTACAATAGCTAAATCCCAGTATTTTGGGTGGACATTAACATGTCCCTTGTATTAAATCCCTTAATCGGGTGACATCTTTTTAGGTGTTCTAAGTCCTCTAACCAGGCAGGCACTAATTGGTCTTATTGTATCAAATCCTTTAACCAGGTCGCATCTAATAGTGCGTTGTAATCCTTTAACAGGGAAGGCTCCTAACAGGGCACACTTCAGAAGAGTGCATAATTTGTGAGGCCTCCTCACACCGTAATTTTCACCCGATTTGGGTTTCCACGTGATAAATCTGGTGTTACTTTGTGGTTGATTGCTTGATGCTATTCTTGTGCTTGACTCTGTTTTGCTCACAGTTTCAAGTACACTCCATCATATTTATTTTATAGGTTTTATAGGTGCTGATTTACCCCTCCCCTCTCAGCACCGGCTGGGATTGTCAATTGGTATCAGAGCTTCTGGTTTCTTTTCTTTACTGCTTAACCGCAAAAAGAAAAAGTCAAGATGATGAGAAAGGAAGGACCAAAGTTTTCAAAGGAAAACTTTACTCTGTGGTGCAGCAGAATGAAGCTATACATGAAGACTAACGAAGATCAATATTGGACTCATGTAACCACCAATTACAATGAACCCACTGGTACCCTAACTCCTGATGAATTAAAGATCAAGACAGAGCACACAGCTGCCATGGATATGATAGCCAGGACGTTGCCAGACTATGTCTATGCTGAGATTGAAAATCTGGAAACTGCTCACAAGATGTGGGCCAAGCTACAACTAGTTTATGGAGGCGACCCAAACGTACAAAGATTTAAGGTTGAGAGACTCAGAGGAAAGTATGATGACATGAGGATGAATGAAGGAGAAGACATTGAGCAATACAACAACCGAATCAAAGAAGTGATCAACTCCATCAAAAGCACTGGAGGAAAACTCAGTGAAGAGGAGGTGGTTAGCAAAATACTGAGAACGCTCAAACCTCAGTATGCCATCAAGATCTCTGCCATTCAAGAGGTTAGATCTGTGACCACAGATCAAGTCACTCTAGACTCCCTAATCGGTAAGTTAACTGCATTTGAATTAAGAAATTTTGATAATAGCTTACCCATTCAGGAAGTTTCTTTTAAGTCTTCTATTAATACCCCTTACACTAAGAAAGGGAGAGAAACCGGTAACAACTCTACCGGTAAAATTGGAAGTCTCGTTGAAAATATGCTCTCAAAAGAGATGAAGCAAGATGAGTTTGAAGCACTCATCACTAGACAATTTCCCCGAGGAAAAGGGAAATACAAAGGAAAGCTTCCTTTGAAATGTTTTTCTTGTAATAAGATAGGACATATTGCTACAAGATGTTTGGATAATGACAACAAAGACAAGAGCAACCGGTTCAAGAATAAAGCAAAGGAGTGCTACCTTGCAGAAGGAGTCATAGACAATGAATCTGAAGACTCTGAAGACTCAAAAATTGCATTTGGTGCAATAACAAAAGAGAGCCCAGTGATAAGTGAAATGACACTTATCTCAAGATCTCATCAACATGATGATTGGATCATTGACAACGGGTGCACTAACCACATGATCGACGTCAAGAACAAGTTCATCAGTCTAAAGCTTAATGATGGTGGATTAGTAACCTTTGGAAATAATGCTTTTTGTGCTATCAAAGGTAAAGACTCTATTTCTCTCAGCAACAATGCTCTTTGTGAAGATGTGTATTGGGTAGGACTTCAATACAACCTAATGAGCGTTGCACAACTGAACAACAAGGGATTCCTGTGGAATTTGGGCAAGGTTCTTGTGTTGTCAAGAATCAATCTGGAGCACATGTTGCTACCGATAGACAGAGCAAAGGGAACATGTTCTACTTGGACTCAATAGAAGGAGCCTGTCTAATAGCATCATACAAAGGAGAATCAAGCAAGATTTGTCTTGTATCCAAAGAGGACAATATCTGGTTATGACACAAGAGACTCTGCCACATAAACTTTGACAGTATTGTCAAAGTGAGCAAGAAGAAATCAGTAAGAGGACTTCCTGAGATCACAAAACCTGAAAGAGATATTTGTAAAAATTGTCAGTTAGGAAAACTGACAGGAACAAGTTTCAATAGTAAATCTTTCTCTGCTGAAAATGTTATAGAACTTGTGCACACAGATTTGTGTGGACCTATGAGAACAAAAAGCTACTATGAAGACCGGTACTTCATGCTTTTTGTAGATGATTTCTCAAGAATGATGTGGACACTCTTTCTTAAAGAAAAATCAGAGGCATTTCACATGTTTAAAATCTACAAGGTTCGAGTGGAGGAGACCTGTAAAAGCCTAAAGTGTTTGAGATTAGACAGAGGAGGTGAATACACTTCTCAAGAGTTTACTCACTACTGTGAGGAACAAGGAATAAAAAGGTAGTTATCTGTGCACCTAGAACTCCTCAGCAAAACGAAGTAGCAAAAAGAAGAAACAGGACGTTGATTGATTGTGCCAGAACCCTAATAATTCAGAAGGATCTCACTCATCACTTTTGGAGAGAAGCTATCAGCACTGTTGTCTACACACTAAACCAAGTTCATGTCAAGAAAGGAACCGGTAAGACCCCCTATGAACTATGGTTCAATCATACTCCTAGTGTAGGATATTTCAGAATCTTTGGTAGCAATTGTTACATTAAAAGAAATATGTACTTTGGGAAGTTTGAGCCCAAGAGTGACGAAGGTATATTTTTGGGTTATTCTACCAAGAGCAAAGTCTACTGGTGGCTAAATAAAAGGACAGGAAAGATAATGGAAAGCATCAATGTAAAGGTTGATGAATATTCAGAACCAAGTAAGAAGATCGGTCATAATGAATATGACGGTTTGCAAGGTCAGAATGAAGGAAATCTCTTTGAGTTCAATGAAATAACAACTGAAGATGAAAGAGAAGAGCATGTGAACAGACATCTGGAGCAGGAGGCAGTACCTGAAGCTGATAGACCAACTCAAGATGATGAACAAAAAGTTGTTTACAACCATAATGAAGAAATTGCTCAACTAGAAGAACCTGACTGGGAACAGAGACCGGTTCTCCCAAGGTATGTCACATATCACTCCACTGATAATATAATTGGTGACAAACATGCAAATGTTTTGATCAGGAAAAAGGCTAGAGAGAACATCTGTCTGTTTTCTTGTATAGAGCCCTGTATAGAGCCCAAAACCACCAGGGAAGCTCTGGAAGATGAAAATTGGGTCAAGGCCATGGAAGAAGAGATTGAGCAATTAAGTATTGTCATTGATTGGCAAAAGAAGAAAGATGTGTTTGACATCTCAATCTAAGGCCTAAGGATCTAAGAAGGACACCCATGTTGAATCTGTGAATTCTATGTGTAAAGAGACTGGTTTGACAACCGGTGACATTGTGCAATGAACAAGTGATTGTTTCTGTTCATTAGATGCAACCAGTCTGCAAGAAAAAGGCAACTGGTAAACGGTTTCAGAAACTGGGGAAAGGATGCAACCGGTAAGCAGAGGAAGGAAAGGTGACAGGTCAAAGTTCTTACTTGTTCACAACATAAGGATCTTGACCGATCAAGTGAAGACTTCGTTATGATAAAGATGAAGCGGAGAAGTCATAGTCAACTATCTGATAAACATCTCTTTGACCGGGATTTACTGCACTAAGTTCGGAAGACTTTGAGTTATCAAGATGATTGGTATGAGGCGCGTTTGAAGGTTTTAAAGCCGGAGTTTGTGGCTTTAAAACATGGAGTTATCTCTTGTGAAGGAAAGGTGATTGACACGCATCTATTGTTTTCTTCATAAAGCAAATAAAATAAGAGCATGCATCAGATGTTTCCTCAGTGAACTAATACTCCATTGGGTGATGAATTCGAAGGAGATTTGTAAATAGGTCGTGCATGAGAAGTGCAATTAGGCCAAGGACTCTATATATTCTTTTGCCTATTAAGAATATAGTTTGCCCTCATTTTGTCAAAGCAAAGAGTGAACTTGTACGTTAAAGAATCTAAGGTGAATAGAGAAGAGAAGAAAAAAGAGAGAAGAGTGTGCAAAGAAGCACAACAAAAAGGAGAACATACCAACAACAACCAGTGACGTCTCTCAGTTAAGTATAACAGACATCTTATCAAGCTATGCAAAGCCATTTGTAAAAGGTCAATCCTTCTATTGTTTTCTAACAATTACAATAGCTAAATTTTAGTATTTTGGGTGGTCCCTTTTTCTAAATCCCTTAACCGGGTGACATCTTTTTAAGTGTTCTAAGTCCTCTAACCAGGCATGCACTAACCGGCTTTATTGTATCAAATCCCTTAACTAGGTTGCATCTAATAGTGTGTTGTAATCCTTTAACAGGGAAGGCTCCTAACATGGCGCATTTCAGAAGAGTGTAGAATTTGTGAGGTCTCTTCACACCGTGGTTTTCACCCGATTTGGGTTTCCACGTGATAAATCTGGTGTTACTTTGTGGTTGATTGCTTGATGCTATTCTTGTGCTTGAATTTGTTTTTCTCACAGTTACAAGTACCCTCCATCAGATTTATTTTATAGGTTTTATAGGTGCTGATTCACCCCTCCCCTCTCAGCACCGGTTGGGACTGTCAAATCTATGTGGAATCAAAGGGTAAATTTTTCTCTTTAGAGTTGGCAAAGAGAGCAAGAGGCACTCAAACCCCAGGTAAAAGTAAAACATTTGCAATTTTGCCATTTGATTAATTATGTTTCTCGTCTCTTTTCTTTCTAACTTCTCAATATTTTATTTTCTAGATGCTTTGTGGCAAAGTTGGGGTGGAAATATCCCACATGTAAAGAAATTTGCTCTCAGAATCTTATGCCAGCGTTGTAGCTCATCCCATTGTGAGTGCAATTGGAGTTATTTGAATCCATCCACACAAAGAAGAGAAACAAGTTAGCCCAAAAATGCCTCAATGACCTTGTTTATGTGCTATACAATCTTAAGTTGCGCTTGAAAAGGGCACATGAAGCACCAATTGATCCAATTGATTTGGACGATATAGATCCTTACTCTGATTGGACGACACAGGAGCAACCTCCATTGTTTACAGAGGATGACATAGCTGATTTGGAGAGGCAGGCTATGGAGGAGGAGGGGGTGGATTTGGTTTCACATTGGATGACATTGAGGAGGATGATAGGGAGTCAGACGAGGAGTCATTGGTAGTGCTAGGAGAAGATATATCTAGGATGGAGATCGAGCCACACACATCAACAGAGATACCAAGCGAGGAGGCTCAGTCACACTTACGCTCAGTGCAATGTTCTACTTCTAGGACCAGTTCTCTACTTCTAGGTCCTTTCCCTTATTTTCTTGTAGAGTTGGGAAGAGGAAGATGTAATTGTAATTTGTAATGATGTATTTCCTTCTAGTTTTATAAAACTGTTTACTATTTTTCTTCCAGCCATCAGCATTCCACATGAGAATGCGATTTTGTACCCACTTTGCATTTATATATATCTAAACTTAGCTTGTTTCTTTTGTTTTCTCATTAATTAACTCATTGGATGCATCTTCTCATAGAATTTTGCAAAAAAAATGCATTTCTAATAAAATTTAAGCTATTTCTAAGTTCCCGAGTTTTTTCAAAAACTGGCCAAATTTTCCTGAGTTTTTTTTTTTCAGGTTTTGGCGAGTTTTTGCCAAGTCTGAGTTTTCCATCTATGGATAACACTAATAAGTCACAATAAATCTTCGCACATCTAGCTTATACAAGCCACTTATTTCTCATGCCTGAGGCAACTTCCTTATATCACATCTAAAATCTTTCCACTAATGCTCATTACCTTTATACCTCCAATTAAAATTAATTTTGAATGTTCATATAATCCTTCCCAGCTATTGACTAGGCAAGTTGTCATTAACAGAGGTTGATCAATGCCACAATTGGTGAGGAAGTCTGCTACCTTATTATCCCTTGTATGATGCTGGAATCTCATCTGATGAAAGTTTCATCCCAGTTCCTTTGCTTCATCCACATATGGTTTTTAGTTCCAATTCTTAGCAGTACTTCTCTATACAGCATTTGTTAACCCCATAGAATGGCCTTTGACCATCATCTTTTTAATGAATTGGGAGGCTGCAGTAGCCAAATGTGCCATTACAGCCTTGCATTCTGCCTCGTTATTAGTCCTAACTAAGAATAGGGATACTGCTTAGACTGATCTACTTTCTGCATCTCAAAGAGCAAACATCCCCTACCTATCATCTGGGTTGCCTTGAGAAGCATCATCAAAATACTGTTTTATGAAAATCTCTTAAGGGGGGGAACACAGATTGCTTTGGACATCCCCAGCATACTATCTTGCTTTTAACTCATAGCCCTTGACTGAGGTCACAATGATTTAATTCTATTATCAATAACATTTGAGTTTAATTGAAACCTCTTAGATATTATTTATTCTTTTTTTTTTGATGATCAATTTCTTTTCATATTTCATTATGTCTTTTAGTAGAATGATTTGTTTATCTAGTAATTTTGGACAATAGATAGAATCATTACTCAAAGCACTTTCATGTTGATGCTCTCAACCCTTTTGGTAAGACTTCTTATTCTTCTTGTTCAAAACCCTTTCTTTTGTTATTTATGTTTTCGTAGTTATTGATAGCAAGTGGTTGGTGCCAAATGTTAAGTTTTAGATCAAGAATGTATAGCTTTTAATTTTATTCTTATCTCAACTCAATATGTGAGATATATAATCATATCATTATATATATATTCAGTACAGATATATTAACAGATATATCTAATTATATTATATTAATATCCTGCAGATATATCTAAATATATTATATTGATTATATTATGCAGATTTGTAGTGTATGTCCAACTTCAACTCTCTGTATGTGCTTCTCCGTATATTGCAGATATATCAACTCTGTATATTGCTGTATTGCCAATTGTTTTCCTTCACCGCTGTACATCGCTCATCTCTTGTTTTTTTTATCCTAAAAGAAACAGCGCACTGCTCATATATACGAATGTGCATGGTTTAATTTGATGAGGCGTGACTTACTCATAAGTCACGACTCATCAATTATCGCTAAGACCATTTAATTACCACCATTCGCATGCACTGTTTAATGCGCTGAGAATATATGTTGTGTTGGAGTTAGAAACACCGATAACTATCGGTTAGTAAATAAACCTTGTATTGACCATACTCATTGCTAATCGGTATAACATTAAATATTATTAAATCAATTATAATATACATTATATATGTCTATTGATATATATATAATAATGTCATTATTATATATATACATATATTAATATGCATATATATAATATAGAATAATATAACAATAATAATATGATGTCATTCGATCAAATCTATTTCAATTAATAATATGATAATAGATTAATTTTCTCAATTATGATTTGTATGTAAATACATTAATATATATAATAATAATATCTATTATTATTATCATATATATTGATATGCATAAGTTAATCTATTCTCATAATATTAATATCTCATTCAATTTATCTGATCGAAGCTACAAACATCAACACAAAAGAGGTTAACAATCAAAGAAGGTTATTATTATTTGGTGGGATTTTTTTTTGCTGTGTTGCCTGTATTTTAGCCTTAAAACAGTTATTATTATTATTATTTTTAATTTTGTTTTATACATTTTTCATTGGATATTTCAATCACTTGCAATATTGTATTCACTTATCTGGTGAATACATTTTGTTTTAATAAAATGCATGTTATTGTGACCTAATCAGTAGGATTTCCTTGTGGTTTAAAAGTCTAAAAATGAGTCTCTGAATTGTTGACTCGTGCTGGAAAATATTTATTCAGTTTTTGAAACTGTTTCCCTATAAATTAGCACACATCGATTTTAGCAATTGGGGGGGACTTATTGCACATCTTGACAATGTAGGTGCTAGTTAATTAGGCCCTGGTAAGCCCTTGTCCAAGCAGCCAACCATGATGAGAGCTTAAAATTGTGAACATATGTAAACTTGCACATCTTGACAATGTAGGTGCTAGCTAAATAGGCCCTGGTAAGCCTTTCTCCAAGCAGTCAACCATCATGAGAGCTAAAAATTGTAAACATATAAACTGAATCTGTGGTCTCTTGAATAATATAACGAGTCTATAATCTGTTCTTTTTTTCCATGGAGTGATATTAAACTAATATTTTTACTATTCACAAGGGGATGCAATGCTTTCTAGCTTGATCCTAGAAACGAAACCTCGAGAAGCAAAAGAATACAATCTACTAAGCACCTTCGTGGATTAACACAAATTGAAATAGGTGATATGGTCAAGGCAACCATGATAAAGGATAATTGTCAATTGATTCTATTTGATGCAGTTTAAACACTTTTATTATATTTGTTTTATTCAAGCTTGGGCATCTAATGTGTATAAAAGACTGCACTAATTGGTGTTTGAGGAGATATAATGGTTAATCAGTAAGGTGGTGAACTTTTCACCTTTGTGTGCAGGTGAGCTGATTGAACACGTTGTACACATTGCAGGCTGTGGAAGACCTTAAGGCCTGTGCTACAAAATCTAAAACTGGCAATAATTCAAAGTCCGCAAAAATTGATGCTGGCAATACTGAGACTCTGGTGTTGTCCTCTGTTCCTGCACAGACTTGCTACCAGTTTTTTTGATGAACCTGATCCCAAACGTCAGAATTGTGGTGAGCAACTTGTTTTGTATCTTTTTATGCATTTATATGTTGACAGTGCCTTCTATTTTTAACAGCTTTTTGCACTATGTGACTGATGACACATGCAGCAGCTCTTACATGATGTTATATAGTTTTCAAGCATAGGCCAGAACCATAACTGATTGTATCAGTTTAATGATAACCATAATCATAGCTTGTTTGTTTAGAGAACCATAACCTATAATGCTTTGCAGTACTTTGATGCATCAAGCACTGTAAACTGTAAAGTATATGTTGATGTCAGTTTTGTACCACTACATAACATATAGCAATTGAATACTTGATATAGCATACCAAACACTCAACCCTCTCTTGAAAAGTATATACTCATGAAGAATATGAGAATACTCCAAGGTTCCTTACACCTGTGGATACTAACTCAGTTATATTAATGTGATTTGGTGGTAATCACGTAGGCGGGCTTACGTTGTTCACTTGAAAGACGTCAAATTCTCGCTATGATGATGATTTAGCTTTGCAATGTATATTCAATGACTTTCTCCAATTTACCACTTTCAACTGTACTTCTTTAAAACTCCAACTTCTAAACTACTTCTAGCGTTACTACTACTCCTATGGAATGGAAAGATTGGCAAATGGACGGGGATCAACCTAATGAAAGCTTGCCAGCAGCGTTACCTCCATTGGTGCAATGATTCAAGGGGAATGAGACTAGATTACCACACAAGGCTTCGTAACGAGCCGCTAAGATGCTAGTGGCCTAGTCTATAGATCCCTATCAAACATTTACCAATATCACCATACAACTATCCATCTACTTTTACCCTAACAACATGAAATAAAATCCTACTTTAATTTGAGAGATGAGAAGAAACATGCAATACACCAAAATGATCATGTATATCCACCATGCAAATCACAACAATGAATAGAGAACAATTTTGATAGTATTTTGGCAACAATTCTCCAACATAACTCCCTTTTACAAATGAGAACAAATGGCCTTATATAGAGGCTCAAAATTACAACGAGTGGCCAAGATTAAGGGGCAAAATCAAGGGCCAAGATTAAACCTTACAAACCCTAATTAGGGTTACCATCTTTCAACCAATTACATGAGGGCACCAACTTTATGGGCCAATGAGAAAATTACAATAACCTGTCAACCAATGAGAACATAGGACACTTGGCATGATTTGATTGCATGCACATGAAATTGCCACCTCATCTACCTTGTCTTATAAATTTATTTAATCCTTGAGACGAGGTGAAGCCTTGGATGCTTGAGCTTGTCCTTAGAAACTTTCTCATCACCATTTGAACTTGCTTGTATCTGATGTCCTGACCTTGAAAGGGTGAGGTCTCCATGCACTTGGGGTAATCTTGCCTTGGCCTTGGTGGCCTGCCTAGATGTGAACCTTCTTGCAATTTGAGAGCCTTGCTCTTGGCCACCGCCTTGAAATCGAACTTGACCTCTCTCAACCTTTCTTCTCACCTTCCTTCTTCATTATCCTCGCCTTCCTTAACCTTCCTAGTCTTCATGGCCTTCTCTAACTTTCTTACTCGGATTTGGTTTGCATGCACCCCCCTCTGCTTCAATACTCTTGGGTTCTTGGGGCACCTGCCCAGCCATATCTCCTTCTCAAATCCAACCAAACTAACTTTGAAATAATCGTTAAGTTCATCAATTGCCTCCTTATTAATGTTTTCCTCCTTGGTTAACCCTTGAATATCCTCAATTGTTCGAACCCCCACAACCATAGTGGTGTAGTGCATCTCCCCAAAATTGGATTTGGTTCGACTAGCAAAGCATCACCAACAATCTTGCAACTGAATTGAAGAGGTAGGACCCCATGTAGAATTGCCTCTGATTTTGCACTATCTAAGTTGCAACTCTAAATTCATGCTAATGATCCTAATCCAATCAATCTTTCTTTACCATTCTCAATTCCTTCAATAAAATAAAACATCCAAGGATCAAACTGTGTACCTTTAGTGGAGCTCAGGATCCGGCTGAGAAGCACGATGAGGTTGCCATACTCTGATTTGCAATCTGTCCTGGTGAGCCTTGATGCTTTGGTGTAACCAATTTTGCTGTATCATGTCCACGGCTGGGGTAGATTGAACACCTCCTTGCACAATTCCATACTTACTAATCTTCTTTGCCATAGAGGATTGGCCTTCTTTCAACCCATCTCTCAATTGTATCATGTCAATGGTACCGATGTTGGTGTCTCGGACTCTCCTCAATTCCGAGAAGGTGGTGGTTTTGGGTATCATATCTTCCTTGTCTCATATTTCAGCATTAATTCCCTTTTGGGTTCTTGCTTGCACTAGCATCCGCCATCCTAAACACTTATTTCTGCCCCTTCTTTCTACAATGAGGTGGTACTACACTTATCTCTTCAAATCCCTTCGTAGGGGTGATCAAACATATTTCTGCTTCGCCAATTCCTATCACACTACACTTATCTCTGCCTCTTCGCCTAGTGAGATGGACTACCACTTATTTCTGCCTCTTCATTACCTATGGATGGACTACACTTATATCTCTCTTCTCCTTCCTAGGGGTGATCAAACATATTTCTGCCTCTCCAATTCCTATACAGAAACTACACTTATATCTCCCAACTTCCAGCCCTAATGAGATGATGAAGTGATGGAATGGATGATGCAAGCAAGAACATTGGGGGAAAGAAGCCAATCAAGACAATCGAGTAATCTACTTACGAGCCAACCTTCAAACTCTAGCTTGAAACTAATCTTTGACAACAAGTAATCGAATACCAATGAAAAGAAAACAATTAAAGAGGAAAGGCTAAAATAGACCACTCACTGTTTTGAAAGTACTTCATTCTTGTGGCTTGACAAAGAAATCTGAATGTTTGCCTACTTGCTTGATAATATCTTCCTTGGATCTTCCGGAATTGCACAATATGAAAAATCTGAATCTTACTCTTTGATGAATTTGCTTCAATCTTCAAATTTGAAGCTTCCAACTTGATGAAGATCTTGAACTTGATCACAAAATCTGAACTTTGCTTCTTTGTCAAATGAAAATTCTGAGTGTGCATATGCCTTCAAAATCGAAATCTTTCTTTCAAATCTGAACTTTATTTGAAGAAATTCTGGAAATAGATGCTTGATGATCAAAATTCTGAGAATAGATCCTTGAGATTCAAGACCTTGCCCCTCAAACTGATGAAAATCTGGACTTGGATGGATCAACAATCAAAATCTTCCTCCTTGCATATTCGAATCTGGAAATGGATGCATGAAAATCAAGACCATGCCTCTAATTTGTGAAAAATCTGAGAATGCATGCCTTCAAAATCGAAGTCTCCTACTTGCTAATTTTTGGATCTGCCTTTATAGCTGAGATCTTGATGCCCAAGATCTGAAATATTGATGCCCTTCCCTTGCCTCTTAAATTCGATGCATTAGGCCATAAAAGATTTCGCTAGCATATGGATGTTTCAATGCCCAAAGAAGCTGGAAATCGTTGCCTAAGAAGAAGGGAATTCGCTGCCTTAGAATGGAGACTTTAAAGTTCTAGATCCCAAAGAAAATCGCTGCATACATCTTGACCAAAATCGCTGGCCAAGTCATGATGAAAATCGCTGAAAATGGAGGATGAAAATGCTGCCCTTAGACTGGAATTCGTTGGCAAATAGCAGAGCTATTCGAACTTGAATTCAGTGTGGAGAAGTGTGAGGGCAGCCCTCATTTATGTACCCAGCCGCTAGGCCCATAAACAGGGCCGACCTGCCCAATGAAGCACAAAAAAATAAATTAATTGCCATGTTTTAGGGCCGACTTTGGCCAAAATGAGAAGAATTTCGAAAATTTAAAACAAGAGGCCCCTCAAAATCTGAAAATAAGTATAGGGCTGGGCCCTGATTTGTTCTAACAAGGCAAGATTTAATTTCATAGGGCCCAAGCAATAATTAAATGCCCAATTACATTTCGAAACTCTTCAAATTATGCATAGTTATTACCAAAATTGAAATTAATGCCCAGAATTTTCGAAAATAAAGGAAGCAATTGCCCAGATTTTCAATTTCTCTATAACAGCCTTTGAATTTCGAAATTTGCTCCCAACTTCCAATACAAATTGCCTCAAATATTATTTCTTAATTGCCTAATTTGAAAATTGATAAGAAATTATAAAAGACAAGGCAAAAATCTCAATAAATATATCCAAAATCGAAAATGGCAAAGGGCTGTTTATAAAATTTAATTTGCTTGGTCAAGATTTACAATTTCAAAAGATAAAATTTATTGCACATGCTCTTCCAATTTTGAAAATGTAAACAATAAGATCAATTTTCCACATTTCCAATTCCAATTTCAAGGCAAAAAAATTGAAAATCCAAAAGCAATTGAACTCAAATTACAATGCTTAATTAATTTTAAAGTTAAATTAACATTTGCAATTAAAATTCAACCACACTGAAAAATCATAAACATCTCCATCCAATTAACGAAAATCCAAACCAAAACAAGCTTCGGATTGCATTTCACCAATCAACCACATCAACTCATCGGGACCTAAGGAATGTCTAAGGCATCAAGCTCCGATCGAAAAGGGAAGACAAGCCCACTCAAAGTCGAAAATAGGGGGTCCCCAAGATTTGGGGCGATGATGTGAAACCTCACAACAGTATACTACTACTGTGTTTGGTAGCTGTCTTTCTCTTCGGGCCTTTTTGTTATCTTCAGTCTTGGTTGGTGTCCTAACTTCAGAAGAGATTATGTTACACTTCTCTTGGCTTGTTATTGTTTGAGATTATTTTGTAATTTCTAAATGTGGAAATTTTTAAAACCTTTTACTTAAAGTATATTCTTGCAGTGGTACTTTCCTCAAAATGAAGGAACATTTGCAAGAATTTTCTTATACTTTGGTTTTAGAATCATATTGCTCTATTGGGAATTATTCTGACTTAAGAAACTGCATTTACATATACCAGAGATATTAACTGACAACAGGATTTTGGCAATTGTAGTATCACAGGAAGAGGCTAGTAATTCTACTACATCGGCAAAGAATTTGAATAAAATAACATCAGAAACAGTTCCATCTAAGACAACAAATGTCTCAACCAAGGAGAAGAAACATCCTTTGGATGTGTCAGATATGAAGGATAAAGAAAAGGAAAATTTTCCATTTGTTCATCCGGTGCATGGTTTCAATCTAACAGGAGAATTAGAAGCAAATCAAGTGAAAGGATCTCTTCCAGAAGGATTTTTTGACAGCAAGGACACAGATCTGTGTGCAAGAGGATTGGAGGCTGTTAAATATGATATCAAGTAAAGTCTCTTTTCTTTCTCTAACTTCTTGAATTCAGTATATCACCTCATTTTTTTGTAGATAAACATAATTTTTGTTATGCTTGTAACTTTTGTATCCTCGTGAATTTTTAATTGAGTTGGAATCTGGAGTAGGCATGAGGAAACCTTCCATTCAACATTAATATATTTCAGGAGAAATGTAATGTCCGGTTTAAGAATTTCCTTATTTTTGCTTTAAATCAGTATGCAACACTCACACTAGAGCTTGCAAATAGTTTTTATCTGTATACTATACTTTTGGATATACATTTTGATTTTAAAATTAATAATACTATCTGAAAATATAAACTTGTTTTTGAATATCTGCTGTAATTGGCAGCTATTTCTTTTGTACTGACTTGAAATATTTTTTTCTAAAGCTAGGGGGTTTTGTCCATGAGCTTGATGAATAAATTAAGGGTTTTTGTCCTTAATTTTCTGATTTATGAGGGGTTTTTTCCTCAAGATTGTTTAGACTTGTCATGAAATGATGCAATTAACACAAGAGAAAGAAGTTAGTGATAAGACATGTCTCTTTGGCACCGTGACTCATCATTCTTAACTTAAGATATAAGAAGACAAGCATCACCACTCAATCAAGGGGGGGAAAGCATCAAGAATGATTATTTATAATTGGCGCTCATCAAAGGAAGTAAATCGTATTATATTGCTGGCAAGCATTGTGTGACAACATATTGATATGCTATAACTTATCTATAAATCAATATTGATCTACAAAATATTATATCTGAACCCTATTAAGATTAAGGGGCCAATATATGGTCTGGTGTATATACTATAGCTTTAATATCAGTTTATAATAGTGAAATCAGAAATATATATATATATATATATTAGGTATATTGTATTTTATTTATACCTATATAATCCATTTGAAGTTAGTACTCTCCTAGCCTATTCCTTATGTTAAGGTTTTAGGATCATTGCAAATGTAATAGCACTATCTCATTGTATGTGTTTTCTAAATGTAACAATCTCTTGCATTTATATGAGAATGAGCCAAGAAGAGACATGTCCCTTCCTGGGACATGTCTATTCATTATTATGTAATTAATATAATGACAATTATGATTATATATATATATATATAATATCTCTTGAGTATTATATTTAATTTTCTAATATTTACATAATAATAATATTTGTATATATATATATATATTTTAGTATATATATACATCTCATATATACTAAATATATATATACGTATCTTTACTAGTATTGACTCATAGTGTTTATCCAACTGAAGCTACGAAACATCAACACTCCCTCTTAGCTAGGGAGGATAAATCAATCCAATGTCAACACTTAAGACACTTGACAACACCATTCATATGATTTAAGCAATAAAGGCATCATGCTCAAGATGTAATCAATAGAAACATAGTCTCAATATGTGGATTGCCTCCATCGGCGATTCTATCCACAAGCTCTTGTGTGGATTGCCTCCATTGGCGATTCTATCCACAAGCTCTCAGGTGGATTGCCTCCATCAACGATTCTATCCACAAGCTCACGAGCTTTAGTGTGGATTGCCTCTATCGGCGATTCTATCCACAAGTTCCTAGGTGGATTGCCTCCATCGACGATTCTATCCACAAGTTCTCAAGTGGATTGCCTCTATCGGCGATTCTATCCATTTGATATCTTGAGTATTGGCCTATCAGAATGTCAACACATGACATTCACTAAATACTCAATAAGGTACTGGCCTGCAAAATATCAACACATGATATTCACCAAATACCTATCATATATCTATACAAACAACTCCTAGACCGTCAATTTAATGACATCTAACACTTAGTTGTTGATTTACAAGATATATCTATACAAACAACTCATAGACCGTCAATTTAACGACATCTAACACTTAGTTGTTGATTTAATCCATCATGATCTGTTTCAACATTATAAATAATGTATATCATGATTTAAGTTATTGTAAGATCATCACCTTCCAATAACTTCTGCAAATACAAGTGATAATCATTTGGAAGTCGTCACTTCCTCATGATTTACACAGGGGGTAGGCCCATTAAAAACATTCATGATTCATTACTATAATAATCAAATATCAAGTTTACCTCAGAAGTGTTTCACCTTCAATAATGAACTCCCTCTCAATCAATATGATCAAGATTATCACAAGTTGATTGAACCATCTGCTCCCTCTGAAGCTCAAGTTTATCAACTTTTTGACCTATTTTGAAATGTTAGACTCCCTTTACATCTAGACTCAATCATCAATTCATTTGCAAGCATCAAGTTCTTTCTCCCTTGAATGCAATTATTTTGTGCTTTTGTCCTGAAGGTATGTTAGAGAGAGATTACAAATAGCTCACTAAACTATCTCGACCGGAAATACCAATGATAGAAACATACAATATTTTAATAACCAATAGTATATCATGAATTAAAAAAACTCAAAAATTATGTGCATTAATAAAACATGAAATACTTATCTTTTATAAATTTCAAGTATTTTGTTTTTTAAGGTGAGCTGATATAGAAAATATCATGCAAATTCACAAAGTGATGTCGTCATTCTTGAACATTACCATAATTCTTCACATGACCTTTCTTGAATATCCAAAGGTTCTATACACTATGACAACCTTCAATATGATTGGATCTCCCTTCAAGCAGTTAGACTTTTAAAGAAGGAACCTCGCTCTTTTACAGGTTTTTGCATAGACCCGTACATAGTCATTCATAACTTTTTAACTTGACATTTTCTCTCTAATCACTCCAGTGAGATTCTTCTAAATTTGTTTATCACCAACATATCCAAAATTTAGTGAAATCCAACGGTGCATTTGTGAGATATGGTCCTCGTAGTGAGATTATATTTTCTGAGACAGTCACACATTCACCATCAACAAATTACTCTCTTACATTTGCAACTTGGCTCTAATACCATGTTAAGGTTTTAGGATCATTGCAAATGTAATAGCACTATCACATTGCATGTGTTTTCCAAATGCAACAATCTCTTGCATTTATATTGAGAATGAGCCAAGAAGAGACATGTCCCTTCATGGGACATGTCTATTCATTATTATGTAATTAATATAACGACAATTATGATTATATATATATATATATAATAATAATATCTCTTAGAGTATTATATTAATTTCTCTAATATTTACATAATAATAATATTTGTATATATATATATTTTAGTATATATATACATCTCATATATACTAAATATATATATACATATCTTTACTAGTATTGACTCATAGTGTTTATCCGACTGAAGCTACAAAACATCAACACCTTAATCACTCGCTATTGCCCCTTAAGAGGACAGGTTGGTTCTAAGTTACTGGGTTCGCTGGTCCCAGGCCCTGGTGCTGGGTTTGAACTGGTTACTTGTATTGGTCTGGTTCGACTTTGGGTCTGGCTCAAACCTAACCAACCATTTTAAATCCTTTGATCTTTCCAGTTTGCAGTAGAAATATAAACTGCTATTCTCCCCTACTTGTGCTACATAAGTATGTTTCTTGAACAGATCAGAGTAATCCATTGATTGATATCCAATAGAATAATCACAATACTGAGCAAATTTGAAAACTTAATTATTAGCTTGGAACAATAGATGAATAGTGCTCAAAATCCCCCAAAACTTGTTCACTTTGTCATAATCCAACCATGCCGTAATGACATATTCATGGCCTTTGCTGCAACTGTATTTTCCGGAGAATAACTTTTCATAGGCCTCTGTCTTGGATATCTGCTTATCTACTGAGAGTGAAACAATTATTGTCATAAGCTTTTCAACAAAGATGATGTTATTACCAAACATTTCTAAGATTTTAGACAACTTCTCTAGAATATGCCCATGTGTGATGTAATAATAACCATTCTACATAACCCTTTTCCAATACCCTTGTTCAAGCATTGGATCTGATATTATCTCTACTTTGCCTTTTGCTAAATGGTCCAATTTTTGTAGTATACGATGCTATGATTACAAGTTTATGGCGTTTTTGTTGTTTATATGATAATATCAATATGTGACATTCTAATCTTAATTCATGATCTAGGCTGCATAAACACACACACACACACACACACGCACACATTACCTACCAAGAGTGAAAGAATTATTGTCATAAGCTTCTCAACAAAGATGACGTTATTACCAAACATTTCTAAGATTTTAGACAACTTCTTTAAAGTATGCCCATGTGTGATGTAATAATAACCGTTGTCCTTAACCCTTTTCCAGTACCCTTGTTCAAGCATTGGATCTGATATTATCTCTACTTTGTGCTAAATGGTTCAATTTTTGCAGTATATAATGCAATGATTACAAGTTTATGGTGTTTTTGTTGTTTATATGATAATTTCAATATGTGACATTGTAATCTTAATTCATGCTTCTAGGCTGCACACACACATGCACGCATGCACACACAAATGCATAAACACAGGCACACACACGCACACACCCATGCACACCCACACCCACACACACACACACAGATAAATTTTTTACATTGTTTTTGTACTAAGGAACCCAAATCATTTCAAAATTTTGCTGTATCAGTAAACTGGTTCCTTGAATCCGAATCTCAACCTGAAGGTGATCCTGAACCAACAACTTAGGGTTTGTTTTATTAGGGAGAGGCGGAGTAAATCCTCACAAGGTAGGTGAATCCCAAGATGGGATACGGACGGGGTCCTAAAGCCTTGAGGGAGCCTACTTGTAGATTAGTTTCCAAGTGCCCTATGACACGTAAATCTCTATCCTCCTTAGGGTTGATGATTAGGAGAGAAGTAAGGAATTGGGGCTTTAGTATGTTAACTGTCAAATGTATTATGAATCATTAATTAATTCTTAATTTAATCTGATTTAAATGCATAGTCATGTATGTCAATCATTCGAAATTGGAAGCCTCCTTGCAGGGGACATTACACATTCTTTGACATGCTTTAAGATATCCCCCTTGAAACCCTTCCAAGAAAATTGCTCTCACTTGTTTATATGTTTTATAGTATCTTTTATGTACAGCAACACGTTATTTCTGAATAATAAAAAATGTATCTCTGAAAACAAATGTATTTCTAAAAATCAATTTTTACTCTCTCAGGAATGATAACTCATTAAATCCAATACCTCTGAAAATTGTCTTTGTGGAAGACTTCGCAATTTTCCTTTGTTGATGCCAAATCATGAATTCTGAAGTGAATCTGCCCCAAAGGTTGAATTGGGTTAGAAGAGCACATGGTTATACTGAGAAGGAGAAGGGGTGGGGGGGTGGTGAATCAGTATAACAATGATTTTTACCAATTTAAATGTTATCCATCACAATAGCATCAATTACTAAATTTCAACATTCATGCACATGAGAAGAACACGATAACACAATGTTTACATGGAAACCTGTTGATGTGCATTTTATGAATCACCAACAGTAGAACAAAATATCGAGATATCTTATCCTCTCATACTTCGTTGTCGCCAAGTGCACATTCTCCTTTGTGGGGGTGGGGGGTGAACTTTGAGCTTTCAAAATTTCACATTTTGACGCACTAAGTTCCATGCGCTTGACAGTTCATTGCTCTTGAAATCCCCGCTACTTGTGACTTGCTTTTATAAACCCATATGAAGGATTTTTTCCCCATTCAACACCCTTTATCAACATTTAAAATCCATTCTGATGATGATTTTGGTCTCATGAATACTTTAGCTTTTTGACAGAATCTTTTTCTCTTTGCCGGATCCTTGACATTTGTTGGCAAGGGCATCAGATACTCAATACTCTACAATAAATTTCAGGAACTCTCCCAGAATTCTTCACATTAAGGCCTTAGCATTTATTATAAAAAAAAAGTTCTTTGATTTTTGCATCGAGCCTCTAAAATTTCTGGTATACTGAGCACAAGATTTTAACTTATGGCTGAAGCTTTAAAACTAGAAGCGAATTTCTATGTTCAGAGTTGTTAGGGACAACTTGTATCGTTTCTTTTATCAACAAATCGCTCATTCTGCATTCATTAGTAACTTGAAATGATGACATACGGACTTCGCCCAGATTTTAAATTCTCACTGACTCCTAGGGAATTAATCTTCAAAATTCAAAATCACGAAACACCCTAGAATTGAAACCTTAGAAGGAAGAAGAACTGAATTGCAAGGATCTAGAACTAGCCAAACTTAACGCTTCCCGATTTGATTGTAGGAGACTTAAAGAGACAGAGCTAGAGCTACTGAGAAAGCAAAACCAAAAGGCCAAGTGGACGAAAAGATAGGGGTCCCATCTTCGATGGGCAACTTGTGAATAGGTCACAACAAAACCCTAATGGGGGAAAATCACAATAAATCAATGCTTTTATAGAAGTCTTCTTTTACAAAGTTTGTATGCAACAACCTACGAGAGGTACCAACCCCTAACTCAGTTTGTGAGCACCAATCCACCAAAAGCACTAAGTCATTGGAGGCAGCAAGTCTTCACCAATTATGAAGCACCAACCTCACTAATATGAAGCACCAACACTACCAATATGAAGCACCGACTTCTCTAGATCAATTTTCCACCTTGTCAATGTTGCTTCTACAACAAATGATGGATGTCATTGATTTTCACAAATAATGCTATAAATATGCTGTTATATTACCTTCGAATCTGCTCCACAACTCACTTCACATTCTACTATGAAGTTGCTATTATATCTGTTTAGAAGAAGCCTTCATATATCAGCAATAGTCTTCTATAACATCCTCATAAGTTTGTTCATGAAAGTCTTCATAAATCTGCAAGGTTCCTTCTCATCAATGTCTTTGGTGCATATGGTTGTAATCTACAATGGTTACACAACACAAATCACGCTTCATCCACAATCTTCCTTCATATATACCTTCTTCAAATCTATATGTACTCTTTGAAATCTGAAGGTTCATATTCTTATCATGTCTTTATATATTGCTCTTTAATCTTGCATGAACTCTCTACAAAAATCTGTTTTAATGTGCTCTCATACTCGTAAATCTACCATCAATTTCTCTTTATCTCTGGCTTGATGATCTTCTGTTTCTTTTATGTTCTGAATGGGTAGATCTGATATATCTTTTCTTTCTTCACACAATTCTCTTTCACACCACACACTTTAATAGAATGAATCTACTTTGTTCTTCATTTCTCTGCTATGGATCTACTTTTTATATTATATTTTTATTACTTCAATTTTTTTAATCCATACTCATCATAATCTGATGATATATCCTTTGTAAAGGATGAACGGACATATCTAATGATGATGTACCTTCATAGAAACCGCTGCCCAAAGATTATAACCTTTTTTTTAATCTTTTTAAAGAGTGGCTACCTTTATTAACACAAATGGTAATTGCTTGAATGATTAATGAAAACAAATTTGTGAGGATCCTTGCTGTTAGCTTCTCGTCTTTTCCCTTGTTAGTCCTATAGAGGTGGATGCTTCTTCTATAGAGGTGGAGAAGGTGTGCAGGGAAGAGGTGTTTTGCTGCTTCTGGGGGCTGCATTCTTTCTGTCTTTATTCCTTTTCTTCTACTACTCATTCTATTGAGGTGAATGCCTCTTCTATTGAGGTGGAGAGGGGTTGTGTGGGAGAAGAGAAGTGTTGTGGTAAGAATGCTTCCTTGATGGTGGTGGCAAAGGGCTGCAAGTATGTTGCTGAAAGCATTTATAGGGGGATGTTTGTAGTCCCAAAGTGTTTCGCCCGTAGCTGCCTTATGGAGGAGATCTGTATTCTTGGTTATGGACCTTCGTTAATTCCATGTTTCTTCATGATTGGGAGGTTCAGATGAATTTGGACAGCGTCATCAAAGATATTCTTTATGGCCACGTCTTAAGGTTTTGGGAGCCTTGTCAAAACTCAAAGAATGTAAGTTATTTACTGTCAAGGTTCAGAGAGCCTTGAAAACCCCGAGTTGTGAGCCTTATACCTTAGCGTTGTGTTCTCTTGGTTAGCTTGAGCTTTGTATGATCTATGTTTATTGGCTGGTGTCTGTTTGTTGGGTGTTTGCTGCCACTCTGTAATGCTTTATCTTATTACAGCTGACTGGTTTTCCGGGGTTCCAAATCTTCCTCAAAATCTGATTGTATAGAGTTTCAGGGTCTCTTCAAAACCTGTTTTTTCCTTAATAAAAAATGAAAACAAAGTTGTACATGTAGGCAATTACAAATGATGTTTCTAAAAGATACAATCGTAAACAAAAGATTGAAATAGAAACTAACTAAAACAATTAAACTATCTAACCATTTAATAATAATTAAATACTTTAATACCCTCCCTTAATGGTAATCCTATCAACTACACCAAGTTGCCCTCTAAATGTTTCAAACTTGCCTGGGCTAAGAGACTTGGTGAGGATGTTTGCAATCTAATCCTTACTTGGAACTGGACTGATCCATCTTCTACAAGTTTTTTGATGAAATGACAATGAAACTCAATTTGTTTGGTGTGCTCATGGAAGACTAGATTCTTGGGAAGTTTGAACACCGCTTGATTGTCACAATACAAGGGTGAAGGACTGAATTGAGACATTTGCATGTCAGGAAACATACTATGAATCCAAACTGCCTCACATGTTGCTTTTACAATTCCCCAATATTCTTCTTCTGTCAAGAAAAGAGCCACTGCCTGTTGCTTCTTACTGGTCCATGTGATTGCACCCGTGCCAAGATTGAAGACATACCCAAAAGTAGACTTCTTGTCATCAGTTGAACTTGTGCTATGTGAGTTTTTAAAACCAATTAGCTGAGGATCTTTGCTTCTGCTATACAGAATGTCGAAGTCGGGTATTCCTTTCACATATCTCAACACATGCTTCCCTACAACCTAATGTTATACTTTAGGGGCTGTCATGAAATGAGATATGTAGCTCACAACATAACTTGTATCAGCTCTAGTGATTGTAAGATAGATAAGGCTACCAACTAGTTGCTTGAATGTGGAATCATTCATCATAGGGAAATCTGATTTGGCTGACAATTTCAACCCTTTCCCCATAGGTGTAGATGAAGGTTTGCAATCCTTCATCTTGTACTCATCCAACAAACTCCTAGGATACTTCGACTAAGAGATAAAGATATTGACACTTGTATGCCAAACCTCTACACTGAGACAATAATGCAGAAGTCCCAAATCTGTCATATCAAATGACTAGTGCAAATCAGTTTGATTTGTTCAATAAAATGTGCTGCACTAGTAATAATGATGAGGTCAACATAGATGATAAGAACAATTTCACTAACTATGTTTTGGGCGTACAGTTGGGATCTAAATGACTCTTGTAAAAGCCTTGTTCAACCAAGTACTTGTCAATTTTGATGTACCATGCCCGAGGGGCCTATTTGAGGCCATAGAGAGAGCCTTTCACTTGTTTGCGTACCTGGTGTTCTTTATCTGCAACTTTGAAACCAAGAGGCTGTGGCATATAGACTTCTTCCTCCAAATCAACATTGAGGAAGACACTTTTGACGTCCATTTGATGGACTGTCCAACTGCACTATGCTGTAATGGCCAAAACCAACTAGATGGTGCTTATCTTTGTTGTAGGAGAAACGGTTTCCTCATAATCAATGCCCTGTTCCTACAAGAACCCTTTAGCTACCAACCGACCTTTGTACTTATCAAGAGTTCCATTAACCTTATACTTCACTTTATAGACCCATTTGCAACCAATGGGTTTTTTCCCAGGTGGAAGATCTAACAGAATCCAAGTGTTGTTCTTCAAAAGATTATGATGTTCAACTTTCATAGCCTTTTACCATTCAGTTATCCCTTTGGCCTTTGAATAGGTCTGAGGCTCATAAACACTTTGAAGATTTGCCATAAGAGAAAAATTAACTTTGTTCTTTTTGCTCTTGCCTTTAGAAGATCTACCCTCAACTAGTTCATCATCTCGAACAACACCAATGGTCTTTTCCCACCACTTAGGCCGGAGAGTAGAAGCGCTTGTGTCTAGATCAAGACGATTAACATGACTAGGGCCGCCTGGAATAAAGTCATTTGGATGTGCATCTAGGTTAAGGAAATATCGGTAGAGCAAGATCGTGCTAGGAGATTCAATAACCTTTAACGTAGAGTTAAGGAAAGAACACTCTAATCCTTAGCCTTTATAGGTTGATCTTTAGGACTCAAAACATGAGAATTGGGCTGAAAAGGCTTGCCTTCATCAAATACGACATCTCGATTGAAAATGAGAGAATTTGTGTCCACATCTATTAGTTAATAAGCCTTATGGTTGTCACTTTAGCTTGTGAACATTAATTTCTGGCTCTTGGAATCCAATTTTGTTTTCTTGGCATTTGGAATCCAAACATAAGGTGTTGAGCAAAAAACCTTCAAATGGTTGATTTTGGGTTTCCTCCCAGACTGAGCTTCTTCTAGGATCATCTTTTTAAAAGCCTGCATGGGAGACCAATTTAGAAGCTAAATTGTAGTGTAAAATGTTTTAGTGCAAAATTTCTTAGGAACATGTCTATATGCTCCAACATAGAATGGGCGATTTTGGTGATTGTGTGGTTCCTCCGCTTAACAACACCATTCTACTGAGGTGTGTAGGGTGTAGTAAGTTGATGCTCAATGTCGTGTGTTGCACAAAAGTTAGAGAAATCAATTTTTGTGATTGTGTGGTTCCTTCACTTAACAACACCGTTCTACTGAGGTGTGTAGGGTGTAGTAAGTTGATGCTTAATGTCGTGTGTTGCACAAAAGTTGGAGAAATCAATAGAACGAAATTGCCCCCCCCATTATCTGATCTAAGAGTGATGATCTGACATCCTAACTCTTTTCTTAAATAGACCAAACACCTTTGATTTTTCTTTAAGGAAAAACACCCACATTTTCTTAATGAAATCATCGACAAATAACGGAAAATTCCTCAATCTAGTGATAGATGCACTTTGCATCGGTTCATAGACATCCTGCATGAACTAGTTGCAAGACCTTGGATGATCTCCACGAATTCCCATTTGAGAAAGGGGTCCAATGTCGCTTTCTTGCTTGGCAATTACCACATACACCATGACTTTGAGATTGAATCTTAGATAATCCAATGACTAAGCTCTCTCAAGCCAGTTGAGAGAGATAGTGAATATTTAGATGCTCATGCTGTTGATGCCAAAGTGTGCTAATAGAAGAACTCTTTGCTGCTATGGTATGCTCTTGAGAATCGCGAGAGTTAACAAGTTTGTAAAGACCATGATCCTCAAGGCCAACATCAATAGCGGTGTGAGTTTCCTTGTCAACAATGTTGCACTTGTGTGCATTGAAGATGACATCTAGCTTCAGAGAATGGTGCATAATCTGATTGACAGAGAGAAGGTCTAGTTCTATGTTTGGAACATAGTATACATTAAGAAATATCAGATTTCTCCTTCCAGATGTAATCTAAATGTTGCCTTTGTCGACAACAATATACTCTTCTCCTCCAAAGATTACATAATCTTTGAATATTGTGTATTCTATGAACTAGTACCTTCTCCATTGAAATAGTACCGTTGATGAGTTAAATGTTGAGAAGCTCCAAAATTGATGTACTAGGTCGACAATTTGACATGGTTTGTAGGTCTTTTAGCCATAAAAGCATAAAAGGTAGACCCTTGCTCAATATGCTTTAGCAATAGGGGCCTTCTGCTGAGATCCTCCTTCTTTGGCTGTTCAACAACCAAGCATTTTTGACATTCTTTCTTCATATGACCAAAATTATCTTCTCTTGAGCAAAATCCTGTGTATGCTAAGATTGCGAAAGATTATACAGGTGAATCCAAGGTTCTTTGTTTGGTCTTGACGTGTGGATAAGCTCAATGGTCATTGTGATATGTTTGTAATACACACACACACACACACACACACACATATATATATATATAATATCTCTTGAGTATTATATTATTTTCTCTAATATTTACATAATAATAATATTTGTATATATATATATTAGTATATATACATCTCATATATACTAAATATATATATACAAATCTTTACTAGTATTGACTCATAGTGGTTATTCGACTGAAGCTACAAAATATCAACAATATCAACATTCATAATCAAAGTACAGAATTGAAAACATACCAAAACCGAGCTTTGAGTAATAGATTCCATACTCAAAAATCCTAAACCGAGATTATAACAGCAAGTTACAGATGAATAGATCTTAAATAACATCTAATAGAGATTATATTTTATTAATGCTAAATTTAAGTTTTAAAAGAGGTCTGAAAACCAAGAGAAAATAGGACTAAACATATAAAGTAGAAGTATTAACTCCACAACCGACTCTAGACTTACAAAATGACCCAAATATACTCAGGCCCTATTGATTATCTTACAATATTAGAACTTCTAAACCGAAAGATACTTAAACCAACAGTAATAACATGACAAAATAGTTACCCTATCTAAACCCCTTGTAAGGTCAATATTTAACACTCCCTAAAAGACAGGATAGACACGTCCTTTCTTTTGCTGCCAGGCAGCATTGAACTGGGCCCAGCATCCTCTGGCTTCCGCTTCTGATTCTTATCCAGCAACCTGTCCCTCCTTCCTTACTCAACTTCCTTGCCCATCTCTAAGTCCACCATGTTGGCTACACTAAATTCTTCCTCATAGCCCTCAATTCCTTCCGCCATATGGTATTTTGTAAACCAATTAGGTTCATCAGGTCTTTTGACATGAAAAAGCCCCTGCAAGAAGTCTAAATTCCTAGTGCTCATTTGACCTTGTCTCTAAAGGCCTCCCAATTTTCAACCCAAATGATTGAATATTTCGGCATAGGTTTCCCTTCAATACTGTCCTTATCATAATTCCGGGCCTTTGGAACAGTGAGGTTAATATCAATGTTTCTTAAAGCGATCTCCATCATCTTTAAATATTTTCTCAGAAACACACTTTTGCAAAGCTTGCTAACATTCTCTTTATCTATTTCGAAAAACATTGCCAATGCCAAAAACATAGCAGCAATGTCGGAGTCAACTCTGGTTGGATCAGTATTATCTAGGTATTCTTTTCGTAGAAAGTTTTTAACAGCATTAACAACCAATGGGTGGGGGAAACATAGGATACCTCTCAGGCGCTCGTCTGTTATGACACTCAAGACCTTAGTTTGCCTCTTCACACCTCTAATTCGCAGGATAGTATCCATTTCCGAAGACTTCTTAGAAACTAAAAGGTAAGATATGACAACTACGACATTAAATAGAAAAAGGCAATGTGATTTTTGATATATCATCAGGCATACAACTAGCTTAACCGTACTTTCAGGGCTTGTGATAAATTTTTAGGTATGGTGAAATGATTACAAAACCTTGCTCAAAAAACTATAATTAATCAAAGAAATAATTACAAGGACACCGCACCCAAATTCAATTGAAAAGGAAAGGAGATCAAATTATCTTTTCGAGATTTAATACGTGCCATATCTCACTTAATTATGAGGTACTTTTAACACAAAACTATGGCGTAATAAATTGATGATAAGATTGCCGAGGCCTATGCATTCAGCTTGATAAAAATAATTGAAGAGGATGCTCATTATTTTCATAAGAACAAACCAAATGTAGATAATATCGTCTTGGGAAATATGCCTGACTTAAACTAGAAGAAAGGGGAATTTCTTCCCACATTTAATCATAATAAATTTAAGATTCTAATTCTACCAAGAGTTACCTAAAATTGAGACTAAGGCCCTTTTCAAAAACCTTAAAACAACAACCTAACCCGAAGTCCAAAGCAAGTACGACTATAAGGAAAGTTATTGTACTTATGAAGTTAGACTGATTTATATTAATTTAATAAAAGCCAGGACTATCCTTAGAAAACAATCAAGCTGGAGAGAAAGTGTGTTTCAGCTAACATTCTCCTACCAATCCCTTAAACTATATCCTTTAATTAAAAAAGAAAAATGAGATTTGCTAATTAAGGTTAAACATCTATAATTATTTAGATTAACATTGATTGAGAAAATCACTATATCTATTTAGGTTTAGTGATCTTAAAGGGCTACACTTAAGAATATCAAAGAATCTATCAAGACTAAAAGATGACAAAACCGAATACTTAAAGATGACTAGACAGTCCAAAGCCTGAAAACTACAGGAAAGAATCATTCTCAAAAATATGAGAACAAAATTGCATAATCAGGATCATTCGAAAGGGGCTCAATACCTTAACATAAAGCCCTTCAGGACACAAATACAAATTCAAATTGACTGACTAATACTAAAGCCTAGAAAAACCTGAATTCTATGGACAAGGCAGCCTTTTTAGTATAGAACAGCACAACCAACTTATTTGAATATGCATCCTGAAAGCTTGAATTTAAAATGAAAGATAAGTCATCTCAAGTAATTTGAACTTCTAAGAGAACTAAACCTACTCTATCTGAAATCTAAGAAACCAAATTCTTAGAAGTAACAAGGATCCTGCCACTAAACACCATCATTGGATATGACTTGAAAGGTCTCGACTCAGCTGGCTAAAAGTCTTACCATGGATGATGAATAACCACAAACAAAGACAACATAATTGTTATTTATTGGGAATTCTACCTTTATCTATCATTCATGGCTTACTTGTAATAACTTTCACCGAATGGAATTTCTATTTAGAGACACAAATCTTTAATGATGGTGGCTCCCAAATCTGAAATTTACTATCAAATCATCCTATTTAGTGACCAACCCTTCAGTCATTTGAAATTTTAAGGGCTCTTAGGAATGAGAAAAGGGACAACCATCTGAAGACTAACAATCCTACTCTTGATAAAAGAAAAACCTATAGCTAAAGGCTAATAGTCAAGCATAGATGATCTATACTAGACGCCAAGAGCTACAAAGACTCAGAATTAAGCAGAGGACTAACCA
Organism: Chamaecyparis obtusa; assembly: GCA_027943335.1. NCBI lineage: Eukaryota > Viridiplantae > Streptophyta > Pinopsida > Cupressales > Cupressaceae > Chamaecyparis > Chamaecyparis obtusa. The sequence goes on from BSBK01004460.1 coordinate 827,571, forward strand.
ATCCCCATCCTATTTTTATCAACCTCCTCATTAGCCAATCTGTCTGCAACACCATTACCTTCTCTATAAATATGGTTAATAGTGAAATGATCTAAGAGATTTATTAAAGACAGAGCTTGTTGAACATATCCATTCAATTTCCAATTAGGAGTAGACCTTTTCCTAATGGCATTATCTACTAATGTCGAATCACCTTCAATATCTAGTTTGTTTAACCCTAAACGATGACAGAGCTTTAAACCTTCGATCAAAGCCATCAATTCAACTTCATTGTTAGTCTTAATACCTATTGGCTCCGCAATGTGACCTAACAAATCCCCTTTGCTATTATGAATACATGCACCTAATCCAGTGATGCCCGGATTCCCTCTAGAGGCACCATCAAAATTAAGTTTCGCTCAGCCTTCTTCTGGTCTACTCCAAACACAATCCATTCTAAGTTGCTGAGAATTGGATTTTGGATGGATATCCAACAATGGGATAGATAATCCTACCCATTTATTCCTTGTTCTATCATCCCATTGAGAGTAGAATGAATTCTGTGAACTAAAGGAATTACCTTGATTGACCACCTCAACTATAGAGACTTCAAGTTTAGATAACAACTGTTGAAGATTAATTTCAGCCTCTTTGAAGATGCACCTATTCCTTTCTTTCCAAATCTCCCAAATAAGTATTAAGGGTGAAATAAACCATATTGAATTGTGAAGGTTCTTCAATCTCGGTTTTGGCCAACCTTTGAGAAAGTCAACTAGATACTAGGAAAGGCAGAATGCCAATTTAGTCTCTTTGTCAGCCACGACCAGCATTGGGAGGAAAATTCACAATTTAAGAATAAATGATCAATGCTTTCATCTTCTTTCTTACACAGAACACATCTAGAGGGTCCTGAAAACCCCATTTTTCTAAAGGTTTTTGATGTTAAAAGTCTCCCATTAAGAGCTAGCCATAAGAATAAGCTCGCTTTCGGCAAACAATCCTTATTCCAACACAAATATAAAGGTAATTTAGAGGGACAAAGGCCTCTCTTATTATATAAATATTGATATCCGTCTTTAGAATTATATTCTCCGGATTTTGATTTGGTCCAAACAATTTTGTCTTCCTTAAGACTAGGTGTTAATGTTCTATCTTTCAATATCTTTACAAGATTTTGAGAGAAGTCTTCCGAAATACTATCATCCCCCTTAACATCCTAGACCCTCCCAAGTGCTGGATTATCTTGAGAATAAGAAATGTAGTCTTTAACATAAATACCTTTTTGGGATTTCAATTTGTCTATATTTTGTTTGTCTCCAATGAGACTACTAAGAGTATTATAGCCACCCCATGAATCATCCTAGAATAAGGCTTTCTCACCATTACCTATATCCCAAGAGACCTCATTTCTAATAAGAGGTAAACTATTTCTAATGAAATTCCAAATCCTAGACCCACTTTGAGGGGACTCATGTCTTAGAATACTTCAATTATCAGAAGCGCCCAAATATTTGAAATTTACTATTGTACTATTTTGATCCATTTTAATTCTAGTTGTCTGATTATTTTCCAGACCAATTTGGCTCCCAGAGCTATATTCTGATCATTCAGATTCTTAATATCTACACCTCCATCCTTTTTAGATTTACATAAAGTGTCCCAAGCAATTAAAGGAATCTTCCTTTTATCCCCTGACACTATATTGGCTGCTGTTTGATTAGTATATGAGTGGCTTCACAAATCGGAACATAATGCCTGTGTCAGTTTCACACGACAGGTTGGTGGAGTCGCTTCCCTGAGATTGGTTTGGGATCCAGGTATTGATCTCAGCATGCAGCTATCGATTGCTTGAGGGAAAGCAATCTACGGGAAGGGATGATTGTAATGTGATCCCCATTTTGGGGTACATTATATTGTGCCGTGTCGTTAGCCTTTTTACCTTGGTCCAGAGGGCTAACCGTGGCGTAGCAGTGCTCCAAGAGATAATTGGCCTAGGTGGTTTCAGTTCCAGGCCAATCAGAGCAGTTTCTGCAGGTTTCCAGGGTTCTTACTATTTATAGTAAGTCAACAGGGCTCAAAATTCTCGGCTTTTCAGTAGTAGACTTCGAGCGTCTCACCGAGAGCTTTTCGGCGAGCTATTACACATCGGCATCCGAGCTCGTTTGGGCCTTCGTTTTAATGACGGAAGATTCCTCATTTTATTTATTATTTCACTTTATAACTCAATGGTCATTTTATTTAAAAAGTGACTTAAAGTGAAATTATAAAGAGACGAATTGGGAATATGAAGAGTCATAGTGGGGAAACTGAAGAGTCACAACTGCAACCATAAGAGAAGGTTGAGAGTCTCATTTCAGCATGCTTCAGTTTTATGAATATTATTTCTCCTTGAGAATTCGAGAAGCTTCAGCTATCGAATCTGAAATCTGAGGACGGAAACCTTCAAAATTTCGTGGTGGATTGGACGGAAACCCGATTCATCTCTTGTGCCGATTCACATCAGAGTTCGCCATTGTTTTACCAGGTTCTTTATCATCCAGTCTTACTGTTATTTGCCTGTAGTTCATATTGGAATGTTATAATCTATGGTTTTGTATTGCTGTTGTAAAATACATACCATTTTCTGAGAAGTTTAATAAGATTATATCTATTGGTTATTTGCATGTTATTGTCTGTTTTAAATCTGTTTGAGATATATTTGTGATAAATCAATAAATGGCCAGTTAGGGTCATTTTAGTGGTATCAGAGCTGGTTTTCCTGCTAGCCTGTGAGGTTTCTTAAGTAACAGAATCAGGGTGTTTGCACGCTTAAACATTTGTATCTGATTGGAAACAAGAATATTTTATTGAGGATTTGATTTAAGTTTGTTATTATAGTGAGAGAGAGAACTTTCGTATTCAGCAATTATTATATTTGATGAAAGAACATATCCAGGAATTAGACATTGCATTTTAAGGATGCTTCACAGTCAATCTGTCTAGGGATTGTTCACGCAATAAAGATTTAACGATGTTAAGGGATTAAATATATTGGCAGGACCACCGTAACAGCCTCAATCGCGTGAAGTACTATCTAACAACAGGAGATAGTGTAGTGGTATGCACCGTGTTGAATCTCATTGGGTAGACAAGGTGAGACTCTTCTCTCAGGCATGTCTCTTCAAGCCGGCCGTGCCTCTCATTTATAGCACACCATAAGGAGTTTAGGAGTTTGACACGAATTGGGAGTAACACGTACAGGACAGGTAGTGCAGGTTTAGTGCACACACTGATTTTTGCTTATGCGAGTAACTCTATATATGTTGGAGGGTCGAATTGCTATACGGAGATATAAGATTAATCGCGTAGGAGTATCGCGAGCCATTGATTGGCAACGGTGAGAAGGAGCGTCGCATAGGAGTATCGCGAGGGCTACATTCTCCAGTGTCAATATACGCACCTCCCCAAATAGTTTTCTACGTGCCCAGAAATCATCGGGTAGCAGTTGCGAACTAAGGGCTCGTGCTATCGCGGGTAACTCCAGTTTGCCTCTGGATTATCTTCAACCTCCGATAACTCTTACTACACACACGGGTTTGAGTTAGTGGATTTTGCAATACAAATTGAGACTGAGAAGTCACGACCCAGGCGGCCGCAGGAAGGAAGGTTGTGGTCACACATTGAATGGTGAAGAGACTGAGATCATCACACATTGCTACGCAATACTGGTCTGAATCTTGGTGGATTTTTAGCTAAGGATAGTGACTGAGAAGTCACGATAGATGCTAAGGTGTGTTGATACAGTGCGTGTCACCTTGGTAGCATTCACGACACTTCTGTGACATACATTTTGGGTGTGTGCTAAGGCAATGCATAGTTAACGAGATTTGGAGGTAACTTTGAGTTGTGTGCGTACAGTAGATCACGGTCAGAGCTCGTCTCATCTAGAGCTGGTGCCGTGTTGGTAGGCAGTAGCGTGCACCCCTGCATCAGTCTCACCACATGACAGTATTGGATGCCTGTGTCTCTTCTGGTGAAAGGAAACAACCTTAGGCTGAATACTGGTAACACCAGACCAGTCGGTGAATAAAGTGTTGGGTGCAGAGAGTTAGAGGAGGTAGCCAGCCCACAACCTGTACGCGAAGGGTAATTGGGTAGAGGTGACGGTGAAATGAGAAAGCACTACATAGCTACGGCATGACAAGGAAAACATTAAACAATCTCTTACCATGCTTAAATAGAAATTGCTGAGTGTGGATGAGGTCGCAGGAAAACAGTATGACAAATTTGATCATTCGGTAGGCAGCATGAAATTGACTGGGGACTATACCATCAGGCATGAAGTTGATTGTTTAAATGGTGACTATTGACCGGGTGTGTGCTGGACGTCATGCAATAGAATTTCAAGATGTCTATTTGAACTGAACTCTGTCCTTGTTCCTAAAATTATAAATCACCGATCTGAACACTATTGTTGTCATCACAAAGATGGAAATAAATGCATCATTATACCTCTCTGTTCAGTGTTGAAATGCATTCTTATTTGGAATTCCTTCCTCAGTGTTCGGAAATACTCACACATTGCATAATATCTGGAAGTTTTCGTTGGAATACGTATTGTAACACCTTCAGTATCCCTAACTTAATAAGCATACAACCAAGACTAGGTTTGGTCATTTCAGCTGAAAGCACATACTTGTAGACTTGTACGCCTACATAATGAGACGTTATCAGTGACTGCATCATTCTCCTTCAACAGGTGTACTTAGGGAGAAATATAACAATTAATGTTAGACTATCCAGTTTGTGTGAAAGTTTGATGAGGAAGTGAGCAGGGAACTATTTGAGCACCTTCAGTAAAAATAGATCAGAAGTTTTGTGACAGCACCTCAGCTATAGAAGTTGATTGTACTAAACTGTATTCAGTCTATTGCAAACCTCGGTGAAAATTATTTCATGGAGACCTTGGAAAGTCCAATATTCTCTAAAGAATTCAATGACACATTTTATGGTGTGCAGCTCAGAGATATCCGAAAGGAAATGGAGATAGGCAATGAGTTATGTTGCCTTGGATGGCAATTAGAGGAGCAGAAAGTTACAAGCAGCATGCTGGCCATACTTAATAAAATAAATTCATATCTATCCAAGATAGATCAAGCTGATTGTAGGCTTTTTAATTGGGCCATGCATCCCACGATGGTTGCCTTAGTGCAACACAGGTTTATGAGTCATCCACTTCGAGATGTTAGGCTTGCAGTCGCCTCATGTCTCAGTGAGATCACCCAAATTACAACTCCTATCATTCCTTACACCAAACACATTTGGAGATAGGTGTTACAGTTGATTGCAGACAACTTAGATGGATTGAGATATGACAGAGACTCTACCTTTGATAAGCAGGTAAAAATCTATCTTGGAGTTAGTGGCCAGCACGAAAATCTTCAGTCACATGTTGAATCCAGGTTATGATAAAATGATTCAACAATTATTTCAGTGTCTCCTAAATAATTATAGGGAGCGTCATTCAGATGGGGTAAAGACATGCGTAAGGACTATCTTATCCTCAATCTTAAAAGAGGACTATGACATATGCAAACAATTGCGATTTAAATTGTTGGCAATATGGAGAGGAGGAATAAGGAACGCGTCCATGGCATATGAACTCTCAACAGAATTAATCAAGCTTCAGGCTGAGGGATTCATGAGTTCATTGTCTGAAAATGAACGAGCATCATTAGGCTTACAGGTTGCAGGATCTCTGGTGATAGACCAGGACATAGTGAGTGTAGGGCAAATCTGTTTCTTATGCCAGGAGGGCTGGTCACAGGGGCATGTTTGCACAATTGATCAAGGGGAAGATAAATGGCAGCCTAGTGATAGGAACACTACAATTGAGACTACCCCACCTTCGGGACATAGTGGTGAGTATTCAGAACTCTACTTTGGTGACTTGATGGCGGAGTTTGATAATTCCATGGTTATAGGTTGTGGTAACCAGTTGGAGACCTTCAGTGATTCCGGTAATGAGGAATCATGTGACTTCTTTAGCAGCACTTCACTCTTGCATCACACTGATGTGGATGACTCTTTGAGTGGTACATCTTGGGATAATATTAATGAGAGGTGTGTCTTAAAGAGTTAGCTGAAAGTCATTAATGATGCCATTATTGCAACACTAGTTCACCATGATAGCAGTCACCAGATCATTGATGATCTGTACAGGACAACTCAAAAAGATCAAGGGCAAGATGGTAGGAGGATTGGATCCTTTACTACGGATTTACAGGGAGTTAGGATAGCATTCGAGGATTGGAAATCAGAGTACTTGAGATTACTTACAGACCATGACCACCTGTTACAGGTTGCTGGGAATTACGTTGAGCAGTTGAGGAATAAGGAGGTTGAGATCGATAAGCTCAATAAGGAGCTTAGTGCTACTCAGGGCACTTTGGAGCATACTCGTATTGCTCTACAGGAGGCGAGAAATCAGATTGTGGTCTCTAGCCAGTACAGGGAGCAGGATGATAGGGATAGGTTTGAATCCTATCAGGAGGTGATTCAGGAGCTTGACAACATTCAGCAGACCTATGATTTGGACAATTGTCCAAGAAGATCTTTGGGTCACAGAGAGTTTCTTGATGAGTTAGACCACTTCCAGACGAGGGATAACTCCTTGTTTGAGATGGGTGCAGAGTTGACTTTTGACAATCCCCTCTTTGAAATAGATGAGGGAGATACGTCCTATTCCCAGGATGGGGATGAGGTTAGTTGCAGGCTCTGGGACCCAGGTTTAGTTATCAGAGGGGAGCCTTGGTCACCAGGTTGGAGTAGCAGGATGAGCTCAGTTGATGAGCAATGTGTTTTGTGTACTCGCGGTCCAGGAGAGGTAACTATGTCTTGTGGCCTGATGAGTGATATGTCTTTTCTGACACTACCACTTGATGATGATGTTGATCAGGTAGGACTTATTCAATACGGGGTTATCGAGTTTGGCATGCTGGTTGTTGTGAATTTTTCACACAATGGTATACATTGTATGACTCTGGGTATTGAGAGACAGTGATGGAGCCCTTATGTTGATTTGGGGTTCCCAGTAGAGCTGTTCAGTGCATTGCAGGTGGAAGCCTTATTCGATGGTTTTGATAGTTTGCCTCTTCAACGCAGTTTCTAGTTCAGGCTACAAATCAGAGGGGAATACTCGAGGTCGGTTTTCATTTTTGGAGCCGATCGGTATGAGATTTGGTTTTCTCCGGTATTTGGCTGTAGAGGCGCGGGAGAGCCCAGTTGGAGTGAGGTTCTTAGTTGGGTTGAGACCCTTCTTATAGATGATAGTAGCACATGGCAGATTGGTTCGACAGGTCCTGCAGTGATTTGGGATCCTGACACTATATTGGCTGCTGTTTGATTAGTATATGAGTGGCTTCACAGATCGAAACATAATGACTGTGTCAGTTTCACACGACATGTTGGTGGAGCCGCTTCCCTGAGATTGGTTTGGGATCCAGGTATTGATCTCAGCATGCAACTATCGATTGCTTGAGGGCAAGCAATCTACGGGAAGGGATGATTGTAATGTCCCCATTTTGGGGTACATTATATTGTGCCGTGTCGTTAGCCTTTTTACCTTGGTCTGAAGGGCTAACCGTGGCGTGGCAGTGCTCCAGGAGATAATTGGCCTAAGTGGTTTCACTTCTAGGCCGATCGGAGCAGTTTTCGCAGGTTTCCAGGGTACTTACTATTTATAGTAAGTCAACAGGGTTCAGAATTCTTGGCTTTTCAGTAGTAGACTTGGAGCGTCTCACCGAGAGCTTTCCGGTGAGCTGTCACACGTCGGCATCCGAGCTCGTTTGGGCCTCTGTTTTAATGACTAAAGATTCCTCACTTTATTTATTATTTCACTTTATAACTCAACAGTCATTTTATTTAAAAAGTAACTTAAAGTGAAATTATAAAGAGACAAATTGGGAATATGAAGAGTCACAGTGGGGAAACTGAAGAGTCACAACTGTAACCATAAGAGGAGGTCGAGAGTCTCATTTCAACATGCTTCAGTTTTATGAATATTATTTCTCCTTGAGAATTCGAGAAGCTTCAGCTATCGAATCTGAAATTTGAGGATGGAAACCTTCAGAATTTTGTGGTGGATTGGACGGAAACCCGATTCATCTCCGGTGCAGATTCACATCAGAGTTCACCATTGTTTTACCAGGTTCTTTATCATCCAGTCTTACCGTTATTTGCCTGTAGTTCAGATTGGAATGTTATAATCTATGGTTTTGTATTGCTGTTGTAAAACACATACCATTTTCTAAGAAGTTTAATAAGATTATATCTGCTGATTATTTGCATGTTATTGTCTGTTTTAAATCTGTTTGAGATATATTTGTGAGAAATCAGTAAATGGCCGGTTAGGGTCATTTCATCATGCCTCCTAGAATGACACTTGTGCTGGGTATCGTCCTCTGTCTTGTTTAGTCTTGTTCCAGCTCCTGGTAACTCGTGTCATCTTGCCTTTGAAAGGCTTCCTGTGCTCAAGCTGTGTGAGAAATGATATGTTCTCTGCCAAGTGCCACATTTGCGCCAGCTTGATGGTTAACCAACCATATTTATTTTGCAAGCAAATAATTCATGATAGAAGCGTTTTTGTTTGGCACTGACTCCTCCCTATATTAGTCATTCTCTCTCGTTTCTTGGAAAATGAGTCTTAAGTTACATTTTTTAAGTAGGTGGCACACAGGCGTAAGGAAGTTAACTGGCATCGAGTGTTTATTCCAAGATTCTTCGTAGGTAGGAAAATGGTGCGTAGCTAGTAACGTGCGGAGGATATGAAAGACATGAAACATTTTTTGTGGAACAAATACAAGTTACGCTTGGACAACTGGGATTTCTGGTAACGCTCGGTGTGTGTGGAAGTTCTTCACTAAAAATGCGACAAGTGAGCACTAGTAATAAAACGGATTGGACTTAAAATCGGATGTGCAGAGACGTTTTAAAAATCCTGGAGTGCGACCTCAGGCTTTAACGGATATCAGTAGACATACGGTTATTTCAAATAAAAGAAAATTGAGGAGTCTTTGGGTGATAGTGCAAAAAAGGCCAGAAGAGTGTTTTTTTGGAAAAACAAGAAATGAGAGGATAATGATGGTGTAAAAGGGTGGACTGACATTCTTTTGAAAATGACGGGACATATTAGTGCTGTAGCAGAGTAGTTCATAATGTTCAGTTATCATGATTAAATAGATACAGTCTTTTCAAAAATGCGTGTAACACGCAGGTGAATGAAATACGGATGAATTTCTAAAAAAGGAAGGAGTGCGGGCTGTAGTGTGGGTTTTCCTGTGTATGGACTATGAATTGAATGTCTTGCCATCAATACATAGTAGGGTGAGGTCTCAGAATTAAGCATGGGTGCTAGGATCACCATATGATTTCGAGTGTGTAAAAGTATTATTATGGTGCATCAGATGTGCTGGCTGTAGTGGTTTTGAAGAAGCTGTTGAGATACTGTGATAATATGCTGTGAATCGATTTCTGAAGCTAGGTACAATTTCTTTTGGGAGTATTAATTCGTAAGAATATATGAGAAGACAGTGGTATGGGGGAGTTGCTTTGAAAGAAATCTCAAGGTGCTACAAAGGGCTTTGTGTTGTTTGATGTACTTTGTGTGAACTCCCAAGTTTTTTTGACTCTCGTTAAGACATAGAACTTATTTTGGTTTTTGATTTTGTCTAAATGTTCTTTTGAAAAGGTTGCTGCCTTTTGAAGTAGGTTGGAGCCTGAAGAGTTGTAGCTCTGTTTGTAAAAGGGTTGAAGCCCAGTGATTTAGTGCAGCCATGGTTTTTTAATCCGTTTGGGTTTTCCACGTGAGAAAATTTCTGTCATGTCTTCATATTTGAGTGAGCTTTCCAGTTTTCATTTAAGGTTTTAAAAATACTGATTCGCCCCCTCCCCCTCTCAGCATTTTTCGTTTTTCACAATTACTTTCCTTTCCAAGACATTGATTTTTAAATCTATTTTGTTAATAAGATTCCCCCATAAGTTACTATCTTGGATATCTTTATCTAAAGGTAAACCTAAGTACTTTGTGGGAAGAATCCATTTCTCAAAGTTCAACACCCGCAAAATACTACTTTCTAATTTGTCGTTAGTGTTAAAAAAGAAAATTTCTGATTTATTCCTTTTCACAATCTGACCAGAGGCTTTAGAGTAGTTGTCTAACAATTTCTTAAAGGTTTTAGCTTCTTGAATATAAGCTTTGCCAAATAACATGGAATCATCAACAAATTGTTGATGAGTTGTGGGATCAAGTTGGCTGGTTATTTTAATTCCCCTTAAATCACACCTATATCTTGCTTCTGTAATGGATCTATCCAAAGCCTCAGCCATAATAATGAATAAAAAAGGAGATAGGGGATCTCCTTGCCTAATACCTTGGGAGATGCCAAAGAAGCCCTCAGGATTCCCATTGATCAGGATAGAAAACTTAGGTGTAGAAATACATTCATATATCAAATTAATCCATTGTTTTGAAAAGCCAAAAGCTTCCATACATTTACACAAAAATCTCCAGTCAACTCTATCATAAGCCTTCCTAATATCTAATTTAATGAGCATACTAGGGTCTCTGTTATTTTGAACTGAGTGAATCACTTCATGGGCAATAATTACTCCATCTAAAAAGGACCTACCAGGAACAAAGCCAGTTTGTTCCTTAGCGATGATAATTGGAAGAATATTCTTTACTCTATTTGCCAGAACTTCAGTAAATAATTTATACAATGTATTGCATAAAGAGATTTGTCTGAAATCCTCCATACTTTTGACTTCAGTTTTTTTTGGAATTAACGTAATAAAAGTGTTGTTTAGTTCTTTAAAAAGGCGTCCAAAATTTCTAATATTTTCTAAAACCTTCATGACCTCGTTACCAAGAAAATCCCAACATTTTTGAAAGAAAAATGTTGGGAACCCATCAGGACCAAGGGCTTTATCCGGATGAAGCTGTGACAAGGCTGTCTCCACTTCTTGTTTGGTGATTTTAGCGACAAGATTGTGGTTGAGATCTTTATTAATGAGTTTAGGAATGAATTGACAAAGCTTTTCTTGGGCCATCTTATCTGAACAGTCCCAATTATTAAGAAGGTTCTCGAAATATCTAACATATTCATTGGCAATATCTACGGGAGCACTAAGGAGAGTTCCTTCATAATTTTCTATGGATTGAATTCTATTAATTAGACGCCTTGATTTTGTACTATTATGAAAAAATTTAGAATTTCTATCGCCCTTGGCCAACCAGGTGATTCTAGACTTTTGTCTCCAAACAACTTCTTTTGCTAATATTTTACCATATTTTAGAAGTAATTCCTTTTCTTTAAGATATCTTTTCTGATCCATCCCTAATCTAAAGGTTACCTCGTTTAAATCAGACATCTCTTTTTCTAAGGATTCCTTAGTTTCATGAATATTCTCAAAAGTCTCTTTAGTCCATATTTTTAGTTTCATTTTGATATGTTTAAGTTTTGACATAAAGCATAATGCCTTTGATCCTTCGAAATTTACCTCTTCCCACCAAGTCTTAATTAAATCCAAAAGATTTTCATCTAAAAACCACATTTTTTTGAGTCTAAAGGGATCTCTTGGTGGTCTGAGGGCTTCTATAACTGATAAAGCTATAGGAAAATGATCTGAGCCTGAATAAGGCAAAATAACTGCTTCTAAATCGAAATTAAAGGACAATAAATTCCCATGAAAAAATAATCTATCTATTTTTTTAGTTATATGACTGAAATTTGTTCTCCTATTTGTCCAAGTAAAGGTTCCATTGGAAGTTCTAATGTCCAATAACTCTGTTTTGGAAACCCAATCCCTGAATTGTTGCATAACTAATGAGTCTCTGCCATGGCCACCTATTTTTTCGCTAGGATTCAAAATAGCATTAAAATCTCCACCAATTAGGATTGGGGAAGTCGAAAAAGCATAAAATATTTCTTCAATTTTATTCCAACTTTTATTTTGTCCTCTAATCTAGATGGGCCATAAACATTAATAAGAATGAAAGATAAATTATTCTGATAACTACTAATCTTTCCAGCCATCCAATTTCTTGATCCTATAATTTTAACATAACTTACTTTCCTGGGATTTTTTAATAACTGCTAACCCTGCAGAGGCCCCATGCTTCATCTTTAATATTTCACAAACGAATCTTCTTACCAAAGCATTCAAGATCCACAAAATCCAATTTAGTTTCTTGAATTAAGATACATTCAGCGACAAAGCTCTTTAAGTATCTTTTTAAGATACTTTGTTTGTTAGGGGCATTCAGCCCCTAACATTCCATGTTATTAGTTTCATGGCTGAGTGGGAGGGTACTTCCCCCTCCTGCATAAATTGATTTTAATTTTGCCTAACCTTCAGCCATAGCATCCTTTTTCCTAAGATCACTTAAGGACTTTCTGCCTTGTTTAACTGGTTCTTTAGCGCAATTAGCCTGATCCAAACCTTTGGATACAAATGCCAAGCCTATTTCATCTGAATCTACATTGCCCTTACTAATCAAACAACTCTTATTAATGTTTACCTCATCCTCTTATTCCTTTTGAATAATATTTAACAAGCCCTCTATAATTTCTACTCCCTGATTTTGATCTAAATTATCATCCCTAGCAAAATCTAAACCTAACAATTCAGACATATCTTCTAAATTTTCCCTAGCAGAGTCAAGGATATTTTGTACATTAAACAAATTTTGTCGTGCCCAAACAAATTTAACCGTTTTGTTGTTACATTAAATATTTCCTGATTAATAACTTTACAGATTTCTTCGGCCTGAGAAAGAATACCTTTAAGGGATTCTTTATAATCTGCGATACTAATGTCCTCTTGATCTGCCTCTATTGAGGGATAATCCTCTTGATTTAAAATGTTACTGGGATTATCAACTTCCTCAATATCTTTTTCCACAAATTTAAAAGATGCCTGAGTTTGACCGCATTCAATAATCTCTCCTTCTAGATCTACCACTCGACTGCTAATCGATTCCTTAAAAACAAAACCTCCACCATTAATAAAGTGAATATCAAGATTTGGGGGATTAATCCCTACTATGTTTATAATGACATTGGTTGATGGCGAAGAGGCTTTATAGATCTGAGAGCTATCTACCTCCGTTAAAGATTTATCCTCAAAATAGTACTCAGTTAGAATAATGGGCTCAATTTGAATCGATGAATTATTATGTCTAATCAGAATAGGTTTGAGATTTCTAATATTTATATTCATACGCAGAATAATAATCTTTTGTATTTTAGAAAGATCAGAATCAATACTTTGAAAAAAAACCCCTAACCTATTACCTAAAACTTTCAGAAATTCCTCATTAGCACATTCCACAGGAAGATTTTTTAATAGAACTGCCCTTTCAACTAAGAAGTTTTTTAATTTACTAAGGTTAAAGAACGGAACCCAATCCAAAACTGTAAAGTTGCAACCTCTAAAACTGGGACCATTACCATTTAAAAAATTATTTTTAATTTCCCTATTCGAACAATGCAAAAAGAAGTCTTCAGAGAGCGAAGAAATACTTACCTGGTCTTTGAAGGAAATTTTCAACCAGATCGCAATCCTTTCCTTCGAAAGCCCCGATCCATTCCAGCAAATAAAGACACCATAGTTTTTACAAAGTTTCTAAGATTTGCCAATCAAATTGTTTTGGTCATCTATACATAGATGATTCAAAGCTGACCTAGGGATATTAGGAGTCTCTTGCTGGGAAGATCTGCGATGCGGAGGTGTGTAAATTTCATTGTAATGATTAAAGGCAGGATCATATCTATTATCCAAAATATTAAAACTATTAGTGTTAATTATTATAGCTTCGATCAGATAGAATATCAATAATAACTTATATATGATAATAATAATAATATCAATATAATAATATTGATATCATTATTAATAATATTAATATAAATATATATATATATATATATATATATATATATATATATATATATATATATATATATAAGATTGATTATATCAGATATAATATAATATATAATAAAAGAATATATAAATAAATAATAATAATAGTATCAATATAATTATATTGATATCATTATTAATTATTATTAACGTGTTATATATTATATGATCAAATGTCATCAACTTTGTTTAAACATACACCATACACCATCGACTTATTTCATGAAACGACGGGTGATGTTTTACAAATTATAAACTAGCATTATCGGTGGTTAAAGTAAACCGAGCACACCATATCATACGCGTGGATTGTTATGAACAGTCACACCTATGATAGGCATGACTCCTTGAGGAGTCACTTCTATCATAGACGTGACTCTTCCAGTCACCACATATATATATGGGGTTGCAGACATAAATCGATGAGAGCAATATACAAAAATTGATTAGTGTGAAGGATCATCGATTAGCATTTAATATATTAAATATTAAATCTCATACTTAACAACATATATATAGTTATATAACAGAGACAAGTACTTGAATTATTTTACTTCAATTTAGATTTGATAGAAGTTCAGTTTTCATTTACATGGTATTAGAGCCAAGTTAGGAAGGGTCCTAGCAGCAATTGAATTTGAGAAAACCAAATTTAATTTGAAGAACATTACATTCCTCTATGGATACTGTAATTCGATTTGAAGATAGGCTAGAAGGAGGAAATAATTTTCATCATGGAAATTCAGAATTATGATGATATTAAAGGAAAACAAAGTTGAGTCATTTGTGGAAGAGAATAAACCAGAACCAGAGAATGATCCTGAGAAAACAGCATGGACTGAAGGAAATGAAAAAGCCATGAAAATCATAGTTGATGGAGTTAGAGATCATATTGTACAAATTTTGACGAAATATGAAACTACATATCATATGTTTAAAGCACTTGAAAGTACATATGAAATGAATAACTCCAATAGAACCCTGGCCCTTAAGAGAGAAATCAATCATATAAGTATGAACAAAGGAGAATCTATCAATGCATACTTTATGAGGATATTGACTCTAAGGGATCAATTATCAACTCTTGGATACCAAATTGAAAGTAAGGAGCTAACACTTATCGCCCTAGATGGTCTACCGAATTCCTGGGAAACATTTGTTCAATTTATTAGTGCAAGGTCTAAATTTCCAAAATTTGACCAATTAAGATCAGATTGCCTTCAAGAGGAATCGAGACAAACAAAGAAAGGATTGAATCAAAAGAACATAGACGAAGATCTTCATGTCTTAAATGCAAACTCCCACAAGAAAGGAAAGAAAAAGTTCTTTAAGAAGAGGAAAAATCATCCTGAGAAAGGCTCATCCAAGAAAGATGTTTCTCACGTCCAATGTTTTAGATACGACCAATATGGGCACTATGCAGTCAGATGTCCTGACAAAACCAAGCAGCAAGCATCATATGCCAAATTAAGAAAATCCGAAAAGGATCATGAACCTGAGAAATATGTATTCTACTCGGCACTTTCAAATCAAGTATCAAATAAATCCAACTCCTGGGTTATAGATAGTGGTTCATCAAGGCGCATCACAGGGTTTAGAGAACTACCAGACTCCATGGTAGAAGAGACTAATGAGGAAGTAACAATTGGAGATGACTTTGCACATCCAATCAAAGGTGTTGGAACCTGCACTATCAAATTAAAATCTGGCTTTTTAATCCAACTTACTGGAGTACTATTTGTCCCTAGCATAAAAATAAACTTGGTCTCCATATCCACACTTGAGGATAATGGATATAGAGTAACCTTCATGGATAATAAAGTCTTGGCATGGCCAAAGAATTCTACCATTAAGAATGCTAAAACCATAGGACATAGACAAGGATATTTGTATGAGTTATGTACTGAACCGAATCTAGCCCTAATTCATGAAGTTGCAGACTCTAATGAAATATCGCATAGAAGATTAGGACACCTAAATTTTTGTGCCCTATCTTCTATGGAAAGACTAGTCACAGGTGTACCCAAACTCAAACAATACAATTTAGGTGTATGGAAGGGGTGTGCCTAAGGGAAGAACACTAAGGGGTCTTTTCAAAATAGTACTAGCAAAACAAATAATGTCTTAGAATTAGTTCACTCAGATTTATGTGGACCATGTTTGTACCTTCACTAGGAGGGTTTCTCTACTATGTAATCTTTGTTGATGACTTCTCCAGAAAAATATGGATCTACTTTCTTAAATGTAAAGAAACACAAAAGATCCTTAAAAGATTCAAATAATTCAAACCTCTTACAAAAACTTCTTCTAGGAGAAAAGTAAAAATCCCAAGGACAAATAATGGAAAAGAATATACATCAGACATCTTTAAAGAATTCTGTAAAAGTGTAGGGATTAAGAGGGAGTTCACTGTACCTTACAACCCTCAACAAAACGGAGTTGCTGAAAGGAAAAACATAACCATTGTAGAAGCTGCCAAGGCTATGCTACTTGATCAAATTATAGAAACTTCACTTTGGGCTGAAGCCTCTAGTACTATTGTCTATATTCAGAATAGATGTCCTCACTCCCATATTGATGACAAAACTCCTGAAGAAGCCTTCACTGGTATAAAACCAAACATTAGTCACTTAAGAATATTTGGGTGTCCTGTCTACATTCATGTACCCAAAGAGAAAAGGACTAAACTAGAATCTTCTGGGAGAAAAGGTATTTTCGTAGGCTATAGTGAAAATTCAAAAGCCTATAGAATATACATGCTTGGTCAAAGACATATTGAACTAAGTAGAGATGTGATTTTTGAGGAAGACATAGCCTTTAAAAGGGCTAGAAACTCAATTGAGTCTGAAATTCAAACTTCCCCTGTGGATCTAGAAGATGATCCCACCCCTGAGATTCAGAGGGAGTATCCTGAGGAAGATAGAAATGAAGAACAAATCACATCTTTGGAGAATCCTAAAAGAAGACCACTTTGGGCTACCAAAACAATGGGAGAAGCAAAGACTTATGTAGCTCCATCAGAGACTTTTAGAGAGAGTAAAAGACCTAAGAGATTCTCTAGTTATGTGGCCTTGATGAGTGAACTCATAAAATCTGAACCTACCAATGTTACTCAAGCTCTTCAGCACCAAGTATGGAAGGATGCCATGACAGAGGAATATTAATCCATTCTGAAGAATGATGTGTGGGAGATAGTACCTAGGCCAAAAGACAAATCAGTTGTTTCTTCTAAGTGGCTCTTCAAAATCAAGCATGCTGTAGATGGTAGTATAGAGAAATACAAAGCAAGATTTGTAGCCAGAGTTTTTTCACAGAAAAAGGGAATCGACTATGAAGAAACATTTGCACCAGTTGCACGATACACCTCAGTTACAACAGCCAAGGGATGGAAAGTGCATCAGATGGATGTAAAAACTGCCTCCTTAAATGGAACCATCGAAGAAGAAGTCTACTTAGAACAACCTGAAGGGTTTGAAATTCACAATGCAAAATCACATGTGTGTAAATTAAAGAAAGCTCTATATGGGCTTAAACAGGCTCCCAGGGCTTGGTATGAAAGGATTGACAAATATCTCATAGGATTAAGGTTCTCTAAGAATGATGCAGATCCAAATCTCTACTTCAAACAAAGCAAAGGTGATATATTAATATTAATATTATATGTTGATGATCTATTGATTACAGGAGAAGATCACCTTATTAAACAATGTAAGAAAGATCTAGCCTCAGAATTTGAGATGAAGGATCTAGGTCTCTTACACTATTTCCTTGGACTTGAAGTCTGGCAGAAATCAGATAGTATTGTTCTGAATCAAGGGAAGTACACTATTGATATATTAAAGAGATTTGGTATGATGAATTGCAGAGCTATGTCAATTCCCATGGAAACAAACCTTCATAAACTAAAGGAAGCAACAACAAATTCTCAATCAGTAGATCCCTCACTGTACAGGCAAATGAATGGATCCTTGATGTATTTGGTTAATACCAGACTCGATATCTGCTATGCTGTAAATGTCTTGAGTCAGTTTATTTGTGAGCCCAATGAGATACATCTTGTGGTTGTGAAGCATATAATGAGATATCTTCAAGGTACTATTAATTATGGCCTAAAGTATGAGAAGGTTGACTTAGATCTCCATGGATTCACAGATTCAGATTGGGCAGGAAGCGTAACTGGTTGAAAGAGCACCCCCGGATGTTATTTCAGCTTAGGATCAGCTATGATATCGTGGATTAGTACAAAACAGTCCTCAATAGCTCAGAGTTCTACAAAAGCTGAATATATTGCAGCATCTATGGCTGCTAGAGAAGCAATTTGGCTCAGGAAACTACTTGTGGGATTATTCAGTAAACCTCTGAATCCAACTGTCATCCACTGTGACAATCAAAGTTGTATCAAGTTGTCAGTGAATCCAGTATTTCATGATAGATCTAAGCATATTGAAATTCCTTATCACTATGTGAGAGATATGGTAGAAAGGAACGCAGTCCAGTTGGAGTATATCAGTAGAGGACATTAAACAACAGACATCCTCACCAAACCTCTTCTCAAGGTGAAAGTTGATCACTTCAGAAAGAAGCTTGGTATGATTGAAATGTAAATTTTTGATTTGTACTAATATATATTAAAGATGTTTAATGTGTAAACTTCTTTTGTCATATGTGTGACTCTATGACTTTATGGGCCTACCCTTCTTGTGTATGTTTCTAAAAGGTGACGACTTTTTAGATAACTAACACTTGTATTTAACATTGTAAGGTGACGATCTTATAATGTTCAGTGGACTGATATCATGTGAATTGATATCAGCAGTTATGGTTGACATTATGTGACGTAATGTCATTGCACATACCATAACTAGGATATATAAGGAGAATGTAATGTTCTCGAGCATATTATATCCTATACTATCATGAGATAGGTGATGCTATTTATCACGAGATATGTGATAATTCATATCACGAGGTATGTGATATGTGATACTATTTATCACGAGATATGTGATAATTCATATCACGAGGTATGTGATATATAATACTATTTATCACAAGATTTGTGATAATTCATGTGAGATACTTTGTATCATGAGATATGTGATATTTCATATTACATGACAAGTAATATGAGAATACTTATAAGTTGAGTAACCTATTATAAGTCAGATATTATTGTGATATATCTATCCTCCCGAGCTAAGAGGGAGTGTTAATTATTATAGCTTCGATCAAATAGAATATCAATAATAACTTATATATAATAATAATAATAATAGTAATAATAATAATATCAATATAATAATATTGATATCATTATTATTAATATTAATATATATAAAAGATTGATTATATCAGATATAATATAATATATAATAAAAGGATATATAAATAAATAATAATAATAATATCAATATAATTATATTGATATCATTATTAATTATTATTAACGTGTTATATATATATGATGGAAAGTCATCGACTTTGTTTAAAGATACACCATGCACCATTGACTTATTTCATGAAACGATAGGTGATTTTTTACAAATTATAAACTAGCATTATCGGTGGTTAAAGTAAACTGAGCACACCATATCATACGCGTGGACTGTTATGAACAGTCACGCCTATGATAGGCGTGACTCCTTGAGGAGTCACGTCTATCATAGAAGTGACTCTTCCAGTCACCGCATATATATATATATATATATATATATATATATATATATATATATATATATATATATATATATGGGGTTGCAAACATAAGTCGATGAGTGCAATATACAGAAATTGATAAGTGTGAAGGATCATCGATTAGCATTTAATATATTAAATATTAAATCTCAGACTTAACAGCATATATATAGTTATATAACAGAGACAAGTACTTGAATTATTTTACTTCAATTTAGATTTTTATAGAAGTTCAGTTTGTATTTACAATTAGAAATCAATATCGCACTACATAGGGGGGATTAAAGACAATTTTTGAGACAATTATTGAGTTGATTGTCTTAATTTTAGACAAAACAAAAGTTGTCTATTGTCTCAAGTATTGTCATAAATCAAGTGTCTTTATTTGTTGTCTCTTAAAGACAATATAAAACAAAAGTATTTTTGTCTCTTTAGAGACAATTTCACTTTTGTCTTTCTAGAGACAATATTTATTTGGTCGTACCTATTGTCTCTAGAAAGACAACATGTTTTTAAATCTTAACTAGAGTCTCTCTAGAAACAATGTGAACAAATGTAATAAAAAATAAATAATTGATTTTCAATATTTTTTAAAACATAATTTTTAATTTCAATGTTACCAAATAGCATTCACTATAAATATTTCCAATATTTTATTCTTGCAAAAACACTCAACAAAGTAACATAAACTAACTTCACTAGAAATAAGAAATGCCATTTTATTATATTTATTCTCAATGTTGTCTTACAAAATGATTGGGAGTTACTCCACAACAAAAGGAGCATAGCATGGATACGACATTAAACATTACTGAATATTGACACTAATTTTCCATGCACTATTGACACTGATTTTCGAAACATTGCAGCCTTATTAATAACTATTTAAAAACAACTTCATACTATACATTTCCACCAAGTTCAGTGATGTAGCATGAAAGTTCCTTAATTTAACTACATATTTTTAAGAAGACATCCAAAAGTGTTTCATTTTCAACATGTTGGAGTTGTTGTGTTTTTAGCATGCCATATCAAGAAAAGACCACTTGTAGATGTAAGTGTCCAACAATATTTTTCATTCGAACAAGAAGTATCTCATATTCTTCATGTTTCTCCGATAGCCTGAAAAAAAGAAAAAAGAAGTGTAAGAAGATAACATAACTAATAAAATGATGTTGCTCATATATGCAAAACTTATCAATAGAGAAAATAATTTGTAGAGAACAGTATAGAACATGCAGATCACTCAAAAAGATCTTTACCTAAACTTAAAAACAATTTACATTATTATTTCTCAAGGCCCTTTACATCAAACTTTACCTCTTTATGCTTGATGTCTAGCTTAAAATAATTTTAACCAAAGTTCTCAACTCTAATAGTCTAAAAGTCAAAACACAGAAGCGAATATCTTCTTGAGAATATTTTGGCAAACCATGAGAAAAGAATGTTGTAACAAAAAACATAAAGATTGTCTTCAAGTTCAAGGAGTCATGAAGCTTTCAAAAAACTATATATTCTAGTAACTTGTTATTACATACCTAGTTTTTAAATTCAACATTATATTCCGTCCATCCTCTTCCTTGGTGTCCTCTTTCTACGAGGCACTACTCTAATTGCGGGTGCAGTTTGTCCATCATATTGAACACTGTTGTGAGGTTTTCACACCATCGCCCCAAAATTTTTGGGGACCCCCATTTTTCGAACTAGACTTGGCCTTTTTCCAGATTCCGATGCCCGATGCCTTGACGATATAGTTGGACATGGATGCTAGATGGATGATTTTTTGAAAATTATTGATGTATTAGGCTTGTGTTTTTGAATTTGATTGTTAATTTGACCATCTTCTTGGAGAATTTTTGCAAGCTCGGACAACGAATTGGGGATTGAAATAAATGAATTTGGGCCAAAATGTTTGATTTGCAAAATAAAACGAAATTGATTTTATCTCCTTCATGAAATTGAAATAGAGGGCATTGAATTTCAAATTTGGGCAATTAACTTGATCAATGTTTTCGGTTTCGAAATCTAGCCTTTGGGATAGTAAATTGGGAAAATTTTAAAGGTTTGGGCATGGGAAAATTTTAAAATCTGGGCACGTATATTTAAAAATTTGCTTTGAGAGTAGAAATCTGGGCACTTGAAATAAATTTTGGCTAATAAAAAATAAATCTTGGGTTAATAAAATGAAAATCTAGGTGTGTAACCTTAAAAAATCTGCTTTGGAAATGTAAAAGCTGGGCTAATGTATTTAAAATCTGCTTTGTATTTCATAATTTTGGCCACTAATGTCGAAATTCTGGGCCTTTTCATATAATTTTTGGGACCCTTATGGGTAACGTGTGGCATTGGGATGTTAGGTTAGGGCCTCTTTGTGGTAGCGCCACCAATGTGGCTAATAATTTAAGGATGGGCGCAATTCAAATAAATTTTGATGCAAATTTCAATAAAATTTAGTTTTCTTAGGACAAGTCGTCCCTCTTTGGCTTCTAATTTTAATTTTTGTCTCTCCATTATGCAGGTCGGCCCCCTATTGGAGACTCTTGGCACTGTATAAGGAGGAGTGCTTCCTCCTCTTTCCACCATTCATTCATTCCATTCTCCTTCACCAAGCAGCAAAACATAATAAGGAAGGCAGCGATTTTCCATAAGGAGCAGATCTGAGTTTGTAGAAGGCAGCGAATTTGTTATTGGAAGGGAAGATCTGAAGGATCAAGGCCAATTCAGAATTTGAAAGGGACTTGCAGATTCGAATTAGGAGGGGGCAGATTTTGTCAAGAAACAGCGAACTTTGTCTAGATAAGACCTGTTATAGCAGAGAAAATAGCGAAATTCACAGGGGGGCCTGCTATTTAGAGAGGCCATGAATTGGCAAAGAGCAGATCCGAGTTCAAGGACTGAGATCCGACAGTTGGAGAACAGTGAAATTGTTTGTGAGGCCAGATCTAGCATTAGGAGGGGGCAGCGACAGTGATTTGAGGTCAGATCTAATACAATTTGGAGGGGCAGATTTTGATTGTAGACTTACCATCGGATTCAAGAGAGACTATAGTTTGGGGGCTTGCCCATTTGATAGAGAAGATTTGTGAAATCTGGTCAAGATTTACTATTTGGAGAGGCTATAAATCAAGAAAGAAGTTACAGATTTTAGGGAAGCCCTGCCATTTTAGGGACAAATTGGCGAAATTCAGTGAGTAGTTTAACTTATTTTTCTTAATTGTTATCTTTTCTTTGGTGATTGTTTGTTTGGGTGTCGGAGATAAGTTTCAGGATTGAGAGAAGGCTGGCTCATTAAGCGGATTTCTCGATTGTCTTGATTGGATTCTTTCCCAAAGGGAATGAATACCAAAATAGGAGACAAAGAAGATATGATGCCCAAGACCACCTTCTTCTCGAAATTGAAGCGAGTCCGAGACACTAACATTGGTACCATTGACATGATACAATTGAGAGATAGGTTGAAAGAGGCCAGTCCTCTATGGCAAAGAAGATCAGTTTAACTTATTTTTCTTAATTGTTATCTTTTCTTTGGTGATTGTTTGTTTGGGTGTCGGAGATAAGTTTCAGGATTGAGAGAAGGCTGGCTCATTAAGCGGATTTCTCGATTGTCTTGATTGGATTCTTTCCCAAAGGGAATTAATACCAAAATAGGAGACAAGGAAGATATGATGCCCAAAACCACTTTCTTCTCGAAATTGAAGCGAGTCCGAGACACTAACATCGGTACCATCGACATGATACAATTGAGAGATAGGTTGAAGAAGACTATGAGGGCCATGAAGGTTAAAGAAGGCAAGAATAATGAAGGTGGAAAGTGAGAAGATAGGTTGATGGGGTCAAGTTTAATTTCAAGGCGGTGGCCAAGAGCAAGACTCTCAAATTGCAAAGAGGTTCACATCCAGGAAAGCCACCGAGGCCAAGGCAAGATTACCCCAAGTGCATGAAGACCTCACCCTTTTGAAGGTCAAGACATCAAGCACAAGCGAGTTCAAGTGGTGATGAGAAAGTTTCTAAGGACGAGCTCAAGCATCCAAGGCTTACCTCATCTCAAGGATTAAATAAATTTATAAGATAAGGTTGATGAGGTGGCAATTTCATGTGCATGCAATCAAATCATGCCAAGTGTCCCATGTTCTCATTGGTTGACAAATTATTGTAATTTTCTCATTGGCCCACAAAGTTGGTGGCCTCATGTAATTGGTTGAAAGATGGTAACCCTAATTAGGGTTTGTAAGGTTTAATCTTGGCCCTTGATTTTGCCCCTTAATCTTGGCCACTTGTAATTTTGAGCCTCTATATAAGGCCATTTGTTCTCATTTGTAAAAGAGAGTTATGTTGGAGAATTGTTGCCAAAATACTATCAAAATTGTTCTCTATTCATTGTTGTGGTTTGCATGGTGGATATACATGATCATTTTGGTGTATTGCATGTTTCTTCTCATCTCTCAAATTAAAATAGGATTTCATTTCAAAGTTGTTAAAGTAAGAATAGAAGTAGATGGCTAGTTGTATGGTGATATTGGTAAATGTTTGATAGGGATCTATATACTAGGCCACTAGCATCTTAGCGGCTTGTTAAGAAGCCTTGTGTGGTAATCTAGTCTCATTCCCCTTGAATCATTGCATCTATGGAGGTAGCGCCGCTGGCAAGCTTTCATTAGGTTGATCCCCGTCCATTTGCCAATCTTTCCATTCTATAGGAGTAGTAGTAAAGCAAGAATTAGTCTAGTAGTTGAAGTTTTCAAAGAGCAAAGTTGGAAGTGATATAAAAGGAAGAAAGTCAATTGAGTATACATTGCAAAGCTATATCCCATCATCATCATAGCGAGAATTTGACATCCTCGAGTGAACAACGTAAGCCCGCCGAAGTGATTACCAGCAAATCACATTAATATAACTGAGTTAGTATCCACAGGTGTAAGGAACCTTGGAGTATTCTCGTGTTCTGCATGAGTATATACTTTTCAAGAGAGGGTTGAGTGTTTGGTATGCTTTATCAAGTATTCAATTGCTATATGTTATGTAGTGGTACAAAACTGACATCAACAAACACCCTCTTCATTATTCTGGTTCTCAACTTGCTGAAATGTATCCAACATTTGAGTGAAGAATAATGTATATAAAAAATAGAGGTTGAAGACTATGGAGAAACTCTACCTGTATGATTCTATAGAGACTTGTGGTTGAGGCTGATGGAGCCTTAATTTTTGCAAATTAGGACCTCTATTTGAGGACCCGCCCTAAACCTTTTGCCTCACAATTAATGTTATATTTTCATTTTTTATCTTTTGCATGTTTATTTTTTAAGCAATATTTGATGACTTCTTCAAAATAACAATACAAAGATGTTTATATGATTAGTTAAATAATAGATAGATCTCACACATCACACAAACCATTATTTTGTATAAGCCCATTTGGATCTGTTTTTTCAGCATAGCATAATAAGTGAGGAAATTTTCTTTGTAAGATATTTTGGAGTCTAATTTGCTAGAAAATGCACGTCTTTAAATTAAAATCCTTGAGATCAATCCTGTCATGTTTTCAGTCATCATGCTCGCTCACTGATAAATTTCTGTAACTTGTTTCAGATCTTACCCACTACTTATATTTGAGCAATATGCTAAAAGTTATGTCGAGAAGAATGTGAAAAGAAGAACTGGTTTTGACTATTGACACAATGTATCATGATCTTCATCAATATAGACTCCTATGATTCTCAGAATATAAATAGAAATATGGTTGAATGCACTTGCTCAATGGAAATAAGCGTTCATGCTGCATACAATGGATTACTGAGATTTGGAGAATAATAAAGGACAGTCTCGCAAAGGCTGCAAGTTAGTAGAAATTATATAGTTAGTAATAGCAGCCCATCCATATTCGGTTCATCTTTTAGGAGCACTGCAAATATAAATAATGCACCAATGATCTCGGGAGCGCCATGAAAGAGTTTTGTTGAGTGATTGAAAACTGGAGACATATTCAAGGTGTAAACAAGGTTTGCATATGATTATTATTCCGAGAATGCTCATAGGCATAGGCGCATACACTCAGGAAGGCGAAGCGATAAAGTTTACAATGATGAATGGGCAAATTCGAGATAACACAGCAAATTAGAATTATCTGAGGCAGATTTTTGATGACGTTGATTTCTTCTTGCAGGTCCGAAGATATGTGTATAGGATGAAGAACACTTACGACAGAGTGGAGGAAGCATTGAAGTACTCCCACATAACAAAGATGTTTCATGCTGCAGAGAGGCACAACTTAAAGTTTGTATTATTGATTTGGAAGCCCCATGGAGTTATGGAAGTACTTGTAGCATCCGTATGAAGACCATGAGCGTATGGGGATGAATCATTCAGGGAAAAATTATCATTTCCAGCATTGACAATCCTTATTGAATAAACAATATGGCATATCTGCAAGCATTTCAATGATCAGGTGAAAGTCGAATGTTCCAGATTGAACGTTCCAAAGAGGCATCGTATATAGCTTCCAAAAGTCACGCAATTGTTTTCTGCCGTTTTGAGAACATCTTGCACCCAAGAGAGTCAATAATCTGAAGAAACATTTGATAATCATGAACTGCATCAGACGATGATGTGGAGACATGCGATTCAGAAACAACTATGAGGAATTGCGTGAACCCCTGGGGCGCCTAGGAGCATATCGGAGATGGTTTTTTAGTTAAGGCAAATAAATTTACGATAATCGTCTGGGATTTTATTAAGAGGAGAGTCTATAAACAAATAAACTAAAATTGGTTGGAAAACCGTGACTAATTAGTTTTGTTTTAGACTTATATCTTGCTAACGTGCCAAACCAGTCATTGGTTATGAAGAGACACGTCAGTTCACAGGAGTCTCCACCTATCACCTACAACCATTCCGAGAATAGACAATTGTGATATGATAAGTTTTGGGTTATATTGCAAATTAGAGACATGCGGTTTTTATTTATGAAGCGTCATGTCTTTTAAAAAAAGAAACCGCATGACTCTTCCTATTTATATAAATATAAGATTGTAAAATCAAAAAAAGGAGATACGAAGACAGCCGGTTGAAAAATTGGCAGAATACTATATTTGGATATATTATTCTTGCATTGCCAAAGGGATGAAATTTTTGAACTAAGCCCGTGAATGGCAAATTTTTGAGTAAATATATTCGAATTGCTGAGTTTGGAGTCAAATTGTATTGGGTTGATCATCCGTAAGGAGTGTCCTTAATGCAATCTTGTTTCAGGCAAAATCTATAAGCGTATCTATTTTATTTGTGCGTATTAGAGTTTTTAAAAATTATTATTAAGTTGTGTCCTTTGTAAATATTTTAATTGATTTCTATAAATATTTTAATATTCGGATAAGTGGACTAGATCATTATTGCATTTTAAACTTGATAAACATAGATATTGTGAAATATTTAAGTGTTCCTATATTTATGTCTAGTTTGTCTCCGCACTACAGGAGTTAAAATACATCCTAGATTGGTTTAAAATTGCATTCATATAATTGATCCGTCGTGTCTCGATTATTAGTTTATTTATAGTTTTAAAACATTAAAGTTTTATAAAGTTGTACGTTTCAGCTTATAATATTGACTCTGTATGCCCGTTTAATTAGGCACCGGTCTTTATATTACTCTTAATTTATAATTCATATGCTAGCAATTATTTCATCTCTCCTTTGAAGATTTAATATATTCATTTGTGGCATTAATCCATAATTATTATTTAAAGCACTCTTATATTTATACAATCATTTACTTTTGTTATTACTTCATAATTTGCAAAGCTTTGTATAATTCTTGCCATTTTGTAAGCTTTCATTATATTCGCATTTTAACCATTCTGCTATAAGCATCCTGGGCTTAAGTGTTTTGTTCAGGATCAGGTGCACCCGCCTTGGCCTTGCAGAGCTAGAAGTGTAGGGAACTCGGATTATATTGTTTAGTTCCGTCAAGTTGGCCATAGTCGGTTGGATATCCCAGCATCGAGTTGGCAAGACTCGTAGGATTCCAATCTGCGGTTTTGGGAACCAACAGAGGCTATGCAAGAAAACATAGGCCTTCAACAAACATCCAAGAAACTGGCTACCAAAATTGAGAGCAACAATTCTTAGGGTCAGAATAGGAGGATACCTTTTTTAGCCTTCATCATCAAGGCAGCCGAGCAGCAATTTGGGCCCCTGCTACAAAACTACAAGTAGTACATCAGAATGATCCAAACCAAAAAGGTCCACTACAAAGAACCTCAATATAAGTGCCAACCATGATTTGCTAGGGATGAGCCTCACGTTTAGAAAAGAAAGATCCCATTTCGTAATGATAGTAAATTGGATACTCCTATTTTTAATTATGTATGAATAGTTGTATGTATGGGTCTTTGGGATTGTTAGTGTCCTTGTTTTTGTTAATATTTATAGCCTGTCGGCTTAGATCAAACTTGGACTGCAGAATTAATACTTATTTATTATTAATTAACACCATAAACGGCCGATTTTATAATGATAATAGTATTGTTATAAAATAAAAAGTATTTAATATATATATTGTGATTTATAATTAAAAAGGGTCCATTATTTGGACAAGTTGGCCCTCCTCGAGGATGACTATTTTGATTATATTCTCATATATATAGGAATCGATTTTGAGAGCAAGAGAGCACCAAAAACATAATGTGTCTTCTCTCCCCAAGATCTGATTTGCGAATTATGAAGGCAGCAGAGAATTTATGGAGGTAGCAGCGAATTTGGAGCAGACCTAGGGCAAACCAAATTGGAGCAGACCTAGAGCAAACCGAATTTGGAGCAGACCTAGGGCAAACCGAATTTGTAGCAGAGATGGGCAAATTTGTAGCAGCCCTAGGAGCAGAGATTTAGGGCAGAACTGGAATAAATTAAAGGCAGATCTAAAGCAACCCTAGATGGACAATTAGGGCAGATCTAGAAGAATATGAAGGATTAGATTCCAAGGACGAATCTCTGAGTTACAATCTGGGTATTATCTTCCTTCTTGTTTATTTATTCATACCCTATGCTTAGTTTTGTTAGATCTCTAGATTGAATATATTCCTTGGTGAAAATCTGAAAATACCAACATGGTATCAGAGCTACGGTTGAGTAAAGATCTTTTCAGATTTAGGAATACAACTAAGGATCTAGGGTTTGGTCTGAAAAATTGTAATGAAGTTTTTGATATCATTGGTTGCCTTCTATGGTTCTCATTGGTTGGAAAGAAATGGGTAGAAACTCAAGGTTGTGTCAAGTACAATTCTTGCATGTTTGAAATTCAACTCTTTAAATTACCTTTCCTTATTGGATCATGAGTGTATCTAAAACTTTGTAAATGAACCTAAGAAGCTGATAGGGATTACACAAATCTTGATCTAGAGGGTGTAGATCATCCCACCTTAGTGCATGGCATGTATAAGGAAGTAAATCACTTACACCTAGTGTTGTGTTTTTATCTCCCTTTCTATATGAGTATGGTTGGATAGTGTCATGCTGATTATCTGCTATTAATTGAATAAAGAACATTCTTCACATTTTGTTGCAGCATACCTTTATTGTGCTTAGTGTATGGAAACATTAACTAGTTTATGTATGCCTTATGTGGGAACATACCTTGCATTAGTTTTGCATTAGCATATGTCTTATATGAAGTCATTCATAGTTATGTGTAGGCAGCGTACCTTTCATTGGTATATTGCAACTCTGCAATTAACATTGTCATAACTGAGATGTTTTATGATTCTTCATATATAGCTGATTGAATTAGCTATTTGATATATCTGCTTAGTTCATTAAACTTGTAGCAGCAAATCTTGCATTGTGAAATGCATACTCTGCCCAGGCATAGGTTATACTTTACACCGTTATAGAGGAACATGCACAGCTGATTGCTAGTATAACCTTGTATGTGTTGACTTTATGTTACTGTGACTGCATATTGGCATTTCTGTATGATAGGATCATACTTGATATTAGCTGAAGTCTCATGTTGCATTACATTGGTTTTCTTTTGCATATATGTGAACATGCTTTTGATATTCATGATTGAATCATTCTTTGAGAGAACTACATTTAGATATATGCGTAGGATTCATGTTTTAAATGCAAATTGCCCTGGCTAGTTCTAGATGGTATCTAAGCTTAAGGGGGAGTTTTATTATGGGCTCACTTACACCTGGTATAAACCTCTCTCTTCTATATGAGTAGGAACATTCCCCATTGGCATAGCTTATGATTGTATGTGTGAAACATTCATAGCTGATTGGAATGTCTGTTTAGCTTGGATGGTTATGTATGAGGAACATACCTTACACTATGTCACGTATTATATCTAACGCTGTTATGAGATCATTCACAGCTAATTGTTAGTATAATTGGTCTTACATTGACATATAGATGCATACATTAGTGGATGAATATATGATGACTATCAGCTCATTAGCTTCATGTATGGGAATATAGGTATGTGCTGTGTATATAACAGCTGGCATATTTTATGGTTGTATACATGGGAGCATATTTTTATGGATGTATGTTGTGTTATGTACATGAGTAAATACATCTCTTGGTTTATGTTAGCATAGGAACATGTTGACATTGATTTGTATATCTTCTTTACTCTTTGTTACAGTTGACTTACTGTTTTCCTTATGCATAGGTTGTAGAATGGTTATACAAGCAAACGGTACAGAATAGAACTTGGTATCAATGGTACAAACATTATATTGAACATCAATGTCAACCAACATAATACCAAACCACCATACCAATAGCAAGTACCAGAATACCAGGTTGGCGAGGAAATGCTATAATCTTTATTGATACCAAAAACCAACAACATTACATCAAAGGCCAAAGTGTTTATAAGATAGTCGGTTGGTTGAGAAAACCAACGGACGCACCTCCTCTCTCCTAACTACCCTCCCGACAAGTCATAACTAGAAGTAATACAACATTACTTTATTCATACTACATTTATCCCCCCAAAAAAAATAGTCGTCTTCCAGACGACAACATTGCTAACAACAAGATTAAGCTTCGGAATTGGGTTGTGAAGATGCCCTTGGATTCGAAGCTTGTTCTCGGATACATGACAGATCTCGTTCTGCAAGCTTCTGCTTGGCTCGGACTCCCTGGAGAACCCGCAAGGCATCCATCTTCTTTGCTTCTGCTTGTGCCCCTTTCTCTTCCAGGTCCACCCGTTCCTTCTGCCATGCCGCCTTAGCTACCTTCCTGTACGACCCTGCCTCTGTATGGTACTCTTGTGTACGACACCCAATCCCACCGTACAACACATTAACTTCTTCCTTGTACGACACTGCCTTTGTACGCCACCCAATCCCACCGTACGGCCTTGCCTCTGTACGATGCCACTGCGTACGATACCCAGTCCTGCCGTACGACCTTGCTGCTGTACGGCCTTCCTGCGTATGTCACACATACTTGTCATACGACCCTGCTCCTGTACGATACTCCTGCGTACGGTATCCACCACCCTCCTCGTACGGTACCCTAGCTTCCTCGTACGGCTTTGCCTCCTCATACGTACTCGTACGGCTTTGCTTTCGCGTATGCGTCTGTCGCTTCTTCGTTCGTGCTCGTACGGTCCCTTCCGTACACCTGTGACCCTCATGTCCGTACGGTGTACAATCTAGTGCTTCGTGCTTTGTATCTTTGTACGGCCTCCTTCCGTCTGCAGCCCTTGTCTATACGACCTCTAGGTGTTGGCCCTTTTCTTCCTTATATTGTCCATACGGCGGCTGTCTAGGTTCTTCCACGTGCTGTACGACAACTTCCTGGCTTTCCTCCCTTTGCTCATGTACTGTTTTGGTGTACAGTGCAGTATGATTTATGAGTGCACGCCATGGTCTTTTATAACACCCTTGTATTTTAGGGTTTTGCTTTATTTCTTCCTTGTCCTTGTTTTCCACTTTTCCACTGACTTCAAATATGTGCGTAGGCGTCTCGTTGATGGTTGTTGTACCTTATATTCCTTATACCCCTCCAAGTAACTTTCTTCTGCTTCTTGAAATTGCAGCATATTGCACTTTGGCTGGAATACCTCATAGTCTTCCATTTGCCAATGAAATAGCCCGTTGAGGGAGCTAGTTTCGTCTTTTGAGCATTCTCCCAACCGGAGTACTCCATCTGGTTCTACTCCCTCACGGTCTTCTTCCTCGGAGTCAGATGCCAGATCTTGACTTACACACTGATTTCTTAGATCTATTATATATTTTCTCCCATCCACCTCTATGGATAGGGTGTTTCTTTTCCAATTGTGGGTGGCCTTTGCTGCAATCAGCCAACCCCTCCCGAGCAAGGCATCGTACCCCTTCTTTTCCAAGGTAATCACCACAAAGTTGAGGAGGAACTCCCGTGTTCCAATTATTACCTTTTGTCCCACCAAGGTTCCTATCGGTTTGATTCCATGTTGGTCTACTCCGACTAACTGGAATGTGGGTGGCCAGAGTGTGGCCCTAGAGCCTTCCAAGTCTCCTATGGTAAGACGTTCACACCAGACCCTCCATCCACAATAGTGTTTGATAGTTTACATCCCATTATCTCCATTTCCACTACTGCGGGTGTCTTGCCTGTCCCAATAGTGAATAGGGTATCCGTTTTTTTTACTGGTTCTTCTGGTTTCTCTATTTTCTCTTCCCTCCTGAGATTTTCCTCTTGATTCCTTATTCCTTGTGATATTGCTACCCGAAGCTGAGGTACCGTTTCCAACAGATCCATAATTTTTACAGGGATGGTAGTTTCCAGTATT
Organism: Chamaecyparis obtusa; assembly: GCA_027943335.1. Taxonomy (NCBI): domain Eukaryota; kingdom Viridiplantae; phylum Streptophyta; class Pinopsida; order Cupressales; family Cupressaceae; genus Chamaecyparis; species Chamaecyparis obtusa. Next base: position 859,991 of record BSBK01004460.1, read on the forward strand.
TGTTTCATGATGCTCGGTACTAGCCCCTTGCTTGGGGTTTTAGCTATACTTCCTCTTCTTCTGCGTTATTCCTAATGTCCTTTGTGGCTTCTTGAAATTTGTCTCTTTCTGTAGCCATGTCAGGGTATTCAAGTTTCCTCGCCTGCATTCTTGTGATGGCCAAAACTTCCCTCTCAGGGTCTGCAATGTCAAGCCTGTTCACCCCCTTTTGTTTAGGGCAATTGGCATCCTCATGGTTACCTGGTCCTCACCATTTACACAACATTCCATCATTCTGTCCTTTCCCATTCTGGCAATCTCGTGCGAAGTGTCCCCATTGGTTACAATGCCTACATTGGATCATGGGTCTTCCCTTAGAATCGTACTGAATTGCTCTCCGGGGTGTGTTGTTATTACTACTGTTATTGCTTCCTCGTTGATTGTTACGTGGAGGAGTGACGGGTGGTGTGGACTGTTCTCCTTGTGTAAAAAATACTTGAGCATTTCGTGCCTTCAAGTTGTAAAGGCAATCTTTGATTGCGTGTCCTAACACCTGACAGATGTCGCAGAAGGCTTTACGCGGGCAAGTCCCTTTTGTATGTCCCTCCTCACAATCTGTGCACTAGAGTTCCCTACCCTCTTTCTTGTCTTCCTTACTTCCCGTTACTTCCTTCATTAGCCGCATCATATCTTTCCTCAGGGCTTGGATGGTCTTGGACTCATCCCCACTTTCCTTTGAGCTTTCACTTTCGCTTCCATGTCGCTTAGCCTTGGAAGTTTTATTCTCACTTTCTATGTCCATAGCTTGGGTGCATGCTTCTTTAAAAGATGGTGGTGGCACTATCTTCATTTTTCGCTTCAGAGATGGGGTTAGTCCTTCAATAAACCATCATTTTTTCAACCCGTCGGCAGGTTTGTTATCCAACTTCCCTACCAATTCTTTGAGTTTCCTAGTGTAACTTCTGACTGACTCATTTTTCCCTTGTCTAGTGTTATAAATTTCTGTAACTATCTCATCATCATCCCGTAAGAGTCTGAATTCCTCCTCGAATGTAGTATGGAGGTCCTTCCAAGTGGCTCTCTGACTGGCCTCCAAGTCTGTATACCAATCAATGGCTATCCCTCTTAGGGTGGCCGGAAAGGCTTGTAACCATTGATCTGCATCGTTTTCTCCATTGGCCTGCCATATGGTGATGCACGTTTTACAGTGTCGTGCAGGGTCTTCCGACCCATCTCCAGTGAATCTGGGAAGTTTTTGCTTGACTCCTGCCATTTTCTTCCCTCCTACCGAGACACCCCCTCCTGTCGGAGCGCTTCTTGCCGGGACGCTCCCTCCTACCGGAGCGCTTCCTGCTAGGACACTCCCTCCTACTGGAACGGTTCCTGTCGGGACGCTTCCTCCTGCGGGGGCGCTTCCTGCCGGGACACTTCCTGTTAGGACACTTCCTCCTGCCGGGGCGCTTCCTGCCGGGATTGTCGGAGTGCTCCCTCCTACCAAGGTACTTACTGCCGGGACACTTCCTCCTGCTGGGGCGCTTCCTGTCGGGATTGTCGGAATGCTCCCTCCTATCGGGACACTTCCTCCTGCCAGGGCGCTTCCTACCGGGATTGCCGGAGTGCTCCCTCCTCCTGTGCTAGTACTCTCTATTTCCCCTTGCAATTCTTCTTGCCCACTTCGTGGTTGTTCCCGGCGTGCCGGAGTTTCAGGATGCTTCCCTCCTTCCCGAGGTTTCTAAAATGGCTAATTTGGGTAGACCCTCTATTGTGTGTTCAATAAGCGTTTCGTCAGTCAGTCTTGCACTCAGAGGTTGCTCGGCCAAGCCTCTCAAATAGTGACGCCTCTCTTCCTCTTGGCGTAGCCCTAGGATCCGCTTCACGGCTTCCCCTTCAGTTTCTTCTCCCGGCGGTCGTTTGGGATACTTATTTGGAATCAGGGGCATGAATCAAAATGGACCAGAATTTAGGTTGGAGGAATTCTGACAAGGAGATCCTACACCATTGGTGGTACCGAAGTTTGCCCGTACTGTGCTTAAGCGGAACCACTCTCTGGGCTTCCCTTGGCACGTACCATACTTCCCAGGTCACCACTAGATTGTGTCACTTGATCCTCCTTTGGTATTCCCTCCTATTCTCTATGACCTCTAGGTCCGTACTTAGGCAACGACGTCAAAATGTAGAATGGTTATACAAGCAAACGGTACAGAATAGAACTTGGTATCAATGGTACAAACATTATATTGAACATCAATGTCAACCAACATAATACCAAACCACCATACCAATACCAAGTACCAGAATACCAGGTTGGTGAGGAAATGCTATAATCTTTATTGATACCAAAAACCAACAACATTACATCAAAGACCAAAGTGTTTATAAGATAGTCGGTTGGTTGGGAAAACCAACGGACGCACCTCCTCGCTCCTAACTACCCTCCCGACAAGTCATAACTAGAAGTAATACAACATTACTTTATTCATACTACATAGGTGCATGAATGTTGGAACATTCTTACTTTGGCATAGGCATATCTTTTGAGAGAACTATATTACATCTGGTTAGATGTTGGTTATCTTTAGGTGAACAAGACTTCTGTGATTATTCTTATGCACAAATGCTGGATAAATTATGCTGGTTGTATGGGGCATACATCTTTTGTATAGCTTGTGAAGCATACTTTAATATTATGTATGAATGGGTCATACTCTCTTTCATTTATTGATTATGGCTAATGACTTATAATCATATTGGTTAATCTTATACTTGTAGGTTTCATATGATTATTCATTTGGATATACTTATGTTTTTGGCTAAGTTATTCTTATGAATTGAAGAATATCATTTGATGTTCTTCGAGTCCAAGAGACTTGTGGAGCAGGGGTCCGCATTTGCGTCAATCAGGGATCCATTGCTAAGTAATGGGTGAGACATCATGGATTTGATGTGAAAAGACCATTACACCTAGTAATGGGTGAGACATCATGGATTTGATGTCAAAAGACCATTACACCTAGTAATGGGTGAGACATCATTGGATGTCAAAAGACCATTACACCTAGTAATTGGTGAGACATCATTGAATGTCAAAAGTCCATTACTCCAAGTAATTGGTGAGACATCATTGGATGTCAAAAGTCCATTACTCCAAGTAATTGGTGAGACATCATGGATTTGAATGTCAAAAGTCCATTACTCCAAGTAATTGGTGAGACATCATGGATTTCATGTCAAAAGTCCATTACTCCCAGTAATCGGTGAGACATCATGGATTTGATGTCAAAAGTCCATTACTCCCAGCAATCGGTGAGACATCATGGATTTGATGTCAAAAGACCATTGCTCCGAGCACTTGATGAATATCATGGACTTGATATTCGTGAGACCAATGCTCTGGATATCATGGAGTTGATATCATTTGAGTCTTGGAGATTCATGGATCAGGGATCCACAATTAAGTATTTGGTAACATCATGGACTCGATGATACCATGAATATCATAAGAGTTGATATTCTAAATTCTTGAGTCATGGGACTCGTGGATCTGAGAAATCCACATTTGGATAGTAAAACATCATGTACTTGATGTTGGTATGATGTCATGGATTTGACATCTCTTGAGTCTTGGTGACTCCTGGATTTAGTTATCCACAAATTGGATGGTATACATCATGGACTTGATGTTTCTATATATTGAAGAATTTGGCAATCCAATGTTATCATGAATATCATGGACTTGATATTCTTGTGGATCTAATCAATCCACTCATTCGGAGGATAACAGTTTTGAGCCAAATTTTTATATAGACTTGGACTTATGGTAGATAGGATCTACCTTCATAGACTTGGAATCTATGATATCTCTGGATAGGGTATCTGAGATGATTATGTTTTTTGTTCTCACTATCAAGGGTGATAGTTAAGGGTGTGTCCTGGTATAGATGGGATCTATGGTTTGATCTTACCCTCCAGTCTAAGGGGGAGTGTTAATATTTATAGCCTGTCGGCTTAGATCAAACTTGGACTACAGAATTAATAATTATTTTTTATTAATTAACACCCTAAACTGCCGATTTTATAATGATAATAGTATTGTTATAAAATAAAAAGTATTTAATATATATATTGTGATTTATAATTAAAAAGGGTCCATTATTTGGACAAGTCGGCCCTCCTTGAGGATGACTATTTTGATTATATTCTCATATATATAGGAATCGATTTTGAGAGCAAGAGAGCACCAAAAACATAATGTGTCTTCTCTCCCCAAGATCTGATTTGCGAATTATGAAGGCAGCAGAGAATTTATGGAGGTAGCAGCGAATTTGGAGCAGACCTAGGGCAAACCAAATTGGAGCAGACCTAGGGAAAACCGAATTTGGAGCAGACCTAGGGCAAACCGAATTTGCAGCAAAGATGGGCAAATTTGTAGCAGCCCTAGGAGCAGAGATTTAGGGCAGAACTGGAATAAATTAAAGGCAGATCTAAAGCAACCCTAGATGGACAATTAGGGCAGATCTAGAAGAATATGAAGGATTAGATTCCAAGGACGGATCTCTGAGTTACAATCCGGGTATTATTTTCCTTCTTGTTTATTTATTCATACCCTATGCTTAGTTTTGTTAGATCTCTAGATTGAATATATTCCTTGGTGAAAATCTGAAAATACCAACAGTTTTAGGTAAAGTTTTGTTTTGGAGAAGGGAGAACTTGAATTTGATATAACAACCTGTCATTATTGGTAAAATCAACAAATAACATTTTGTCTTTGTTAGACTGCTTGTAGATGTATCAGAAATATATAAACTGATTTGCAGATACTGCTATACAAGCCACTGCCTAAGGACCGGAGTCAATAACTTTATCTTGTTTCTTTAGAGCTGCTTGCCTTGCCTTCTCCAATGATTTGTATAGATCTTCATCCTCCCCACCAAAAACAGTATCACCATCATCATCCACCTGCATTTCATCTGATGGTTTTGCATCTTGAAGCCCTCTGGAAGCCTCGGTTGCTTTATTTAGTGCAGTTTTGTATTCATCTTTCCGTTTTTGAGCTTCTGCTTTCTCTGCTTCCTACCTCAAAATATTTCTCTGTGTATCAGCCCTGGAACCAAGGTCTTCAGCACCCAGTTCAGAAGCAATTGCTTCTGCTTCAAGTGCATCGACATCAATCTTATCCTTCTTCCACAACTTCTTCTTCTTGGGTTTCTTAAATTGAAGCATTTCATCATGAGTATAATGATCAGATGTGCCTGTTCCAGGTTGAGCCAGTGATTCATCAGCTTGATTGCCCATGGCTGCAATATGCAACTTCTTACGTATCTGACGTGAACAAAAATACTATTGTCAAGTGACTAATACAAAGAAGGGCTTAATTATAAGATACCATGCTGGCATTCTCATCAATCAGCATGAAATATACCATAGAAGCTTCTGTTATGAAACCAGAAAAAAAAAGACCTTATTAACTCGAAACAAAAATAAACTGCTCCTAATAGAATAAATTAAAAAAAAAACAACAAATATATTCAGTATACCACATCAAGTTTTTTCTGGTATTCATCATTAATACCTCCCATTTCATCCGGAGTCACCCCCTGAAAAGAAGTTAAGCTATCAATTAAAAAAGAGTTTGAAGGAGATGAAGTCCATATAAATTGAACATCATGAATAAAACTCACCTCCTCTTTAAATGGATCATCATACTGAAGAAGAACTGTTTTAACCGCATTTATATCATTCTGAAATCTATCAGAAAAAATAAATAATCACTTAGCTGTCCCAAACCTGAGGATATAACATTCAGAACTTGATAATCAAAACAACTATCCCACTTACTTGTCTTCATATATCCCAGGTTTCTTTTTGGCTGCCTTGTAGGCCTCATTTCTAGCATTCTGCTCTCCAATTTCAATGTTATCAAGCATATCAATATCTGCAATGATAAGTGCCAAAGAATCATTGCACCATCCATATATATGAGATGAGTCCAAATCATGCAGTTAACTGCTTTATTTCAGTATACCTTCATTAATATCACCACCAAAAAGAATGTTCTGGTCCTTAAGTGTCAATACAACTGCACCTCCCTCCATTACTTTATCAAGCCCATGAAGAACCTTCAATCCTGCCAAATCCTCTGCAAACCAACAGAAAAAATTAATTATTTAGTAAAAAGAAAGTTATAACAAGAAAGTTTGACTTGAAGACTTTACTATCTAAAATGTATTTTATTTTTCTGTGATAAACAAAAAATTATCAAGACACAGAGTAACCCGGGGACGCGTCCCCCCCCCCCCCCCCTAAAACCCAGCCGCACCCGAGACGGGGATGCACCCGGGATGTGGGGACGACATTTCGTCACTTTGGGCAGAGCAGCTGTTCTGCCGCCGTCCCGGAGGGGGACGTCCCGGCGTCCCCGCGTCCCGGACAAGGACAAGGGGACTTCTGGACGTCCCTCGACCTTGAAGGGGACACCCAGATGTCCCCCATCATGGCAAGCCAAAAAATACAAGTTTTTAAATTTTTTGTTTGTTCATGGGCGGGAAGATTTATACGTCCCCCATAATGGCAAGCCAAAAAAAATACAAGTTTTAAATTTTTTGTTTGTTCATGGGCGGGAGGATTTATACAGATATAACATTTAAGTATAAGTTTGATTTATTTAATTTCTTATACTTTAAGTTATATTTGTATAAATTATAAAATATATATACTTCAGGATGTTTGAGATAGGTTCCAACTTCATAGGAGTTAAGATGCAAATTCTAGATTTGAAAAATTCCAGACTTAGCCAAATTTCAGGATTCAACAAGCCTTCAGTAGGGTTACCTCCCACAATCCATCATGGCTTTCTAAGGTCAAACTGAAGCTGGCAAAATGATTCTCAAAGTGTTTTAAGTTTAATTCGTTTTATCACAAATCACTTGGTTTCGACCCCATCTCTATGAAAGACTTAGCTTAGCTCTTGCCCAAATCCCAGACAGACATAACTTCCCCACAAGCCAAAATCACTCAAACCTCATTTGCCGGACCTAGGGACTTGAAAACAGCCACCAACAAAGATATAAATGTTAGATATTGGTCCTTTTGTGTTGGATATACATGTTAGATATAACTTATATGAATATCTAACATTTATATCCAACACAAAAGGACAAATACTTCAACACAATACTTTTACATCTTTATGTCTTATATTGTTATACATCTTTTCATAACTAGCATTTTAAGTACCACATGTATAGTATATACTATATACACCCCCCTCATCCCCTGCCGCTGTCCCCTCGCCGTTCCCAAATTGAGGCCCCTCTACCCTCCTGTCCCGGAAACTTGTCCCCCCGTTCCCCTGTCCCCCAGGGCGGTGTAACTATGTCAAGACACTTTCCAATCCCTACAAATGCATGATCACGAAACACACTAAATACACATTTGAAATAGTTCAGAATCAGAGAAATTGGCTAGGGATAAAATTATTACTTCCACTGTGCTTCATCTTTTCATCATCATCACTGTCTGAATCCTCCACATTATCCTAATGAAACAAAACCATTAAAAGGAGGTTTGCATTCAGTAGAATAAATTTTGCACCAATTTTACAAAGACAATTTGATCAATAAAATGGGAAACTCTTAAACTAGTAGAGATAGAAAGTAAGACTTGAGGTTACAAACCTGCTCTTCAAAAATCCTCGCAAGACGTTCAGCTTTTTCCTTCTCAGCATTTTTATGTTCCTCAATCTTTCTACTCTTGTTAACCCATGATAAAATATCCGATCCACCTCCCGACTTCTGCTTAATTCTTTCCTGCCTCAGTCTTCAAAACATTACAATATTATTACTAAAAAATCATGTTTTTCTAAAATACTTGTACAATGCTGTTCAGAACAATAATGATTTGTATCATATCATAAACAAAAGGCGATGTCCAAGCATTACTCCAGAATATTGTTCACTGCATAGAACTCGCAAAAATCGAACCAAGGAAGACAAAGTTATATATCATGTATCAAATAATAGCAATGGAAATTCAGAAGAGTATTATGGACTGAATGAAATGAAAAGAAAGTGAAGTAGCACAACAATTTTAAAGCAGGTTGCAATAGTAAAGAACTATTACTTACTTTTCAATCTTTTCTTGCAGTTCTATTGTTGATAAGTTACGACTGTATGGTTCTCTTCGAATCTTTTCTTCATTGTCCCTATCCTTGTTCTTCTCTTTCTCATTTTTATCATCATTTCCCCTGGTTTCTATCTGTTTAGATTTGCTTCCATCTTTACTCTCTTTATCCTTTGCTTTTGATCTATCCTCCTTTTCTCTCTTTATCTCTGTCTGATTCTCTTTCTCGATCTCGGTCTCTAGTCCTCTCCTTTACTTTGTCCCTGCCCTTGTCCCTATCTCTATCCCTAGTTCTCTCCCTCTCTCTGTCTTTCTCCCTATCCCTGTCCTTATCTCTTGACTTATCCCTGTCCTTCTCTCGCTGTCTTTGTCCCTCTCTATCCCTGCCCTTACCTCTGAGTTTATCCCTGTCTTTATCCCTCTCCTCCTTATCTCTATCTTTCTCCTTTTCTCTTTCTTTTTCCCATTCCCTTTCCCTGTCCTTCTCTCTTGGTCTATCCCTCTCCTTCTCTCTCCCTTCCTTGTCCCTATCTTTCTCTTTTTCTCTATCCTTTTCCCTTTCTCTATCTCTGTCCTTGTCTCTGTGTTTATCCTTATCCTTCTCTCTGCCTGCTCGATCTATAACTTTCTCCTTCTCCCTTTCTCGATCATTCTCTCTGTCCCTCTCCTTTCTTTCTCTTGGGATTTCTAAATCTGTATCCAATTCAATATCCTTGTTTTGCTCCTTTGTTCTCACCTGTTTTCCAGCATCTCGATAGCCAACTTCCTGGTCCTTTGAGTCCTTTCTTCTTCCTATTCCTCTGTCATCCTCCCTATCCCTCTCCTTTGATTTGCTCTTCTCTTGCCCTCTCTCCCTATCCTTGTCCTTGTCCTTGTCCCGATGTTTAGAAGAACTACCTTCTTTTTCTTTGTCCCTCCCATTTTCTCTTTCCTTAGCTTTCTCTCTGCCTTTAACTCTATGCTTTTATTTTTCCTCATCCCTATCCCTGGTTTCAACCCTATCAAGTTCTCATCTTCTGTCCTTATCACAATGCCGGCTATTATTTTTATCCTTCTCACGATCTCGATCTTTATGCCTGTCATGATCCCTCAGTTTCTCCTTCTCCTTGAGTGAATTGTCATCTTTATCTCTTTCCCTACCATAATCTTTAGGCCTTTCCGACTCGATCTCTTTTTCTTTTAATTTGTCATTTTCCTTGTCCCATGTTTTGACATGTTCCTTATTTCTTGATTCTGGTCCAAATGACTCATCTGGGCTTCTAGAATGATCATCTTCTAGTAATTCACCATCTGAAATATCATCACGTACCTTGTGCAGATCATCATTCCTAATATCTGACTGAATCTGATCAATATCCATCATTTTACAATGGTCAACTTCAACAACTGAGTCCGTCTTGTCAATATCAATGAATTTAAAATGGTGAATTGTTTATTGTCAATTGGAAACAAATTGCTTGAACAATCCTGCACAAACAAATTTCAAAAAAGTAAATGATAATCAGACATCTTTCAATACGAAATAAGATATATTTTAACTAATTCTGAATTCAGAAACAACAAAAATGTATATTGTCAGCAAAACAGACTTTCATAAATTCAATACAGGTAGCAAATATTGGGTAAGACCAACCAGCGGCAGGTTCCCTTAACCATGTGTGAATGGAATGTCCAAATTAAGGAGCATAATCTCTATGACATTATCACCTTGTCCAAACCAGAAAGCCTATAGTCTGCAAATCGAATGGCCAAACAATTTTTACATTTTTTTAAAAACGAGACCTATTTGAGTTTTTAGCTTGGCTTGAATTTAAAGAGACCACATACAGGAATCTCTTTCCCAATGGTTTTATCAACAAGACCACTACTAGGTGGCCTTAATTTCCAAGACATTATCCATTTTTCAAACCCACAAACCCATGTTCTGCTAAATAAATAGACCAATAAAAGTTTAAACTTTAATAGATACCACAACAATATTATGACCTAACCACTACACTATTTCCTTCTCAACCACAACAGATATTATTAACTATTTAAATGATGAATACAATATTCATCTCTTGTGCAAGTAAAAAACATGGTTAAATATATAACAACTACTTTGTTGTGAAAAAATATTCTCTCAAATTTTACCTTGGTGTCCTATATTACTTTCAACTCCATAGATGTGGCTACTATTTTTAGTTCAAAAGGGAACTAGAAAAAGTCTCTATTCAGGAGTCATGCAATAAAGTAAGTCTAAATGTCTCTAAAGGAACATCTTATGCACGTCCAGTTCTGATGAATTTTTTTGCATGGACTTAACATAAATAATGAGTACTTAGCCATCACCCACGTGACTGCTTTTTCTCTTCTGCTAGGATGAAATAAGGCCCATCATCTCCAAGTGTGAAGGAATAAGATGGCTCACATCCATTGTCCTCCATAATGAATCCAGATACAAAAGTTGTCAAGAAATACCACTATTTTGTACTGGTTTTATAACTGTGTGCTTACTGACTTCATATTTTTCTTTACCGGGTGCCTAGGTATTGCCTTGAATTCCTATATATATATATATATATATATATATATATAGGTTCATTCTGGTAATCTGATTATGCTTCTAGTTCAAAGCAATAGCTTGTAGTTTGAACTAAGCCACATTTTGCTATGGTCTGAAACCAATGCCAAGAACAAAGAGAAATCTTTATGGTGTATTTTTGAAGCATATAAAAGAGTTTTGTTGTTTGGTCAGTGCCCAAAAGGAAGCTGGTTCTTCACTCTGTTAATAGGTAATAATAATGAGCACATGAAGGAGGGCATTGTTGAGATTATGTAGTGTGAGCGCTCTTGGTTGCTAGAGGTGATCTCTTGTAGTTGTACCTCTTTGTACCTTGAGTTGGACTTAGTATTCCCTCAAACGGCTATCCAGCCATATCAATCGATATGGCTGGATGCCCATCCATGCTACTGCCTCGAACCTCACAAACCATTCTGCCGTAGTTTTCTGACATCCGTAACCGTGCAGTGGAAAGTAACCGTAGTTTTCTGACATCCGTAACCATACTAAGTGGGCAGAGAGTACAATCACTGGTGACAGAACACCATATCTATCTATAACAAAATCAATTATTTTATCAGGCCCATACCAACCATATTTTCATACATCATCTTAAAAAAAGTTATAAAAGTTTAGGACATCTTATTTTTAAGGTTTCAAAGCTCATTAATTTATAACTGAATGGTTGTCCTTCCACCGAAGCATATAATTACTCAACTTCCATATTTGTCTATTCTAATCTTCTTTGCATGTGCTTAAGAAGTATTTCACATATAAGTTAGATGTTTAGTACATGGATCCTTTATCAAATTCCAAATATGTGATTTAACTTGTTAGATCCTGGCAAGGAGTTTGCTCTTCCATCATTCCCACATATAAGCTTTGTGTTTCACCCACCATAGGAAACACATCACAAACTAAATTTCTAGAGGAGTGTTTGGAGCAGGGGGTAAAACATAATCGGCATAGTAAAGTTAAAGGTCATTTCAAATTAGCTTGAGTGACGATCACTAGCTGATCTGCTAACACAATAAATATTGTTGTCTATTAAATTATTCTTATATAATGCAGTTGTTGTTTGTTACTTCTACAAGTCAAATAGATTGAAAATATTAAAATTTTTGATATCATTTAAATCTATATCTGATATATTGGGTGTTCCATCATTTGTTTCTGATCAACACATTTCATGATTAGTTGGGCTCTTGAGGGAATAAAATGGTTTCCATATATTATATCATTGTAGCATTTCCATGCACCATTGCAACAATTTCCCTTGCAATATGGCATTTTTACATAAACCTGTTGAGCTATACAGAGCCGGTATTCCAGTGCTATAATGTTCGCATTATCTTCATGGTGCCAGTAAGTGGTGTCTTCCCATTAAACCATACAACAAGTGATATCTTTATGAGATGGAAATGTTTAGCATGCATATGCTGTATTTTGCAATTTGCAGCATACCCATGAAATGTTTACCACCTTGTAATTTCCATTATTGAAATGTAATAGATATGTGCACATCCAATGGAATTTGATTTCAATTTTCAAAAAATTATGCACTTTTGGCCATCCATTTTTCCAAAGATCGCAGCGAGTCTGTGGGATTTGATTTCTGCGAAACATGTTATCAGTCCCAGGAAGATTCATGGATTGTTGGTAGGTTCAATCAACACCATAAAGCAGAGAATTTGTTTGAGGTGGTTGTAGGAGAAGTGCAGATACAATATAGCTAGCCGGTCAGCATTTATATGTTTTAATGCACTAAAAAAATCTCAAAACTCTATGTTCCACAGGTAATTTCTCCATTGTTGAAGTTATATAGATTTTATATTATTTTGTTTTCAGTCAAACAAAAAGTTACAGTTAGGCAGGGGAGTGATGGAGGGGGACAATTCTTCTATTATTATGTTTCAAACGGTCCCATTCAATCTGTTTAAGTCAACAACTTCAATAAATTTCAATACTTTATTTTGGAGGAATTTCTTTTGTGAAATATGACAATAATTAATTATGTTTTCTAACACACTAGTTGAAATTCACACTGCTATATAGGAGCAAACCCAACAGTTGTCAGGGGGTTTAAATCTGGGTTTCATTGTGGTAATGCTTTGACATTACTTTGTAAAAATTTACTATTAATCATTAGTAAAATTTTTGAAAATACAGCAGCAGTATAGAAAATGAAAAAAATAATCATGTCCCCTCCATTGGACGAATAGGATTGTATTAAATCATTTTTAGGTGAACTAATATGAATTGGTCCTGGAATTTTACTTTCAACCTTATCTGTCTAACATGAATTTCATAACAGTTTTATCAGTTATCTACTTGTCAAATTATGTTTTAAGTAAATTTGTAGACTGAAACTTTTAGTTCTAAGAAAAGCTTGTCCTTTCAAGTTCAAGGAAATGAAGCAAATCAAACCATTTTACTTTTTTTTTTTTTCATACTATCCTTCTCCATAAGAGTATTTCAAAAAGCTACTTTTAACTTGTATTAAACATTTGATGTTTATAATTAAATAAATGGATCAGAGATGGGGATGAGGAGAGCAAGGCACTGCTCCCCTTTATAAAAAAACATCTTAATTCTTATAAAAAATAAAGATTTAGAAACAGATTTGAAATGGAGCAAAGAAAGGAAAAGTAACATCTATAGGAAAATCATGGTTTTTATTAGAAACAAGAGCTCTGGTTGAGCTGGAGTCTCTGCCTTTGAGGCGAGTGAAAAATTGTTTAATGAATAAGGTTGTTGTTTAGGTAATTGTTTGCATTCAACAATATATAAAGGAAGTCTGGAAAAAATTCGAGTGTCCCTCTTGGTAAGATACACATTTTAGTTTGTTGTTTGGACATTCCCTGACCCATCTTCATAGCCGGTAAAAGAGGGGAAAAATGCTTACGATATTCGATCTTGTGGTACAAATATAAAAATGCAAAAGAAGACCTTGAAACTTTTTAATTCTTTTCTTGACAGAAAAATCGTGATGAGGGTTGCAATCATACTAAAAAAAAAATATAACATGAAACATTAGAAAATATTTAAATGTTTCCTCTAGATGGATAGGGTTAGGGTTTGCAGCTCTGTCCAACTTTGTTTTTTTTCTTTCAGGCTATTTTTGTTTCACCGAAGAGACACCATTGATGGGCTCTCTAGATTCTTCATCAAACATTTTGTTTCAACATATGAATAGATTGAAATGCAGGGAATAAAATTGATTGGGTCCTCTTGAATTTGAATGGGTGGTATTTTATTTTTAGTGAGTCCTTTTTCTCTTGCAGTTCGCCCTCAAGGCATTTCTTGGCCAAATCGCTTCAACAAAAAATAAATTTGAGAAAATGACAGTATTAAGTTGGGATGGGTGGTATTTTATTTTTAGTGAGTCCTTTTTCTCTTGCAAATCGCCCTCAAGGCATTTCTTCGCCAAATCGCTTTAACGAAAAAATAGATTTGAGAAAATGACAGTATTAAGTTGGGCTGATCTGGTTAACATTCAGTTTTGAAGGCATCAACAAATGGTTTGTGAAAGCATCCTTCTGGTGAAGGCGATGCCCCAATTTATGATTGATTTTCTATGGTTGCGTGTTGTTTTCGTTTTCCTTTCTCATTAGTGCAAGAGTGTGAGCTGGAATGGTTGCAAGCTATGCTCAAAATGGATTTAATGTGGAAGCTCTCAAAGTTGTAGGATTAATGAAGCACCTGGAAACATATAATAACATTGATAGCATTGTGCTCTTGGTGCACTTAGTGCGCTGGTTTAAATTGAAGGCTGCACACATTTGAAGATGTCATAAATTTTAATTATTTAGACACCAGTCAAAATTGTAGAAGTTGGAGAGGTGTGCTTCCTGGGTATCTTCAGAGTGTTAAACAGGGTATGGACTTCCATCAAAGCAGAGAAATCAACAGATGTTTCCAGATGATGAAGTTGCAGCTGCCCTGGAAGACGTGTGCAAAAGGTGAAAGCATAGGCAAGCCGCCTATTATAATTTGGTCTCTGTGGATGCAATTATTGCTGTGATATTTGGTGAAAAGGCTTTAGAAACTTTCAAGAAAATGTTTATTATACAGGTGTAAGGACAAATTCCAAAAACCTTTGCCAGAGTCCTCTTTGCCTGCGAAATGTGGAAGCATACACAACACATGTGAACTGCTTTGGCTGAAATGCAGAGAGGAATGGAGTAAAAACAAATCGTAGCTGTATATAAAACAAAGGCTGCAAAAAGCTCACAAAAATGGATTTTGTAAGAAAACTCCCAAAACAAGTTAAATTGATGAAACAAATCTGGAATGTATAGCAGCATTATAAGTTTTATTTGTGTTATGATTCAATCGCATGTTTCATTTTATGCTAGTGTTCACTGTCTTCTAAAGGCCATAGTAAAAGCACGCGAAGCTTCCAGAGGATTGTAGCAAAAATAGGAACCAGCGAAGCTTCGAGAGAAAGGCAGGAGATTTTTGTTATTTTTTTAATTAAAAAAATAAAAAAACCCCCAGCTAAATTGGGAGCAGCCAATAGGAAAAAATGAATTAATGGTTACAATTATATTTTAAAAATAAAACAGTTCTAAACTTTAGAACTGCAAAAAAAATATTTTTAGAGATTAATTAGAATTGGACAAATGAACTGCCTATATATAGGCTGGGACTAATAAAGATTTCAGGAATAGATTGTATATAGAGATGAGAAGAGAAGCACAAGGCACAATATTTTTGCCCTATTTGACAAATAGATCTCATTTAATCAAATTACATTTGCTACTGTATTGTACCGTTTACCAAATCATTATGTGATTTCGCTTACCTCAAATTTATTTTGAGGCTTATGTGGTTTCGCTTAGAGTTTACCGATTCATTATGTGATTTCGCTTACCTCAAATCTATTTTGAGGCTTATGTGATTTCGCTTAGATCAAATATTTTGGTGTAATTCTGTAGAAAATTTGTTTCAGCTAATTGTTTGGTAAGATCATCGAATTTGTATAATGGGGAACCAATCAGCCTTGAATAGTGTTCACGTACAAGAAAACTTCTCTTTCTAGCATCAACATAACATTTCCCATGCACTCTATCTTTTCAATCTTTGTTACTCTTCCCAATTGGTTTCCTACTTCTACATCTTCACTGGCAACCATCTTCAAATTGATGCATTATATTGAAGTGCATGGCATACCACTATAGGTTACTATTGACCCTAATTACAATCTGCTATTTAAACAATAGGCAGGGACTCCAGCTGCACCTACGTAGCTCTTGTTTGATTCTATTATTTGCATGAAAATAACAGTATAGAACATTTCTCCTTTAGCAGTATGTAATAGAATATGTAAATAGAAGCCTGTATGTGAGCCTATGTATGCTTATTCCTTCACGTTTCTGATGGTTTTAGCTATATTTTTTCTCAATCATGGCTCTGGGTGTGGGAAAATTTCTAGTTGAAAAAATCAAGAATTTTTCCATTAATGTGAAAATTGCACACACAAAACCCAAATTCCATTGGCAATGGAAACCCTAATTGCAGGGGAAATAAAATAGTGGTTCGGAACCTAGGGGAGAGTTGATTTCGAACCAACTGAAATGCTTCATTATAGAGTAGGGATCCTCTCTTAGAACCATATAATTTTCCCCATAAATCATAGGAAGTAGAAGCAGGGATGGGACCATGCTGTAGGGTGGGAATTTTTTTCCTCCATACAAACATTGTGGCTTGATCGAATAGATTCCCAGCGGAGCCAGAAGCATCTCATCCGCTTCTATTTTCGATAGGTCTTGCTGCTCATGCATGTTACGTATTGATGCTCATTTGCATCTTGCCTTCTCAGATGTTGATGATGCAGGCGTAACTGCTTAGATGGTGCATGTGATTTACATGGTTATATTTGATTCAAGCCTGGTAGTGAGGCGGTTCTTAAATGTATACCCTGCAAGCAAACCTACGGGTCACTGGCACATTTTAGTGTAGCTCTGTTTCATCCTAGTGGCTAACTCGGGAAACAAAGAAGTTTTTTGTTTAAATAGTTTATCCATGCTTTCATTTTTGTTCAATTATTTATTTTTATATAAGATTAATCAATGTAGTTGTTGCTATTGTCATTGTCATCATGTTGTTGTCATTGTTCTTGCTCTCATTCTCATTGCTGCCATTGTTCTCATTTGGTTTTTGTTATTTGCTGTTATTTTTTGAGGACAATTTTCTCACTGCAGTGGTGAAGACATTCCTGCAATTTTAATTAACGATGACCATTAAAAACCAGTTCTTGGAGCCTTTACTTGAGTATTTTTGTATTTCACTTTCATCCAGTTAGCCATCAAACATGAAATAATTTTTGAATGCTTGAGTTATTGTTATCCCAGAATAGTTCTCTTTAAGAGTGAGATAAAACAAAAGAAACCAAGGATGGGAAATATTCGAAAGAAACTAATATTAAATGTTTACATCATTGCCCATCTGAATAGAAAACATTTGGTCCCTGCCAGTGTGTTTTTTAAGATCCTTTTTGCCTAAGAACTAGGAGGTGTTAGCAAAATCCAGACAAAACCAGTTTGTACAGGTTTTTCTGAAAGGATGGTTTTAGACAATATTTTAACTTTGTCGAAGTGGAAAGATCCAAGCCAATTTAGATATGTTTGTGTTTTTTTTTTGATGGGTAAAAGGCCGTAGAAAGAGAGAACTTTTTATTAATAAAATAAAATTAAAAGTACAACTCTGTTCGGTGCAGGCACTGGTAGGAAATAACAAAGTGAAGAAAACCTCCTGTCTTGTCCAAGACTTGAAAGTCCAGATTTAAAGATTAGTTTACAAATCTCGTAGTATAAATGCGAGTTATATGATAGATGAGGGCATTCCCTCATTTACAAATGTATTTAATTGCATTTTGTCCTATCCTATTAATAAGTTTTGCCTTTGCTTTATGACTTTTACAAGCTTCTGATCTAGTGAAGGATCTGTTATTACAGACAAGTTACAATTTCTTAGATTTTACTTTGTTTGCCAGTCTTGATTCCCCTTTGTTTGCTGCCTTTAGTAGCTTGAAAACCGTCCAAAGGTGAAATCTTTTCAAACTTGCATATCTCCAAATTTTTCAGATAATATCAGTAATTCAAATGAAAAGATTTGTAAGTAATAATTTCTCAACAAAATGACGTGCTTTAGATTTTTAATTGATATTATCTTTTCACGATGTTGTGAAAGATTGATCTAATTTTATCTAATTAATAAGTTAAAAGGAGAATATGATTATAACACTGGCCTCGAAATACGCACACCCAAAGCCAAATTCCAGCGAATACAAACAACCATATTGCCATACCATTCAAATATGTGAACATATTATTCATGATTTAATTTTGAATATGTGGTCCCATATGTGAATATCTATAGAAATATGTGTGTTTTTGAAAAAATTGAATCTTAGTTTTAATATTAGGACAACTAAAGAAAGAAATCACCCCGATTTCCAACAACCAATTGAAATTTGACTATGCACTTGATTATAATTAAGATAAAACTATATTAATTAATACAGATTGATTACTCCGCCTCCTTTGAAGCACTTACCCATCATCTGTTAACTCGTTGTTACCATATACCTTCATACAAAGACTCATATGTAAACCAAAGTATATGCTTGAAACATTTATTTGTTTATGTAAGTGTAAGCACTTCCTTATTATCCCTGAAACATCCTAACAAAATTAATATAAAGTTAAAAAAAACACATGGCTAATAGCATATCTTTGTCTCGAATTGAAGAAGAATTGTACTATACTATTCCAACTCTTTTGATAGTATTTGTTGTAGCTAAGTTTTCCTTGCCATAGTAATCATCAAATCATATAATGTGACCATAAATGAGCTAACTACAACTTCCTTTAATGACTTAATACTTGCTATTAACCGTTGTCTGGAATAATGATATGTTGTCACCTAATATGTTAAGTGTTAACTATGTTGTTGGTCGTTAGTTTACCTGAGGGGTAGGTAGTTAGGGTTGTGACGGTTCACCTCGCACCCCGTCGGGGTTTATATGTACATCCTCAGATGAAGTGTAGAGTGTCAACGTTGGTTTTACTATTACTGTGAGTGGTGAATGTAAGTCTATTTCTTCGCATTAATGGAACAAGTGGTAGTTCTCTGATATTTCATTGCACTTATTTGTATATGTTACCTCTCTTCTATCTGTAGTATTATGCATTAATTCATTTTACCTGTAGTGATAAACATTTGGTGCCATTGTTGAACAAACTTGGGAAGTGATGAAGGGTGAATGGTGTACGAAGGATAATGGGCCAACCTATCGACAATGGTACCATGAGGGATGACAAAAGACTCAAAGAACTATATGAGGGAGAAAATGCCTTGACGTCAGACTTTGTGATTTTGTTGCAGGTGGTGATCGAAACTTACGTAAGAAGGGAAGCTACACAGGAAGTTCCAAAGGGTGTAGTGTGGAATGCTCTGGAAGTAAGTGCTGAGGTGAATCAGCTGCTGAACCATCTCCCTTACCTGTTGGCACATACATCCCTCACCCAAAGGAACCGACAAGAGGATATTGAGCGAGAACAACGATGCCAATACATCCTCCATAACTACGAGAACAACCGCTGAGAAGAGGAGCACGATGGAAGTCGACGAAGGTGAATCAATAACTAAACTTTCTAAAGAGAAACAAGAATAAAAGAGGGCACTTGTATATTGTTCTTTCTATGCTTGACACACATTGTATACGAGTGATGAATTAATACAAAGTGTTCTTTTGAATATATTATGTTCGGTTACAATTCATGCACATGAACAAGAATTAATGCCCAATTTGTTAAATAATAATAAAAACAAGAAATAATAGAGTGTGAAGCTTCTTAGAGGGCTTTGATTCTCGAGCAACAAGCTGAAATGAGACATAGGCTTAGGCAACTCGCAGAAGAGCGACCTAACCAAGGGGAAGGTAACCAGGCTGAAGGTGACCACTACAGGAAAGGACACCGTAGGGGAAGGAGTAGTGAGGATCTAATTGAGGAGACCCGACAATGGTTAGATCTTCTGGAGACCTAACATCGGTTGAGGGATGTGTCTCTCACACCACGCACAAAGGCTAGCGGGACCCAATAGAGTGAGGACGAGGATACTGGGGTTTCCTGGAGTGTCCAAGGGACATAGGGGCATGGTGGTCAAACACATCCTGTAGGCTCTAATCCATTTAGAGTGGGACAAAAGCCAACATTAGCGACAAGGAGACCAACCATGTCGTAGAAATAGAAACTACTGAAGTTCAATGGGGACAGGAAGGACTCTGTCTGCCATTGCCGTACATGTGAGACCATCTGGTTGACAAACGAAGTTACAGACTAGGATGAGAAGGTAACTCAATTCCCAACCATGTTGCGAGGAGTAGCCATCGACTGGTACTCCGACATGGACGACCAAAATCAACACGTGGGACAAGATGAAAAATGAATTTTAGAATGAATATCGGCTATTGAGGGATGACAATAGGATTGTGGCTGAAATATACAACACTAAGCAAGGGAAAAAGGAGACAGTTCGAGCTTATGGTCGGCGGCTCAAGGAATTGGTGGGAAAGATGGAAAGCCAGCCAACTGACAGGTTAATGAAAAGGTGGTTCATAGAGGGGTTAAAATAGTCCATTCGAAAGAAAATGAAGATAGTTCCACCCACATGGTATGATGACGCCTACAATAGGGCAATGGATTCGGAGAGTGAGACAAAAACCTCCAAAAAGAAGAGGAAGGACAAGGACAACTCGTTCGAAGATCACGACTCTTTTGAAGGGAGTAGCAGTGACGAAGAATCCAACAAGAAGGTGGAAGCTCTCCAAAAGGACATGGAGAGGATGGTGATGGAATTTAAGACCATCAAGGGAGGTCCCAACAAGAAGGACGAAGGAGAACTCTGGTGTATGGAGTGCAAGTTCGGTAGACACATGAAAGGCTCGTGTCCTAAGAAAGCTTTTTTGTGACATATGCCAACTGATGTGGCATTCTTCTAAGGAATGTCTCTACAACATGAAGACAAGAAGCCAACAAGAACTTCTCACTGAGGAACAACCAACAACATCGGGCGGTGCTGACATTTTTCTAACAAACAACAATGCATTGTCGAGAGGGTACATGAATAACTTGCATGGAGGAAGGACCAACAACAATAATTAAATCATAAAAATAACAACACAAGAAGTCGATTCTAGTACGAATCGAAGGGCTAACTGGTGATCCAATGCAAAGCTTGTAGCTAGTGGGGGCACTTCGCTTGAGACTGTCTGAAGGGAGAGGCAAAACAACACTTGTGCAAATGGTGCGGGCCGAGAGACCATGATGATGCCAATTGTCCAAAGCCCGCCGTCAATCTATTGAATATAGAGGAAGCCATGGGAGAAAAAGAATTGCTGGTCATTACCCATGCACAAACAAAATAGGCTACGTACCTGGATCCCCACATGAGGAAGTAGAGGGTGTGGGAGGCAAGAGAGGAGATTGAGAAATAGATGAGAGCGCAGGAGACACATGGAATGACAAGTGCTTCTGGCCATGCGAAGTTAAAGGAGAACATACTGAGACAAATGTTAAACATGGAGGTATCTGAAAGAGTTCAAGATCTTCACACAATGCCTCAGCTACAGACGGTCTTGCTAGATACTCTCTCCCAACCCAATACAAGCAACACAACATACAGATGTTCCTAGCGGGTCTGCAATGGATCCCATGTTGTTGGTGGTGAATACTGACAAACACTCGACCGTTGTTGAGATGTGCATCCTCAGGACCATCCTGACAGATACCATCGTCGATGGTGGATCGGGGGTAAATGTCCTTTCAAAGGAAACATGAAGGAAGCTTTGGGAACCAACACTATGGCCTTCTACTTTCAACCTATTGGGAGTATATCAACATGGAATTAAAGCCCTCGGGACTTTGATGGCGCAACAAGTCACCATCAGTGCGCAACCCTTCATGCTAGAGTTTGTGGTGATCCCACTCAAGAAGAAGGGGTACGATGGTATTCTTGGTAGAGGGTGGCTTGTGGCGGCGATGATCACACACAACTAGAAAAATAATATCTTGTCAATGGAGAGCGAAGGCCGAAAGTTTGTCATCGACCTCCAGACACAAATGGTGAGTGAGGAGCTTGCGTCCTCTTCAAAGTCCAAGTCCAACAGAGAGAGTTGTCGAATGGACCAAGGGAGGGGCCACATGTGTAATGACCCTTACTATAAAGGCCACTAAAATCCTCAAACTGAACTTAGAAATTTCATCAAACACTTGGCAAGCAACTGAATTGTTTGATTTGAAATGATATGTTTCAATGTGATTGTTGTTTTGAGCATCAAATCAATTGAGATAACAATGCCAATATTGAAAAGTAATGCAATGAACTCTAAATATCGACGCAATAGACTTAGTGCCAAATGAATTATGAAACTTCCAAAGTCTGGTTACAATTTGCAAAGTATGACAGTGACTAAATTCTAAAACTTCAAGGACTGTTATAGCTCCTACACATGAATAAAGACAAGTCCCTAACAATGCTATTTCATGTACTTTGTCAATTACACATCAATGATTGAATTACAATAGCAGATTTTATTGAACTGACTAACTATGCAATTCTGATTGCAATACATCAAACCCTTGACAAGACAATACAATGCTATGAATGATATCACTGTTCAGATTTGGAAGATAGATGACTGGTTTTTACAACAGCAATTAATGACTGGAAATAACAATCAATGCAATGACAGTGCTGACTGCTCAAACCACTAACATGCAATATTTTGACAATCAAAACCCTCAATTTGTGCACCTGGAAATGCTCCGTATTGTCCTGATTGAAATGCCAAATCAACCCGCAAGATGCCTCCACAAAACTGCCCCGAACTGATTGTAATACAGTCTGCTAGCCAGGGCCCTACCAGGCCGTACAGGTACGGCTCTCCTAGAAAATAATGGCAGAGTTTTTAGGACCCAAAAATGGCATGAAAAGGGGCGCCTAGGGTTAGGTTATGACCTCCCAAAAGCATAAAAAATGTTCGCCAATCGGTTGAGAAGATATGAGCAAATATTTGGTTCCAGACCCTGGTGTTGCAATTCTGAAAATGTGCAAATTTTGTCTTCAAAACCCTCGCCAAATGCTTCACCAATGCTAGGGCAATTCTGAAACCCTTATTCCAATCCAAAACAAACTCTTACAATGAATTCTCAATGAGCTCCAATGAGATGGCTGAATACCAACTCCAAATATGCAACCCTTCAGTAGATATTTCACTCCCTCAGTTATGCCAATCCAGGGGAGTTATCGTTCCCAAAGATCGAATAGTATTTGTAGATCCAAAGACCACAAATGGCTTCACAATGAAGAAGTAGAAGAAATCTCAAATCCAAGCATGTTCAAATGAGAGGCCCAGCCCTCTATTTATTCACTTTTTCTAAGAAGTTGCTAGAACTTCTAGAAACATCCTTTATAAAATCTCATTATAATGCACTTTTTATAATAAAGTAATTTTATAAAATAAAAAGTGCAACTCAACTTAAAATTATAACATGTAGGCCCCGATAACACATAATAATAAAATATAACCTCTTAACACTTCCTCAAGAGCAAAATATGACCATCTGATCCGCAGAATTGACTCTCTCTTCACACCATTTGCCTACGAGAGTCGATGATAGGCAAATTCATCCTGTAAGCACATGTCTCTAGAAAGGGGACATGACAACATGGAACCCAATGATAAAGGGGTATTTTACCTTGAGGAATGTTCAAAGGATGAGATAGGGTCGATGAATGGACTCTTCCATTGGTAGATGGACGATTATGATGTATTCCATAGCTACATGCTTGAAGTGGAAGAAGTGGGGAAAATATCAGAGGAGTTATTCCCGTTGGAGTATGGAGAATATAAGTAGGGGGAAGCTTGGGTGAATAAAACCCGAACACACAAGTTCTATGCAGAGAGACCCATGAAGTATGAAGAACCGTCCCTGCAGCTCACTAATCTTGGAGATGAGGCCAACTTGTGGAATATATTGATAGGGGATGATTGGAACCCCATTTTGAAGGCCGCTGCATTTAAGATTTTTATGGAATACAAGGATGTATTCGCATGGATCTATAAAGACCTCAAGGGCGTACCACTGGAACTGTGCGTGCACCATATCCCTCTCGTACCTAGAGTCATACTTGTTTAGAAAAGGTCGTACATAATGAACTAAAATTACGTAACACGGGTGAACGATTAGATTGAGCGTATGCTTGAAGCAGAGATAATCTTCAAATTGCAAACAAGTAAATGGGTGTTGTCTATAGTCATATCTCTGAAGAAAGAGGCCAACCAGATTAGAATCTACGTCGACTTCAGGTTCATGAACATAGTGACCATTAAAGATTTGTTTCCTATACTGTTCATGCACTAGTACATTTGACCCACATTTTCAACCAAACATTAAAATGGTTTCTCTAGGTCAGTTTATAGAAGGAAAAATTTGATTTTTTAAAAATCTATTCCTGTGTTGGTCAGAATTATGACAACCATGACATGTCGTCGTAATTACGACCAACATGAGAATATAACTTTAAAAAAAAGATGGTTTGATTTATTTCATTTTGTTGTTCCGCGCACAAAGCAGAGGTGAAGGAGGGAGGGAGGGAATCCATGAAGGATCACAGATTGCAGATTGACACCACCTACGATTGCAAATCGACACCACCTGCGATTGCAGATGGACACCACCTATAAGTTCTGACAATGGGATCTACTAATGTTGGCTCTTTTCCATTATCTTTCACTAATTTATTCCATTAGGGATTTATTGTAATTCGATATTCCCAAATAATATCCCACTTCTCTCACATTTGGTTTATGAAAATGAGGGATTCATATTGGCATTGAATTGTTTTGAAGGCATTCATATCACTTTGAATTCTTATTACATTGGATGCATTCATATGCACTTTGAATTGTTTTGAAGTTAATCCAATTCACTGTTACAACACTGTCGCCATTTAGAGGATTACTAGTTAGCAAATGGTGGAAAAAGAATTGAATTTGATGGCAAGGGTATTGGGGTAGACATTCTAGTCAAATGAGGGGTATATTTTAGGTTTTGGAATGCTTTTGTATGTTGAATGCAAGGTGAAACAACCTTTAATTTGGTCTAACAGTGCTTGAAAGACAGAGATTTAGAAAGCCCTATAAATAAGGGTTTGGAAACCAAATTTGGGGCTTTTGGGGTTCTAGGAAGTCTGAGTCTAATTCCTTTGAGATTTGGAGTTTTGATAGCATAATATGACACTGTCTACAGTTTGGAGTCTTGGGAGTACAAGAAACACAAGGTTGGTTTGTTAAATTACCCATTTTTGGCAATTTTGGGAGTCACAGGGTGTGAGCAGCAGTACATGTTCCAAAACAACCATATCTTTCCTTTTGATATGACAATGTACTAGGAAAAGGGTATCAAAAACACCAATTTATTTGGTCAATTCTTTGGAAGTTTGTAGAGTTAAGTGTTGTTTACCTTTGCTGTAGTGTTGTTTTCTTTCTTTGCTTGATAACAACTTCCTCAATCTTCATTCTAAGATCACTCCTGGACCCATCCCACTCCATAGACCTATCAAAGGTTAATCTTCAATCACCTTAAACCCCACTAGACTCCACACCTTGGATCTCCAAGCAACTCTTCAAACCCAAACTACTCAATCATGCTCCATGCTCACAACATGCACTCTTCACTCAATACGCTTCTGCAACCACACTCATGAAATATGCTTCCCATGGTGACCCTAACTCCTCTAAGGATCCCAATACACTCAAATCATACACTCATTAACATCTCAATCCATTCTTGTGACCATTCTATCTCCTTGCAACAAATTGTTTGTAATGTCCTTGTTAGTTTGTAACCTTGGAAAGCCCACATTATATTTCACACTTCATTACTCATTCACCATGGAGTACATGAGGTAATAACTAGCAATTGTGCAATAGGTACCAAGAATGCAATAGGAGTAAAAAAAAAAAGTAATAATTTTATATTTCTTAATCAAGTTTCATTAGTTTCTATATAGAGATAATTCATCAAAGTAACGAAGGATAGGAAGATTGGAACCTTAGAATTTGTAGTATACAGAAGCATTAAAATATGATGTCTGAGTAAGAGTTTTAGACATAAGGGAATTCAACATATGGTTTACATTTAATATGTTGTTTTTAAACTAAAAATATAAAGATAATTTTTAAAACATTTTGCATGTCTTCATGATTTCTATGCTTTGGTTGAATTGTATTTCAATACCTACAAGAGGAAACATAGTTGCACACTTAGGGAAAAACAAACAAGTGGAATCATAAGTAAGTAAAACAATAAGCCCGTATAATTAATGTGAAATTATAAAGAAGAAAAATAAGACATTATATTAATGTGGAATTATATTGGTATTTGTAATATTCAGTCTGAAATAATTTCTGATATTGAATTGACTGTGATAATTATTTGTAATATTCAGTCTGATATTTCTAATAATTTCTGATAAACCTCAAATAATTTTTGATATTGAAGTGACTGTGATAGATTACCATTGAAAATGTACCACATGTACAAAACACAAGCTAACTCCTAACTTGACCATTTTCTTATATGGAGATGTTGATTGTTACTCTATCAAGTCTCTCTTAGTGCAATTGGCACTAGTTACCATGTTGAAAATTCTCACGTTAAAGTGCATGTCAAATATGGTGATCTCCAAAAAGACATGGCCACTATACATCTCTATTTCTCTACATATTATCTCCATATTTATTTTTAGTTATCATACCTCTATTGTGCACTAATAACTCTTTTTTGTAGGTTGCTATTCTAATAAAAACTAAAATAGAAATTTGTACAAATTTATATGAAATGTCCACAATTAAGGATTGGTGGTGGGCCACATATATTCACGGCACTATTATGTGCATGGTTGTGTTAAAGCTAATGTATTGAAATGAAACAAGTCATCATTCAGACACATTTTCAATATCAAGAATCAGTTGAAGAGTGAGATTGATGATGTCCAAGCCCATATTTAAGCTTAGGGAGCCTCCAATTATTTAAATACTAAGGAAATTATTATACTTATAGAGATCCATGATATTTTTTCTAAGGAAGTGGAGTTATGGAAAAAAGATCTCATGCTATTTGGTTTCAAAGTGGTGATCGTAACACCAAGTTTTCTCATATGTCCACTTTTAAACATCAATAAACTAATATATTCCACTCTATTAGCTACAATGGGAGGGGCTTTTTTTTAAAGATGAGGATATTATTTAGGAAGCCATGAACTATTTTTATTCCCTATTGTGAAATGATCAACTTATGGATCCTACATGTCGACAAGAGTTAATCTTTGATATTCCTACTTTGGTGACTATCGATATGAATAATGCCCTTACAAGAATCCTTATAGATGATGAGGTTCGTGATGTATTATGTTATTTTTATGGTTACAAGGCTCTAGGCCCATATATATTTCCTATGTTTTTCCTATGTTTTTCTTTCAAACTTATTGGGATATTTTAGCCAATAATTTTGTTCCTTTTGTTAAAGAATTTTTGGATCAATATCTTTCCTCAAGGAATTAAATGCAACTTTTATTGTTATTATTCCAAAGAAGACAAGAGTTGACTCATTTCAATATTTTTGTCCTTGATTAGTCTTTGTAATTCCTTTTATAAGATCTTTTTGAAGGTCTTGGTTATTTATCTAAAAAAGATTCTTCCTCTAGGTTGTTTTGATTCAACAGAATGGCTTTGTGCTTGGGCAAAAATTTCTAGACTCTATTTTGATTGTCCATGAGAATATTCAATTGTTGAATATGAACGAGGAATCAAGTTTTTTTCTTGAACTTTATCTCCTTAAACCATATGATCGGGTTGATTAGAGGTTCCTTTCAAAAATTTTGTCAACCTTTGGTTTCTATGAGACCTTTATTCATTTGACCTTTCAATTGATCTCCACTGCTAAATTTGTTGTCATTTTAAATGGCTCTCCTACAACTTTGTTCTCTAACTCTCATGAGATCAGGCAAGGAGATCCTATTTCCCATTCTTTTCTTTCTTGATGGCTAATAAATTGTGAATATTTATCCATAAATGATTGTGGATGAGTATATTGAAAGGGCTTTATATTTCTTCCTTTTATTTGGTTTGTTCTCATCAGCAATTCATTGATGACAAGTATCATTTTGGGAGATGGTTCCAATTCGGAGGATAAGACTATTAAATGTGTTATATCTTTATGAGAGGGCCTTAGAGCAAAAGATTATTTTTCCTAAAATTTACTT
Source organism: Chamaecyparis obtusa (assembly GCA_027943335.1). NCBI lineage: Eukaryota > Viridiplantae > Streptophyta > Pinopsida > Cupressales > Cupressaceae > Chamaecyparis > Chamaecyparis obtusa. The sequence goes on from BSBK01004460.1 coordinate 887,970, forward strand.
ACTGTGGATCTTCCCTCAACCTATTTGGGGCTTCCTCTAATCTGATAATGTTATTGTTTAGGAGAAGTTACAAATGAATGGAATGGTATGCGTTTGAAAAGTTTAAGGAATAATCTTGGATGATTTAAAGTGCAGATTTCCTAGTTTTTTAGGAAGGAAGTTTCCCAATTATTTTTGCAATAAGTGTTCCTGTTCTTGACTAGTGTTCTTTCTTTCAAACATTTCTAATAGTTAAAGTTTTAATTTGATTGTTTAGATCAAATTCTTGTTAAGGGTTATTAAAGAACATGTTTGGTTGTCATAGTAATAATTATTTGCAAGAGTTTATCCTTTGTCTTTATATATGTTCAATTTTCTTTGTGTAGTAGTTTGGTTTTAATGCTAATGATATCAATTTTGTATCATAGCTTATTCTCTCTGTTTTTGGTATTTTTGATCCAAACCTAACACTAAGTAAGCGACCTCTTTAATCACCCGACTCTTTGTATTGCATTATGTTAAGAAGGTTTTAGTTATGTCTAAATCCTACTCTATTTTTCTTAACTATTCTTGTGAAGTTTGTTTATAAATCATGTTTGAGTTAAGATTTAGTGTAGTTATTCTTAAGAGGTCAGATATAAAATTTATTGCATACCCAAGTTGGGTATTGTCACATTTCTTCAAACAAATTTTTGTTTAAACCTAGTTGCTCTCGAGTAAATACTAGTTTGATCTTTGTGTTCATAGAGTTGGGAGTTCTTTGTAACAATTTTTACATTAACCATTTTTGTGTTAAGGGTTTTCCTATTTCACTTTTGACAATCAACATTGTCAGGTCATTAAGAAGGATTTTCTTTGTATTTGTTAAAGGAGAAACAAAAGGAAGATATAGGTTTTTTTTTGAAGAATTATTTAATTAAAGTTTTACAAACTGATTTAATATTCAATTTTATCAATTTAACATATGATTATTACTCCAATTTTTGAAAGGGAAATTACTTGTTCAATTATGACAATTTGGTTTCAATTCCTATGTAAGGAACATTATATAAGAGTCACTCTGATAATATTGAAGATTTACAGAGAAAGAGATTATGGGGTTACTTGAAAGATTCATTCCACTTGCAGTATACTCTGCACATTATATGAAAAGCAACAATATTTGTAAAAGAATGTAGTTGCACTGATTTAGTGTAATTCATTATTGAGTATAAAACATAAAAAAATAAATGTAAATGTCCACAATTTGTGGTGTTACATTACATTTACAAGCACTCTAAATTTTGCTTAATTTATCAATCCGCCCTTCTGGCATGCAATCAACATAGCTGCAACTTGCATGAGAAAATCATAATCTTCATCTTCATCCTCTTTCATTGATTCTTTAACTCAATTAATCAAAAATTTATTAGTGTTCTTACATATCTTTTTCATAATCTTTATTCAAGGATTTCAATTTATGTCGAACTCCTCCTTCAACAATGTGCATGTGTTTGCATAAGCATCATGCATTGCCTTCCTATCAAATTGTCATGCCCTTCTTAATGACATATAACAAAAATTCATTGACATAATTTTACATAAGACCTCATCATGGACATAATATCTCATTAAACCTCATCATGGTAATCTCCTATTTGAAATTTAGCTAAACATTGCTCACTCACCAAATTTTTTCATTCATCCTACAACCAAGCAATCTAATAAGGATGCATGTTCCTTCTTATTTCTAACAACTTTCAGACCATTTATTTTAAAACAAAATTGTATGTTCTCCTATCATCTATATTGACATTGCATATATCTTGTCTAAAATAAACTTTTCCTTTGAACGTATTCTTGTCTTGTATTCATCAAGACTCTTCTTACAACAAGTGTTTCTTAATTTTCGTCATCTTCTGATTGTGATGACTTAGCATCTTCCTCATTCACATTTTAAACTCTTATTTTTCCTTCATAAAATATTAACATATCACAAAACTCATTTGAAGACACAGGGTTGTTGACTGTACCCACGTGACATAATATAATATGCAGAGAAATTTTTTTGTTTTATTGATTGAACCGATTACATTATGCTTTTCTTACACATCTACTTTACACCCCCCTTTCCACTCATGCAGATAAATAAATAAATAGACTCAAACTCTTCAAAGAAACCCGATTGCAACCACCTAATTGCCCAAAACTATTCCAAAACAGTCATAAAACTGAGTGTAAAAAACCAAATAGGCTTAATGGTGTTGTCAAGTTGACAACCAATGTTGTCAACTCGACAGCATAATGCACACAAGTAAGAAAATTTGAAGGAATTTAATACAATCACTACCACATTCGTGCATTGATGAGAATCAATGATCAAAGTTTTTAGATTACGAGAACACGTATATTCAGTGGAGGCTAGAAGGGATATTTGTGGAGATTTGCTAGATCTCTAAAATTCTAGAGAATATCTTCTTTATTGCGTTGAGGTGGGACAAAAGTAACCCAAGTATATGAAACCTTCACAAATATCCCTTCTTTAGCCTTCACTCATACCTCTTCTCAGAATTTGGAAACTCTTCAAAGAAACTGGTGATGATATGCAGATTTTCCTAAGCACTACTGGGAGCCTACCCTAAAACACATGTACTATTGTGAAAATCATCACAAGTCCATTTACTGCGGGGTCTAGCTCCCAGTATTACTTGGTCAAATTTGCATGTTTGTCACCTGTGCATATACCTTATCTGATCAACTCTTATATGCACAGGTGATGAACATTCAGATTTTCCTAAGCAGTACTGGGAGCTTACCCTGCAACACATGTACTATTGTGAAAATCATCATAAGTCCATTTGTTATAGGGTCTAGTTTCTAGTAATGCTTGGTCAAATTTGCATATTTTTCACCTGTGGATATACCTTCTCTGATCGACTCTTATATGCACACGTGAAGGTTGCATATGCACATGCTTTACATGATTGTGTTTTACATATATAACACAATAATAATATTAGTTTATGTTTTACATGGTTGCATTCCCCAAATACATTACTGGCAAAATTTTGAACATATATAAATGGAATACTTTGTACTATTGTAAAAATCATCACAAGTCCATTTGTTGCGGGGTCTAGTTCCCAGTAATGCTTGGTCAAATCTGCATGTTTGTTAAATATAAATGGAATACTTTGTGCTTGACATACTTAAATGTAATACACCATGAAGTACCAAATGATGAACGCTCAATTGTTGTAATGGAAAAGCATCAGAACCGTCCATTTATAGAACTTTATTTTCTATAGTCTTAATGATTTTTTTATACTCATAATGATTTTTCTTATTTCTTTTCTTTTTTCCCTTTTTGATTTCCTATGTTTGTGCTTGGTGGCATGATTTTGAACATTGTTGACAAAGCATGTTTATTTTTCTGATTGTGGAGTTTCACATTATTTGTTGCTCTTGATAAATTAGGCCTTGAATTTAAATTTTTGTTCATTGTTTTATTTCAGCTTGATATTTCATTCATTTTTCATATACACAGAGACTACACATGCTGATAAAAAATGAGCTATTTGATTTAGGTTTAGTGTTCATGATTGTAAATGGTCAATATTTTTGATGGTACTCCTCAGTGTATTCTATTTAAAAATAATCATGTTTCTATGGCTATGATAAATATCTCTTTGTGTTGAGAAAATTAGAGTTGAGAAAATGGTTGTTCAGTGTTTGTATCTGCAGGTTGCAAACAAATCATCCTTCTTCCACCAACATTCTAGTCAATGTACAAGTAACGAGTCATTCCATTCAAGAAAGACCATGTCTGACAACATCAACCTAGAACAAAATAAGGAGTATGCAGAATTCAGTGATTGTATCTGCCATTAGAGCCACTTCATATGCACAGGTGATGAACATGCAGATTTGCCTAAGCACTACTGGGAGCTTACCCAACAACACATGTACTATTGTGAAAATCATCACAAGTCCATTTGTTGTTGGGTCTAGCTCCCAGTATTGCTTGGTCAAATATGCATGTTTTTCACCCGTGTATATACCTTCTCTGATTAACTCTTATATGCATAGGTGATGAACATTCTGATTTTCCTAAGTAGTACCGTGAGCTTTCCTGCAACACATGTACTATTATGAAAATCATCACAAGTCCATTTGTTGCAGGAAATATCACAGTACACATGTCTCAAGGTCTGAAGGAAACAAGAGAATTTGAAGAGTCGCGAGTCTTAAGATTCTACTTAATATATAGCCAAACTTCATTCAATGGTACATTCAAATATGAAACAAACCATTCTTAAACTAGTGATCCCGATTAAACTAGTAAACCAAAGGACAACAAACTGAATTGCATTAACTTGATGTATTGTGAAAAGCATTGAACCGCAAATAAATGCAGTAAGTGCAACTAATATCACTTTGGAGGAATGCAATCTGATTGTTTGACATAGTAAGCCAAACTATTAATATGCAATAATATGCATTGTGCACCTTTGGTGATGATCCTACACAGTTCCACATAGACATGACATGTTCCTTAGAAGACTTTTAATCT